>BGZK01001208.1:0-189892 GCA_005406025.1 Eumeta japonica
TTCGAGTGACTTAAAAGGGTGATCAAGCGAGTCAGAAGGACAAGAACCCCACAAAACCCGTGGCATTACTTTTATTACATTAATTGATTATTTTTAACTCTTTTCACTAGTATACTTAAGCAAAGAAGATTTTATATTATTTTCGTAAGTTTTAGAATTAATTTCCTGTTAATAATTCTGTTTAATATCATAAAGGATTTCAATGTAATAATTTCAACACAGTTTTGATTCCATTAACTAATTATATATATTGTTATTTGCTGTGTAAAACAAAATTTTCAATAATCAAGGCATCATAAATTTATTGTACATGATGAATAATTATTTGCATTGAATTTTAGCTGATTTGGACGCTTAAAATTTCACCTTTTTTATATCCCACAAATTTTATGTCCTAAATATTTTCTAGGAGGCCTCTTGCCAAAACTTTCAAAACACAATGTTTCTATAAATTTCTTTCATCAACCTAACTTTCACTCATTCTTTACGGATAACCAAACCACCTCAACATACTTTTTTTCTACTTTAGTCACACCGTTCATTGATATCATTATTCTCATATCAAACTTTCAATGTCACTTCAGAGACGGTACTAGGGATCGTATTTCTACTGCATTGATTCTAGTTAAATGTTTCTTCTATCACACTCAATTTTTACTTCCTCTCTTATGGATATGGATAATCAAATACGCTCCTCATAAGACACTTTATTATCCATAACAGTAAGACCTTCATTGCTTAACTTCGGGCATTTACTCACCGTTTGATATCACTATTATATTTAGGATCATTCTAAAACAAATAAACATAACTCAAATAGACAATCTCTTTCAGTTGTTCATGTTTCTGACCTTTAGTTCACACTTATTAGAAATGAAGTTTACGCTTTTACTTGTTTGAAGCCTTAATCTAACTGACATTAACTTTCATACCTATTTTCTTTTCAGCGTTGTTCATTTTGTTTAGCATTCCTATATTTTTTTTACCTACATAAATATTATATTTTTGGTTATTTAATTTTTAATAGATTTGTCTTATCCTTATTCCGCTTAAACTATATTAATTAACTACACTTAATTAACATATCTTCCTCTTCATAGCGTGGTCTGCGATGGAGATGCGGCTTAAGTCTAAAATTTGAAACCCGCGTGCCGAGGCCTTACATTGTTACATAACACGAATGTTTGCGGGAGACATATCGTACAAGGCTAGCGGCCGGATTTACATACATTTTTGCTATTTTCGTGTTGTTCTAGAATGTTGAAACAGTGGAAAATTACAGCGCACGCCTCGTTAAGCCATTTAGATTAAGGAAAACTTCCAAGTGCGAGCTGAAGTCATCTAACGTTCCGTATACCCTGAGAAATTTATTAAGGTTTATATATCTTCTATTCGAGAGTTAGTTTTCGCGATAATGAGTATTTGGTTGTTTCGTCTATTTCCGTGAATACTGAGGGATCGTCAGAAAACTCTAACTTGATAGAGATGTAACTACAAGAAGTGTAACAGGTCTATTGGCTTTTTTTTAACTATAGTATATAGGGTTTTCTAACATTTATTATTCACTATTTAGGTTCTTTGACAGATTAATAACATATTTATATGCAAAATATGTCAAATATTCCTTATAATAATACGAAGTTATCCTTAAATGAATAGACGTCTTAATACATATATTAAGTATAACAATTAAAAAAATAATAATAATACCGCCTTCAAAAAATTATTAAAATGATTTGTTGCTTTTACAGTCTTTACCAGCTTTAAATAAGCTAGACGTGGTTCTGCATCCATTTTCATAATTTGACATCGTTTTGACTGAATACCTACCCTGTTGGTACAGTGATTTGTTGTAAATCGTTATCCCTTATTAACTTTTGTGTTCAACGTTCTCATTTTTTATTTTTATATCTTTAATTTGCGTTTCTTTAGGGCACCGAATCCAAAATTAACTAATTACTTAATTATTTTTAAGTTTTCTAAAACGGCTTTTTCTTAATAAAAAAATATTTTTCATTTAACATCTTTTAGTAATAAGTACTTAAATTTCATAATTCACCCGTCTTCTACTCATCACTTAAGACAATTTTAAACATATGCATATATATTGGTCAATTGGTCGGCTTTTGCTTTTATATAGAGAAACAGGAAAACCAGTTCGGATCCCGAATTTTTCAGTGGCGCTGATAATCATTTCAGGATCCCTATATACTTATTTAAAATGTAGTCCCTTAGACTCACAACTTCACCACAGCAGTGATCTATTAGTCTAGATCCAGCATTAGAATAATTTACCCTCATCTGTTAATTTAATCAAATAAAGTTTTAAAGGCAGATAAGAGTATTATAAATTTATGAGAACAATGTCTGCCGCCGTAGTTCTGCTGCTATTAACATTAATTACTTCATTTCTTTTTATGTAAGCTGCAAAAAAAATTACGGTAACTGTAAAAATTTTGTAAACTTTACATACGTGGAGAATATTTTTTAATTAACGGATGAGGGAAATAAGTTTGGTATGTCTACCTGTTTACACCCACAGGTAGCTGTAGCACAGTCATAAAGGTCGCTGCCTATTGTAACAAGGTGTAAAACGTCATATTCGAAAATTTTGTCCTTGTGATGTGCAATTAACATAATAAGGAAAAAAAGTAATTATTAATTAATGTTAATAACAGCAGGACTACGGCGGCATACATTGTTCTCGAAAATTTATAATACAGTTATCTGACTTTAAACCATTATTTGATTCAATTAACAGAAGAGCGTACATCTATTTGATGCCGGATCTTAGACCATATTAAGATATTAAAAAAATCACTGCTTGTAATTACGCAATCAGATAAATTCATGTTTCATCACACCACAAATAGAAGCGAATTATGGGTATCATTTATATCTTAAATCAGGTACAAGCGACAATCGTACGTATACTAAGAATAGAGCCGTTTCTATGAAAAGTCTGTGCGATTTTTATGATTGACCTACACCGTCCACATAAATTGATACAGGGCCGTGATACGAGTGTACCGGCAGTGCGCACGAAAGCGTTCGTATGGAATCCCTTATATCCCTCGTCCGCATGAGCGGTGGCCTAGGGATTAAGGGCTCCGCGCCTGTGGGCATAGAATAGCTTCCACGTAATAGTAAGGACGTGATTTATAAATTAAAATAAAATCTAAAAACTATAAACTTCAAAATTCAAAGCACAGCGCAATCGATCTATTTTCAATTCTTTCATCAAAAAGTACTTCAGACTAGCCGTGATTGTTTGTTTTCTCGGAGGTGCAGGTGGCAAAAAATTTTAGAAATATAACCTTTTTCAACTACTCGCACGTAGATCGTGTCCCCGGTGACTAGACCAAAAGCGTCTTGTAATACTTTAGTGGTTTACAAGCTTCATAGTATCGGTACTTTCGCATCTGAAATTTTCTCAAAGTGTATGAAGTTTCAGGTGAAAATGTAATACCTTCCCGCTGGAAGTAGTTCATGTACATTTTCAACAATATATATTTGTACACGTAATATACGTAAACTACATATTACATAAAATTTACTCACTACTCGCTCACTTTAATAATATCACGTACTTGCTCTCTAAGTCATGTAGTTGCTATCATGTAGTTCCCAACATTACGTTAAGCCTACTATGATTCGGCAAAACATCAAATAGTATAGCAACAATGCAACCTCTTCATAAGCCTACGCGAAGACGCTATGAAGCAACTAAGAAATATTTTTTAATCGCGTTTCCCCTAGTGGGGCACTTATATAAATTGCTTATTATGTAAAATTAATATAATTCAAATATGATATCCAAAGTACAGACTTTCATGGAATTCATTGCAGCTGTTCTTAAGATATATTTGTTTAAAGTTTTTTATATATACTAGCTTTCACCCACGGCGCCACTCGCATAGACATGATCATGAAAAAAGTATTTTGGATAGAATTTGCGTAAAATTCATTTTAGTGAGCGTCTACGTCCCGAGAAAAGTAACTGTGCCGAATTTCAAGTCAATCGGACCTGTAGTTTCAAAGTTGTCGTGATGAGTTAGTCAGTCAGTGCCATTTCACTTATATATAATATGTATATAAAAGAATTGTTCGCTGAAACTAATAAGAAAAATCTCTTTCCATACGTTCATCAGTCTGCTTGCGTGCCACATACAGCACCTTTCTGCCCCTGTCCTATATACTTACTGCCATTTGTCAGACCTCGTCATATTAAACGTCAAAAGCTCGATTGAGCCGTTAATTTTTCTTGCATTATGTTCTGACAAATAGACAGACATTTGCATTTATTGGACCTTCTACGATTAAACATTTTTGCAAAAGTGTAATACTGTACGAACACACTCATTTTACAAAAGCTATGAAAATTGGAACTTAAAGCTCCAAAGTCACGTGGCGCTGGTTGTCTCCAAATATTATGTATAAACGTTGTACAGGTGTTTGGCTGATCAGAATAGAACATACAGGCCGACCTGGAGTATACAATCAATACTGATTTTGGCAATTTCTGTATCGATCATACATACGTAAGCTTTTGCATCTAATATTGTCAACAGATTCATCTGTGTTTACACAGGCAGGTAAAAGAAATATAACCTATTTATACCATTAATCGCGTCACAAAAACATACAAGTGTCAAAGTTTTTCGTCGATTTTGACAAAATTATATAGGGCTAGTTTATTTTATAGCTAGTACTATACAATTTTGCACTTTTCACGTCGCATTGTATGGGGTGTTCTTGAATAGATAACTTTTGAATCAAACTTTTTATATAACTCTATTGGTAATCATTTTGATTTAAAAGTGTTGTCAAATATTTTAGAAAGCGAATTTTAATACAATATGTATGTACCATTAAAACATACTTATTATATTATGTGTATATATATAATTAGATTTCATTACGCTAATTTATAGACTGTGGCGTAATATTGCTTTCTTGTCGTTTCGTTTGTTGATACGGAAACCTTGAAAAGGAACTTTAAAAATTTCATAATACAAAGAAAAAGTATTTATAAAGCGAATTCGTGCAATGAAAAGATGGACAAGGGTCATTCTAGAAAATTTTATGCATACCCTATTGGTGGCATATCAAAAAAGAGCCAAATTATAAGCACCCGAAACCGACGAGCTTGTGTCTATATAACGACTGATGGACGACACAGAAGCAAGAAAGTTGTGCAAGGGTCCTACCATGTGTAGATTCGTGGTCCCTGCCTACCCTTCTGGGAAATAGGCGTGAACTTTGTGCATTCAGAATTACTTTATTGCTTTTTAGCTTGAACCCATGATATTGGATCTGGCATTTAATTCGAAGTCATCACTATCTATTAATATTCAAATTTTGAACTCTTCACGTTCGATGGATCATGAATAGTATTGTATGATCTCTCTTTGGTTTTATGGTGTTTGTTATTACGCCGTGACAGACGGACAAAGGAATGGTGAAATTTTCTCACATTGTTAAGGTACGCTTATAAACATACAGCTATCGACGTACATAAAAGCTTTTGAAGTCTTTTTGCTAGTCAAAATAACAAACTTGTTTAAGATTTATTTTTTGATTTCACATAAAAATATTTTCTTTACGCACATAAATATATGTGTCACAGTTCTGATTATTAACGCGAAATTTAACTCATTTATTTTTTTAGGTCAGTTTTTACTTCAAATGAATATTTATCTGAAACGTTACCGCCTACACCATGTATTGTGTCGGATTTCATTTATCTCAGTGTTGGGACATAACCTCCCCCTATATTTAAGATTGAAGGCCTTAAGTTGAAACCCTCCACGTTAGCCCTGAGCGGGGAGGAGCCTGGTGCTCGGAGCTTCAGGAATCAGTGCTATGACAACATCCAAGGCCGACTGTTCAACATGCCACCCAAGGAATGAAGACATTATTGACCTAAAAGTTTGGTCAGAATTAGAACCCCGTAACTCCTAGTTAGAAGACAGCACTCTTAAACCTTCAGCCATCCGTCGCCTCTTGTCGAGCATCAATACACTTAAATAATTATTTTTTTTACCGAGGGCCTCTGTAATTAGACACACCCTGTACACGACTCACATCGCACTCGGTATCCAAGACGCACCCGGCGGGCAGTGCATTAAGAGGGGCCGGCGAGTCAAAAGCTCGCGTTACGTGGAGCTTTGAGGCGGTTGCTTTGTAGCCGGGAACGCTTCCGAGGCGGGATAACGTTGATTAAATTAATCCCGCATTAATTACTTTGCAGTTGATTACACCTTCTTGCCTAATTAACATTTTCGTATATCATTTTGCACGTTATTTATATATGACTCGCAACACACATCCCGCCACCGGGTGCTCGTAGTCCCAGTAATGTGACGATTCGTTTTGAAGATTTATTCCAAAACTAAAAATGATGCAGGATTGTATGAGGTCGAACACGCGACTCCTCTGCTACAGGCGGGCGTGGGAACCACTTAGCAGCCACAACATTGTTCGCTTGTATTTCAATTACAGTAGGAAATAATAAGCATTCTAACCTTTAATTACAAATGCAGAATGTGTCAAATATTTTATAATCAAAATTTCAGAATATTAATTTTACTACCAGTTTCGTACCATAGTAAATGTCTGCAATAATTTAGATCCTTAAGTCGTTTTTACGTAAATCTTAATTTTCCTGTTGTAGTGGGTCTTAAGAGTACACTAAAACTAGTTATTTGATTAAAATATCAAATAACTAGTGAGTGCACAAAAATGAGTAATCAATATTTTGTACTAATGTGATTTCATAGAAATCTAAAGAGTATTTAAAAAATCGAATATTACAAATCTAAAAAGTCCGCTAGTAACTCTGGCAATAAATTTAAATTAACAAACATTTGTTTTAATTAAATATTTACTATTATATAATAAAAATATTATGGAATAACTATTTATTGAGGTTAATTATTACATATGTATAGTAACTCTAGTTGTATAGTAACTTAAATTATTTATAAAGTGTTTTATATGGTTTTTTTTTTTTTTTCAAGATTATTATAATTCTTATTACCTTTCCGTAACTCTGTATGCACTTCGCTACTTTCATCATTTTTATAAGGATAGGATATTATTAGGATATATTAGGTCGGAGAAATGTTTGTGCTGTTTGTATCTGGATAATTTTGATACTATTAAATTAATGACATTTAAAAAAAAATTTGTTTTTCTGTTTGCCTAAATGAGTGAATTTAAAATGCGATACATTTTGAAGTTTTATTACAAAAAAGGGAAAAATGCCACACAAACTCCGAAAAAAATTGTGTCGTTTATGGACTTAATGCAGTGTCGGTTTGAGTAGCACAAATCTGGTTCAAGCGTTTTCCGTCCGCTAATTTTTATGTCAAAGATGAACGTCGCGCTGATCGACCTGTTTTACAGATAAAGTCGATATCGTTCTGGAAAAGTAGAGCAAGAACAGCATATTAGTTCTTAGGACATAGCTGAATAGCCGGGGATTAGCCGCGAGACAGTATTTACCCATTCGAAAAAGAGCTGAATGCACAACTAGCGCTCGATACTTGGGCCTCACACTAGTTCACTGAAAGAAATCTAATGAACAGTGTACTCATTTATGATACTCTATTGAAACGTAATGAATCCAAAATATTTTTTGAATAGATTGATCATCGGTGATGAAAAATACATTACCTACGACAAGAACGTGCGAAAAGATTATGGTCAAAAGGCTAGCAAACTCCACGTTCTATAACGAAACTCGGATTAACTCGCAATAAGTTAATGCCACGTGTGTGGTGTGACTGCAATTCTTTATGAGCTCTTACCGTCGAGAAAAACCATCAGTCCGAACCTCCACTGCCAACAGCTGATGAGACTCAAGCAAGAAGTAGAGAAAAAGCGGCCGGAATCGATCAATAGCAAGTTTTTGACTATGATAACACAGACCACACACGTCTTTAGCCACTCAGTAAATATTGAGAGAGTTTTGTTGGGAAGTGTCAATACACCCACCATATAGCCCTGACCTTGCATCCTCAGATTTTCACTTGTTTCGGTCCTTTCAGAATTCTTTAAGTAATGTTAAGTTAAATCGCCAGAGGACTGTCAAAACTACTTGTCAGTTTTTGAACAGAAGTCCCAAAATTAAATGTAAATTAAAAATATGATGAAAAACTATCTTGAATATGTATATAAAATACGAAAGAACTTTTCTCTGACTCTATATGTAGTTGCATATATTTTTTTACATTTTAGACTACGCATTTTCTGATGTATATATTAATACGTGATTTCAAAATATTTTTTTTTCATACAATTAGTTTTAAATAGATCCAAACTGGCCGTGTAATAAAACTATAACAAATGATAAAAACAAATAGAATCTTATCACCATAAAAGCATATAATCACCTCATCACAAAGAGCTAAGAATTAAATAATGAAAGGATGAATAGAATCATTCCATTATTTAAATCCGAAGCCTACTAATAATACGATTGACTTGTCATTTATATAATAGTTAAAACGGGGGAAGGACTTTCTGTCTAATAGTCACCGTTTTATATGGATTTATGCGACAGTGTAAACTGCATTTTAGTGCACCCTTCTAATGTCGGCCTTCCGCCGGCGCCGCCCTGCGAGGTGAGGCATCGCTGTACGTTATGTGATATATCTCGATAAAGAAACTTCGAGGAAAATTATTTTCCATGCTTACTATCGTACTTTTTTTTATTTGTCTTGTCTGACACTACCCCATGACTCAAATGAAACATGTCGAACAAAATTTGCAAGACGTTAAATTACAAAGGTTGAAGAGGATTCGTCAGTGAAGTACCGCATAAATTGGACTTATTTAAAGTATTTGATTTTTCGGAACATATTTTGAAAAAAAAAAGCTGCCACAGCGACTCGACAAAAGTCGCTTCTATTGACAAAGATAATTATCATTACCGATTTTAAAAAGACCCGTCGCGTGATTTTCCAACTTGAGAAATTATAATTATATTCTGACAACAGACTTTTACCTTGGAATATAAACTAGTTCAAGGTTTTTTTTTCTCTTTCTTAATACTTTAAATTATCCCAACGGATACTAGCTACTCTCATAGTCAAGAATTTCTAAACTTACATTCTCTGAGGAACCAAAAATAGCCAAAACTTCATTATACAATGTTAAATCCAATTATTACAATACGCTTCATAGATCTCGATTAAGGGAGCCCTGTCCTATCGAAGTTATGGTTAAGGACCCGATAAAGTCTCCAGTAAATATTTGATTTAACACTTCAGCGGTCGTAATTTGTTGCCGGTTTTCATTAACTTATGACGTAATTGCTATCGATAGTACCTTTACTTATTGCTGAGTCGAGACTTAATGAAGCGTGAAGCACAGGTTTCACTTAATTTATAAATCGTCGTTAATAACTCAACTCTTGAAGATAAGAGAATATTATTCGTAAGATATTTGCTAATTCCACACGTTAAGCACAGACACGCATTTGCAATCCCAGTACCAGGATTTTTGATAAGTACGATACTATCATCTCTTTAAAAGGTTAAAACTGTACTGAGTCCACTCTCTACAACTTTTGCCAATACCTCAACCACCTTTCATAACACTCAGAGGAAATGATCAAACGATGAATCATAGATAGCGAGAGCAACACTCAGACAGGAAAACTAGTGAAATCAGATTAGCGACACACACTATGGCCATAGACAATAGATACTGTAGCTCAGTTTAATTACAGTCGAAAGGGAAATTACGCTTGAAACGACATCCAAATGACATTTACATTTTTATTTCAGATTGAGGTGGTTGCGAATTGAGGCCGCTAATGACCATTATGACAAAATCCAGGACCGATGGCTTAACATGAGCCCAAGGTGACGAATCACGTGGTCCGACTTAATTAAAACCTCTTCTATTAAGTCTTGTAGTTCTGAAATTTATTTGTCGATCTTATATTTGTCGTTATTATATTTTATGATAACATAAAAACATAAGATCCCCAGTGAAATAATAGGCGTTATCTCAACAAAATCTAAATCTAAGCTCTGCGTATGTTCTGAAATGTAAAATATAGGAACCTTTACGGAGGCATGTTCCTTAATTTACAAATTCCAATTACCACAGGCTGCTTTTAATAGATAACCATAAAGCACGCCCCCTGTGCATAGTTCTTTATGATTCCCCCAAACAGGAAGGTGTCTGTGAGTTTTATTACTTAATTAAGCTTAAAAATTACTTAATAAAGGTTATAAAGCGAAACGGTGACTTTCGGTGGAACTTTCCCTAGGGGCAGTGTATTGCTGAGATTCATTAGGGACGAATAGTAAAAAAGACCTGATTTACGGGATTAAAAACCATATTTACGGTTTACTGGAAACCCTAAGGACATGTAATTACATCTGGTCGTTTGTAGGTCTGAAAGCTCTCTCGTTCCATAATTTCTACCCTTAGCGATATGTTTCATTAACACAAATAGGTGTTAGGTGTTTACCAAAAGCGCACATGTACTTTATTTCCGAAAAATAAATATGCTGTACACTTAGTCTGTTCAAAATAGGTGCAGTTTATATCTTTCAATAAAAACTCAGTTAATACCGCATGTTGGTACTAAATTCAATAGCACCTCTACGGTTTAGTTTTCTTGAAATTAACAAGTTTCTTATTCATTTCATTTACCGATATGATGGCTACAAGTCACTTTAACTTGTTCTTCTTTTAAATATTTTAACAGCTTACATCATATCAATTCAGATTTTGCTGATACACATCGGACCGAAAACACTACAACTGCCTGATTATGTAGCCAGAAAAACTGACAGAACTCCTCAAAAGGAAACCGTTAAGGCACCTCGTGTGTTCAACTCTAATCGTAATATTTATGCATAGTTTAGTACCGTGACCGTGGTCTGATACTATTCTATGAATGCTAACACCCTGCGCAACTTTTCAACAACACACCGACCACACCTCATGCGTTTAGCTTGATTTGATCATATTTCATTGAGCATTTTAGTTCTTATACTTTTATATGATCCGCATCTAGGAACGCTAACGCATTGGCAACTCCTCAATGACGTACACTAAACACCTCACGCCAGTAGCCCAATGAGATCGTAATTTCAACGAATGCCTTAGCGCTGTAACTGTACTTCATTTACCAATTTTAATTCTTGAAACTCCTCAAATTGCATGCATTGTACGTTTGTATTTCATTTCATTAAAAATGTATTGTGATTTCCATATTCATAATAGGAATAACCTTATTACTACACAAGTTATTCCATCGTACGTCCGTTTGGTTGTAAGGTTTTCGCGGTTTAATTATTAAACCGATTCGAATAAGTTTATGTCGAAATTATTTTATAGCTTTTGAAGATAAAAATAACATATCTACTTTTTCGTTTCTTAAAACAAACTGTTTTGGTAGGTTATCTAGCGAGACGATATTTATCGTACGATTTATTTTTAGGAAGCGGGGGGAGCAAAAAATAATTCACAGCGTCATTTAGTAAAATTTAGTCGAAATTTTTGAAATTTGTTGGAAGCGGAACCAACATCGAAACTAGACATTAATCGCAATTTAAAATGATATGTTGATCGATGCCGTAGGGAGAATCGATGAAAGGTAAGATCTCAAATAATTATAAATTTATGTGGGACACGATTTGGAGAAACAGTAGAATTTAATAGTAGTTTTTTTAATTATAACATCCTTTAAACTTTCACGATTACACAACTAACTAATAGTCTTACGTGCTGTCTTCAACTTTTTTCCAATCGTTCTATGTTTGTCACTTTAAATCATTTAAATCATTCTCGTTTAGAAACTTGTCATGCCTGCTCGATCTTCGTTGAGTACATCCATCCATTCCTTTTATCCATCACATTTTTAGGGGTTCGAGACAAAAACGTAACCCTTATAGTTTCGTCATGTCCGTCTGTCAGTACGATCACAGGCATTTTACTTAAAATCTACAAGATATATATTTATGAAATTTTGTAGTATAAGTTTTTTGTATAAGCCGCTACTTAGTTTACTAGTTAAATAACAAAAACACAAATTTCAAAGGGGGGTACTCCATACATGTAACAGAAGCTGAAAAATATATTGGTGGAAAAGTGTTTTAAATTGTCTCTCTATTTGGTGTTTTTTTTTCCTTTTCGTATAGTGGCAACACTGACCGTACTTGACTTCACGTATCATTAGCACTAAATGCCACTCGACTGGAATACCACTGTCAGTTATTACTAACCGTCATTATAGCCTTGTAACATCCTTGAAATACTGAAGCACAAAATTATGACTTATACGTTGTTTTTACGTATTAGCTTCACTATTTATTTCTATTTGCAGAAATATTTTGTATCACTGAATTTTTTTGATTAAAACTCGATGGTACCCGTAACGTTGGTAAACTAGTCTTTCAAATTTATTTCGACGGACAAATTTTAAGCTAATGTTTAGTGTTCGGCAACCGGAAGCGAAAAAAAAACGAAATATCTGTTGCAGACGGCAATTCATCTGATGAGATAGATATTAACTTTGAAAAAATTTGAAATACGTAAAATTTATGAATTGTAGAGTTAAAGATATTTTATGTAATACAATAAATTAATATTTCTTCAATAACTTGTATGTATAATAATTATAATAATGTGCGGTAAATAATGAAAAATTTTGAAAAAGTTTTGTAAATACTATTTTAATTTGTGATAATAAATATTTCTTTTTGTAATTCAAAAACACTTCTTTTTAGCAATCGACTAAAGAGATGAGAAAAAGTACGACATTTTGGAAAGTTATTTAAAAATTCTAAAATTCCAATTGCAATTTTATATTTTTTTTCTCAATGGGTATTTCTTATAGCATATTACTACACACAATCTAGGGGAAAATACAATTGACACACCGAATTGGAAAGACACACCGAGGCCCGTCGAGATAAAATAACGCATGTGCGTGAAGTACCTTATTCGGTAGTAAAAGTAAATTTTCTGTATCAAAAAATATTCCTCCAGGAGAATTATTTTATACCTGTTTGGAAATGACAGACAAATTAAAATATGTATTGTCAATTTATGAACTAATAAATTTCGTAAAAAAAAGTAATATCATTGAGTTATTTTAAATCTATAATGAAAATTTTGAATTGTTATAACTTTGTTATAAACAATCAAAATAAATTTCCTGTAAAATTAAAGTTAATTTAATATATGTATGTGTATATATATATATATATGAAAAATTGATGTGTATATATATATACGTACTTCGTAAGTTTTTATACCATTCAAAGTAACTTAAATCAAAAATTCAAGTTTTTCCTCAAAATTTGTATTCAGAAGTCTATTTTCTTGGGCTATATGTCTACATCATAAACTTAATCACTTTATCGCATTGAACGAACAACTAATACGTCATTGTGCACCAACGGAGTTATGAGTCACATCGCCGAGTTACATCCATCACATTCTAAAAATACTCTCTGATATGATTTTTCTAATGTACCAAAAAAGTATAACTACAAAAATTTATTACTTTAATCAATCGAGCTTTACAATCTTTTATACTATGACTTGTTTCAAATTAATATCTACAGTTTTTTTTTTTTATGTAATAATAGCAACCCAACAAAAGAACAGCTTTTCGAGGGCATTGTTAAACACAAGAATGGAGTTTCGAGTTTAACTTTTTCGCTCGTAACAAGGTAAATAAATCTCCTTTACAGCTTTTGAAATCTACTTAAATTAGGTACTATGTTGTCAGCCTCATTCGTTTCAAAGTAATCTAAAAGATTAGATTAGATCAACTTAGCGGTTGAAGCTGGAGTCGTTGAAACGCTCGCGAACCCATAATAAAATTGTCATTCCGCCGCTTTATGTCGACGTTATGGTCTTTTACTGCTATCTAAGATTTGCATGTCACATTGTTCGTTAGAATAAATATCATGTTTATTTGATTTTATGTTAATGTATGTAATACAAAGAGATAATATAATACATTGTTCATACATTTTTTAAATGTTTGCTAAATTAATAAAAATCTGATTAAAATTAAATTCTTTGACAAATCAAACGTGTAAAAATCAGTGAAAACAAATACGAATTAACTAAATAAACAGAAAGTTACAGTTATATTTTAACACGAAGTATTTACTAGACATTGACAGATCTATTTTTAATTTTTTGCCTTCCAACTAGATTGCTATCTATCTAACTTTATTTAGACAGAGTGATTGATACCTAATAATGGCTGAACTGTCAAAGTTCGCATTTGTTTTAAACAGTATTTTCAGTGACATTATTATAGTGAATTTGTTATAATTAACATAAATTTCAAATTAGTAAAATATATTAATCTATGTCATGCATCTCTTTCAAATTTATTAATACTGCTTCCAAATATTAATCACTTAATATTTCATGTTATATTAATTAAGAGCTCGGAAAATTATATTTCGTAACCTTTAGTCTAATTTAACATTATTTACCTTATATAATTATTTTATTAAAAAAGATTTTTATTTACATTAGCATTATCAGGAATTAAATGAACTAATTATTAGGTATTTCAAAAAAATTTAAAGATACTACCATAAGTTTGCAACTTTCCGTAAAACTTTTAACGTTCACAGTTTCAGTATAGATTAGAAAACTATACAGATTAAGGAATACAGACTAATAGCAACAATAAAAAGTTCATTTATTATACATGATTTATACAATTTAAAATGTGTTTTCAAAATCAAATAGGAATGCACCTTAAAACGAAAACACCTATACAATTAATATCTTTCCTAGTAAAAGCGAGCCTATGTCATAACTATGTAAAATGTTAACTAGTCCATCCATATTGAAAAAGTTTTGAAATGACAATATTACAGACATGTTTTCAAATGGCTTTTTTCAAAAGTGCAGCGCGACCAAACGCAGAAGAAAAGCGCCCGCCACGCCACTTCCGCGCTATCGTATTTTCACTACCAAGGTGACTATTGCTTTATTTTACTAGCAGGACTTGATTGTCGATAGCCAAAACGCGCTTGTTGTGAAACGCATTTACTACACATAGTAACGTACAAGGCCCCATTCATTTTATTTCCGCATTTACATTTCAAACATGTCTATAGTCATATTAAATAAACTTCTCAAGTATGTACCTAAACTCTCTCACTCGTGCAACTCTTTTACATTCTCCATGTGTCGTATTCAGGCATGATTTCACTTCTTTCAAACACCATGACTTCGCGTGTGCTGGTATTTAATTTCATACTTCCTAACAGAATTATTCATTTTAGTTATCATTGCCTGAAACTCGCATGCCGACGGCGCAAGCATTACTCGGTCTTCAGGTACAGGAGCCATTTGACAGACAGCTCGCTCATTCTTAGTAAATACTTATACTCTCTCAAATTATACAGACAGCTCTGTATCGTTACTTATAATGACTGAAAATTAATAATAACTATTATTAAAAAAATATTTTAATTAAGAATGACTGCTCAAAATAATTTTCGGGCAATTTATTGAGATATTTTTCAGACTTTTAAAATATGTTGTTCGAAAGTGAAGGGAAGAACACAAAATTATCGTCGTTGTAAACTGATAAACCGCAAAATATGTATTTGATAAAAAAGCCAGTCAAGAATCTTCATTCAAGTTCTAAAGATAACCTTTCTGACAACAATATACATAATGAAATGCGAAAAAAAAAAGGCTTCAACCCTTTTTATATATGGATAGCTGTCCTTAAATTTTCTTTCGCAATCTATAGGTAGTTATATGTTAAGTGTTAATATTATTTAACTACAGACATCGATTACAATTTGAAGGGTTCAGTAAGGTGCAGTTCAACAAGTAGAGGCTATTAAAGTCCCATAAGTAAATCATGAAACTGATTAGCTCTTACATATAAGACGAAATCTACGTATAAGTTATGCATCTATGAAATAACAATTAATATATATTTATTTTTATATACGTAAGACGAATTAACTAATTTGTATGGAGCACCTTAATCGAGTTATTCATCATCATTAAAACCTCGATCCTGAATCTGATTCCGATCCCATTACAATCCCAATTTTAGTAATATTTTCCCTCTCCTTTATTACTTCACTCTACATCTCCCTCTTTCACTACCTTCTTTCTCTTTCTCTCAATATTTATAACCCTGCTCAACTCTCTCACTTTCTCATGCCAACTAACAAATGTGGCCGACAAATAATATAACGACTTTAAATGTTTTTTTTTTAATTTACACTAGTTTTATTAGAATAAAACTATATATTTTATGTGACGTCGAATTTCATAAAGTAAAAACAAATCATCAAAATCGTTATATCTTTATCGAATTATACAAAAATATACTGAAAATTAGACAGATAAGTAGTAGGAAAGCAATTGCATTTTACTGATAGAATATGCCGTTGTGTATACTATAAACTATACACGATGGCGTGTTCTATCAGTATATTAAATTTAATTAATATCAGTCATAGAAAGACACACAAACAGACAGGCATTTTTTATTATTCAACATAATAATCAAAAATTATAATTTCACATTCACACTTTTACCAATTTGGATTTGAAAATGCTTGATATTTTATAGCCTAGAATTTTTTCGATGACTATTGTTTTTTTTTTATATAAAACTTTATAAGGATGTACAAATCGTTCGTAGTATTTGTTGAAACATAATTTTAGACCTATAATCCAATGAAATTAACGTGAACTATTATTTAATCCAATGAAATTGTACTTTTCGTTTAATAAAGTTACACTGAATTAACTTCCTTGTTGCCAGTTCGTTTGTAACGCAGTGTAAAAACAGACAGTGAGACGAACGATCAGATGCGACAAAGTGGAATAACTCAATTCAGTGAGAGCCGAAACAAATTTAGATTTTAAAAATATTCCGCAAACGAATCGCTCAATCGAAAAATTGTTTTCACGGAACAGCAATGTTTTTAAATAAGCTATCAACAAGACGACACAACATGGAATAGAAAAAAAATCATTTTCATCATAGGTGTAGGTGAGGTGTACTAAAAAATTTCTTTGAATTGTACTACTTTGTCGACGTGCTTAATATTTATACTAATACCAAAGTACAGGTTTCTAGTATCAAGGGTATCTGAACTAAGTTGCGGATAGACCGACAGATCTTATTAAGTGATCTTATATATATATATATATATAAGATCACTTAATTTTTGCGCCATCTATTTATCAAGACCCTCTTTCTCAGAGACAGCGAAGGTAACAAGTTGAAATTAAAATCAAGCATTCAGGTTAGCAATCCCTTGGAGATGTGAAAGATGATTCTTAGAACCGTGATGGTTTTAAGTCTACGTAATCAAAAATCACGAGAAAACACGAAAAAACATGAGAAAAATGCGGCCGTGAATGCCGCGTATTTTCACACTCGCAATCGAGTTTATTAATCGCTATTTTAAAACCTATAGGGTATTTCCCATTTCGATACTACGAGATATTGCGAGGCGTTTTTAAGTATATGTAGGGAAAGAAGGTAGATTATTTCTAAAAGAATGGCCTATATGATTAAGCTCTGATCCAACAATGGGATTTCAAACGTAAACGAGAATCATTCCAGTGAAAATTTATGGATAGGCAATCTGCATGAAAATTTAAGATACGTCCATCGACAGAATAACTGCATATTAGCAAATAACATATCACTAATATGTTATTTACTAAACTGGGCAATTATAGTTGATGCGGTATGTAATACAAATTTTTTGGATCACCTACTAGAGTAATTACAAAAAAAATAGAGGTAAACCCAGTAGAAGTTGATTTTGTACCATAACACATCTCTGCATACGGGTCAAGCAACAGCGTGACTTAAAGCAAAAAACCGACAACATGCGAATCGAACTCGTGCACGAAGGGTTCTGCATCGCTGTACAAATTGAACCCTACGTATTTTTTTTAACTTATTAAAAACAGGAAAAACTATTGAGATTGAACAAGAAAACGCCTAAAAAATACGTTTCTTGTAATGAGTTCCCATTTTAATTTTTAACTTTATTTAATTTTTTTAATATTCATTTATAGTGACTATCGTAGTACACTCTGTGTGAGCATATCAAACGTGTATCTATTGCCATTATTAAAATCAAGCAATAAACATCAAAAAAATAACTTTCTTGTATAGAGGACCCCTTTAATTTTTAAATTAATTTTATTTTTATTGTTTGTTGTTATAGCAGCAATAGAAATACATATTAAATGAAAACTTTAATTGTCTACCTAATACGTTTCATTAGAAACAGTCCTCTGAAAAAAGTCAGACAAACTGACAGCCAGAGGACGACTGGACGCTTAGTAATAGGGTCCTGTCAAAAACCTTTGAGCACAGCCCTAACTTAGCGACCTGCCATATTTCCTGTATACGATATTTCTGATATATTTAATTCCCCACTGTACATATCACTCCGCTGCGGTGCCAGCGCGAGCTGTTTTGTAACCGGATGTTGGCAGTCTGCTATTTAAATTCAGGAGCGCTTTCATGAAAATAGTTAAACACTTTAAATGAACGTAAAGTTGAAATTCTTGCAGCTAACGAACCATTGGACTATTTGCATAAGATTAATTGCCAAGTCTCATGCTTTATATGGTAAATTAATCCTTTGTATATGAACCATTATTTGCATCTCGTGCCTGCTAAACAATGTAGATTTATTTAATTAAATTGATAGTTATTATTACTGCATAGGCAATAATTAAGTAATACATGTTCATACAATCATTTAGTTCGGTGCCTTTTTTGACTTGAAGAACTGAAGTAAATTTAATATTACAAATCCATGCTATTATACGTACATACTTATGTTCAACAGATGTTCGTCAAATTTCCACTTTACGAAAAGGATTGGTTCTTGATAATAGCAACAATTTCAAAAAGAATTTTTAAAATACAATATTTTAGCGATATAAAAAAAAAATTAAGAAATAACGTTTTTAAAAAAAAAATAACGGTCCTAAATATTTTCCCTATTTTATAGAATCAATTTCTATACGTATACGGACGTTCATGATTGCAATCACGATTATTAAAAGAGGACATTTTTATTAACATTTAATTATGAGACAAACAAATATATTTCTAGATTTGCATTACTTCCTCAGTCCGCTGTTACCGCCCAAACTGGAACAACTGACGCGGTCTGGTACCAGCGTCTGCAGCGGGGCAGCTCCCGGGCCCCTCGCTGATAACCAGCTACTGCCCTCACACCAGCAATTTATTTTACAAAAAATCTGTATTCTACAAACACACCAAGGCCATGGTTTTATCATATATACCTACGCATATATATACATACATACACACACTAACACACACACACACATATATATATATATAGGTTAGGATAAGCGTGGAACTGAATATTTAGAAAGAAATAAGCTACTCTCTCAGCGAGCAGCAAATATCGAAGCAGCTTCGAAGTCTCAGCGGATTATTCAAATGAGCCGCTAGCTACAGTTATGACTTCTTTGTTCTGGCTGCGCGCGGAAGGAGATCGTATTACAGCGAATTCGGTGAATATCATATATAAAATAATATTATACAAAAATGAAGACTCGTCTGCTTGTGCTACCAATGCATTATCAGTTACATTTCTATCGTCAAGTTTTAGCAATGAAAGACTATTATCTTTAAAAAAAAAAATTGGTTGCCTGTAAAGTCGGTATACGGGCGAAAGTTTTACGTGACAACGACTTTGAGTGGTAAAATCATTTTAATGTGAATATTCATTCGTATAGTAGGAAGAAGGATGAAATAATAGTAACAATTTAAAACATTTATTTATACAAAGAATTATATTTAAAACATTAATTTATACAAAGAATCTCGCACTGAATTTCATATTAACAAAATTTTATTTTTACCTTTACACATACATACGTATTTATATACAAATATACATACAATAACATTCAATACATTTCGCTCTTAGGCGGGCTAACTGTGCTCGAGTGGAAGGGACGCGTGCCTTCACTTTTATGTCTGTCTCTCTCGCTCTTAGGCGGGCTAACCATGCCCGAGTGGAAGGGACGCGTGCCTCTCACTCGCTCTCATTGTGAGCGCATAACGTGAGCGGAGCGTAACGCAGTTTCTTGAAGTGTCACCCGGCAAACCAATTTATAAGACGTTGTCACGTCAAAACTTTAATTTTATGTATATATATAAGAAGTAAACTAAAAAATAGACCAGCACTAGTATCACATGAACTTCGCAACAAACTGTCTAATTCTAAGACTAACCGAATCAACGGTAACAAACCTGCCTTTTTCAATTTTTAATGACCGAAAAACTCATTTTAAAAAAATAGGAAATGTGTCATGATTACAATGGATTTTTGAAATTGAGTTAGTTTTTCTGCATGCCTTCGACAATGTACAAAGTTTAACAAGAACTATTTTCAAAAAGAGTATTTCATTTAATTAATTTAAAATAATATAGAACGGATACATTAGCAATATGTCTATACAAAAATTTCCAACTCGTACATCGCTAGCTGTTACCCAGTCACCCATTGGTATCACACTAGATCGAGCGACTCGTCACCTAAAGTTGACAAGTCCTAGATTCTGTCAGCATTGTCCGCTATATACAATACCAATACATAGAATAATAGTCAGCATCTAAAACATATAAATAAACGATTTTTCTAAAGTTAACCTCGGTAAGACAATTGACGCTAATGTACCGCCAGTGACAGGCCACGTTTTTAGTGGTCGGTTGTAAACTTGTGGTTTTTCTTATTACCAAACAGATTTAAATAATATATTTCTAGACCGGATAGTGAAAATTTATTTACACAAAAAAATATGATCGCGCGCATCGGTAGCTATTTCTTAATTATGTTTAAGCGGATATAAATTGAGCGACTTGTAAGAACTTGTACATTATGATTTTGTTTGCGTTTTCGTTGATGCATTCTTTTCTCAATATAATTACAATATTGCACTAATAAAAAAATTGACGTTTTATTCTGCTAGTTAAGTAAATAATAGGTTATAAAATTTGTGATTTATTGTATGTTTTCCGAAATAAAGATGTAAGTTTGTAGCTTAACTACGTAACAATACAACAATATTTCTTTAAAAAAGCATTATAAACTTTTGTCATATTTATTAATCACACATTGACAATCAACATAAATTAACTACAAAGTAAACAATTTGTACTTGTGTCAAGATCTGATCCCATTTTCGCCCTGAGAGCTATTCGAAGATGTATTTTTCCCTAACATTTCCGCTTCGTGCATGGTGTCGGGTAGACGAGCTCCGCGGGTCTCGGGAGTCAGGAGAATCAGACAGCCCGACAGGAAGGCGCATGCGCCGAACAACGCAAACGGCAGGCCTGACCATATCGTCTGCGCCTGCGCAAAATACATAACTCTATTTAATCATTGCTTCCTTAAGCGTAAAAATACCTACATATTGATATGATTTAAAAATCTCATTATACGTATAACAAAAATATAAGAGGAAGTATTCGGAAGCTATAGTTGAAAAACTTTCAATATTTTAATTTGAAAATGATGGACATGTGTAGAGTTCAATATTTGTGTTTTTGCTCATACCAACGCAGGAGTCAGTGGCGCCGTGATGGACCCCAGCCGACCTATCATCGAGGAGAAGCCGAATAGGCTGTGTCGGTACATGGTCGGATACAACTCGGCCGTGTACACGTACACCGACGTCACCACGATCGAAATGCAATACTTGCCAATCAAGCAGCGTCAAAGACACTCCCATAAATCTATGAAAAAAAAACATAACACTTATGATAATACAATATACAACACTTATAGTAATAACCTACCAAACATTAGTATAAATATAGACATACTGTCTGGTAGAAATATGTATCCAAACTGGCAAGCGGCGCACACCCAAAGAGCCACCATCAACACCGGCCGGCGCCCGATACGGTCCAACAGCAACACGGCCGTCCAATATCCGGGCACTTCTATGGCCGATACCGCCATGAAGTTGTAATAGCTGTCGCCGGCTATGTCTACGGAGTTGATCGACAGTCCGTAGTATATGAACGTCATCGATATCCACCAGAAGGGTGACACCGCGCAGCGCAGCAGCACCGGCCGCGACCGGAGCACCAGCACCGGCAGCCAAGGGGCGCGGGCGAGCTCGGCTTTCCTTTTTTCGGCTTCGAAGCGCTCGCGTTCGCCCGCGGCGCGCAACTTGGCCGCGGCCTCGTCGGACAGACGTTTGCCGTTGGCGGTGGCCGCGGTGCGGAGCATGTCGGCCGCGTGGTCGTACCGGCCCTTGCTCAACAACCAGCGAATGGATTCCCCTATTATCCAGAAGTACGCGAGCGTGATCAGCTGCGGCGCATAGAGGACTAACGTCAGCGTCCGCCAGGCGGGTACGGCGCGAGCTATCCATCCCAGCAAGACCTGACCCAGGGCAAAGAACGAGCTCATAGTGGCGCCGGCTGCCACCCGGTACTTCGGTCCTACTAATTCCGTTGCTGCAAAACATCATATTTATATAGTGCATGTATACAAATTTATTTATATTAAAATATTACATTTTGCGAAATTGAAAGCAAAAACGTTCTAACTCTATTGAGATTTTATTAATATTTAAGTGTGTAAAGACATTCTGGTAATAAATCATCAGATGAAACGAAATTTTATTAAAAAAAGACAATACTAGAATGTATTTTATTTTACTTCATATCAAAAACTATTCATAGCGTTGTTTTTTGGTAGTACAAGATCAAAAGATTTGATAAAAAGATCATTGGCGTTTTCTATTATTTTACATTTTCCAATAGTTTACTTCTGGTAACAGGAGAAAATTATTTAACCCTAATTTTTTCTTATACATCAACAGCAAAACGACGAGCTTCAGACTTTGTAAATTATGCATCAAATAAGATTTATTTAATATTTACCAAAAGTATCGAGTAACTTCATTGGAAGGATTACCCAGAATGTAGGCAGAAGAAAAACCGCCGGCCCCCAAAGCCGCCTCGACGAACTGCGACACGAGGAAGCCGGCGTAAGTGTTGGCCCAATACCGGAGCAAGCCCAGCCACGCCGTGTTGAAGCCGTTAAGAACCAACGCGGTGCGCCGCCCCCAGCGGTCCGACACGTACCCGGTGAGAGGCAGCACCGGGATGGTGCCCAAAGTACGCACGGTTCCGATTAGGGTCCGTCGCCATTCGTCGCATTCCAGCCCCAGCTGCAGATGGAAAAATTTTTTTAGAAACATGGGACATTTACTAAGCCACATTAGAGCGACTACCAGAGGCTAAACATCGATTCGTATGCTACTCATAAACTATATTGATGGAATTATTGAATCATACTCGGTTTTATAGAGATATTTCTAGTTACAAACAAACAAACATATCGTTCGAGAGTCCCGGTGGTCCATTCCCTCGTTCATAACCCCACTCCACCATCCGTCACCCCTTTCTACACCATCACCTCTTCCTCCTCCATCAACCCACACCCCTTTCTGTCAGATATCCTATTCCAACCCAAGAGGCCGATAATACACCCGTGACTCCTCTGGGGTTGCGAGATCATAAGCGGCGCTGACCACCTGTACTTTCGTGGCTCGCATGCTCGTTTTCCCGCCGATCTTCTATATAAAAAAAAGGTTTAAATGTAAATGTTAACGTTAAATGTAATCAAATGCTATATAAAGCAAAAATTAAAAGCAAAATGTTCGCTGAAGAATGTAGCTATTGATCTAAATCGTAAAAATAATAGCAATGAATTATTCTTATGATGCTACTTTATACTGTACGGACGTAAATAACATAATGAAGCATCAAATAAACTATAAAACTTATAATTTGTTCTATATATCACCATAACTCGAATCGCTTCATGTTTATTAAGTCATGACATACGTACAGCAAATAGTATTGCCATCTGCAATACTCACATCGACTACCGCGGAATAAGTATCGCCATGGACGTATCTATCGCAAGGCTGAACGACTGTCGTGTCAAAGAGGTCGGCAGGACACGTGTCGTCCGGCACAAAGTCTTCAGGTAGCACAGTCCGGTTCCCATACCGTGCACAGTTGTCGAAGCCATCTCCGTCCGGAGGTATCGCCACCGACAGCCATCCCGGTTCAAAAACTGGCTCATGGCTGTCGCACTCCTCGATAAAACACCTTTGCAACCACATAAAGATTAACTTTGTCCATTAATTAATTAATATCTGTCAAGTTCACATTAATTTGTGGCTCAATGATTAAGAGCGTCGCCTCGGAACCATAAGGTATGGTCCGTATCACGAGCGAAATAACCAATGAGTTTTTAACTTTAGTTAAATAAGACTACCCGCCGTGCTTCAAAGATAACTTTAAGTTATCGATTCTCGACTTTATTGTCGCAATGGTGTCAAAGAACTTAAGAGCGCCCAACCAGCATTCGGCCGGTATAGAGGGCATTCGGTTCACATTCCTTAGCCTGATTAACAATAAAAGTGTTGTGGGAGAATATATCTCAGCAGAGGGGTGAAAAAGAACCTAACATACAACTTCAGCTTGATTGATTTTAAGTTTGCTAGATTTTATTTTAGTTTGCTAGTTTGATTTTAAATTGCTAGAATAATGGGAGTTGAAGGACAAAGATAAAATTCTTTAGAATCTTTAACAAATCTACCATTAACTCCCGACATTTCATTAACAATTATTCCCTGTTCCTGTAGAACAGAAAATAAAAGTTCTTTAGACTGCTTTATATGTTATGTTTGTAATTCAATACCAGTTTTTCAGAAAGGCGAGGGGATTTTTCTATGTTTAAAAAAAACGCTTGACAGAAAAAAGGATTTTACTTCGTAATTACATTTTATTCGTAATCTCTTATACTGTACATATATAGATAGAACTGAATTCAACAGAGCTGTTTAAAAGTTCTAGCAATAATATTATTGTAGTATTATAGCAATATTATTAATCGAAACGTCACGAAACTGTGAAGCAAAGACTGTAGAATGTGCACGTAATTGAAAATGTAATAATTGCTTATGGTATACTTATAATAGTTAATAGTTATGTAATAGTTATTGTTGTTACGTTAGTTGTTAATAAATTACTTATCTTTGGTAATATAATGTGAATATGTGTAATCATAATCTCATTCGTTTATCTCGCTTTTTGCAACTCAATCGTTATCGCTTTAATTTTGTGCGTTGCATTTTAATACAAATCTTTAATGAACCGCTTAAAGAATTATTACGGATATATTTTCTTAGAAAAACATTTAATAATTTCCACATTTAAATTTCGTCATAAATTCGATTAGAATAACAAAATGTTTTACTTATTTATTAAATCATGGCTTTTGACATTGCAGTATTATTTGTTATATTTACAGTACTATTTATATCGTGAATGTACCTATCGTCTTTTGCTATAAGAAATTGGAAACAAAACAAGACAATCATATTATTTACTTTTATTATTACGTATATTGTGATATATATATCTTCCGCCCGCGACTTCGTCCGCGTGAATTTCTTTAAATATATATATATATATATATATATATATATATATATATATATATCTATTTCAACTCCGATCATGCTCTCGATACCATTACGGGATTATTTTTCGAATTTCAAACGCACAACGAACAAACAGAAAAATTCTATATTGTATCAT
This sequence comes from Eumeta japonica, assembly GCA_005406025.1. Classification (NCBI taxonomy): domain Eukaryota; kingdom Metazoa; phylum Arthropoda; class Insecta; order Lepidoptera; family Psychidae; genus Eumeta; species Eumeta japonica. The sequence continues at coordinate 25,694 of BGZK01001208.1, forward strand.
ATTTAATAATTTAAAACTATTATCTGTGTTATATTTACAAAAAAAAGAAGAAAGAATCTGTGGAAACTGATACTTTTCATGTAATTATATTGCTGAATATGATACCTGATTAAACAATTCGATCTCACCGTGGGTAACACAAACTCAAATACGACGACAATCCCGCAAACCGCTAACCTGGTGGGGGTCCTCGCAGCGGTGAACACGTATTCCGCATGCCAGGCCATAAATATCACAATTATAGCGGCCAGCAGTATAGTGCGCAGCTGGTACGGCCCGAACTGTCCCACCTCCTGGACCAGTATCGTGTCCAGATCCACCTGGTTCCTGTCCCTGTCGTTTTTTTTGTCCGTCTGTTCCATGATTTTGGTCTTACAGCGCGCAGCGTCAACGTTTGAATGTTTATTGTATAACTGATAAGATTAATATGACTCTTGTCGCGATCGGCTAAACAGTATATCTTTTTACGAGCAAAAACATATCTCGCCTATCTTTAATATTTGAAGATCCATTAATCTCTCTTATCGCTTTGCAATATTAAAAGTGTAATTTGGAAGTGCAGTAATACAGAAAAAATGAACCATCATGATAGACGCCTGGTAGACGTGCAATATCTGTATCTATACATTTTTTTTTTGTTTTAAAATATTTTTTTATTATGCACGTATAGAGTATACGTAATAATTTTGATAAGAATATATGAGGATTATATTATATGTTAACGTCTGTGATCTGCGTACTTCCTCTACTCAAGTTTTTACTCTACTCTATGTAGTCTATGACTAGACTCAGGCTTGTATGTATATGTGCCTAATCCATTTTTTTTTTATCGCAACCTGCTGTAGACAGCCTAGGACGCCGCTAATATTACACGCATAATATGATCTACTACAATAGGGATAAAAAAACATTTATGCTGCTCAGTCTCGTGCATGAATAAATAAGTATTAAAAGCGAAATTCTTTTTCTTGCACAGCCTTTAACAAAATAATGTCCCATTGGAAGGACTCTTCAAGGACGATAAGACACTTTCGAAGTTTATTTTCCTCGTGCGAACTCGTGAACCCATATTATAGTTCATCCTCCATTGTCAGTCTTTATGTATGATTTCAGTCATATCATTGAACATTTAACGTTCATAGTCTACGGATAATAAGTTCCAAATATGGAAATATTCATATTTGTTTGTGTCTCTGTCTGTATAAACATGTGTATAATTATGCAGTTTATCGTATTTAGTTCTACATTAAAATGTTCTCAAAAATAGCTTTCTATAGAAAATATTATTCGCTTATTATGTATAAAAAGTTATTAATGTTCCACCTCTTCCTAAAAAGGATTGTAATACAACGTATAGCCTATGCTCTGTGCGTTTACTGTCCATAATAGTTAGCAAATACATTTTAATTTTCATTGAGTGTGAAAACATCTGATATTTCCTAAAAACTATTTATTTCTTTGAAACCAATACAGTACAACGCACGAAACTGGGCCGTTATGAAGTTAGCCACGAAAGCGTCGCAATAGTGTAAAACAAGAACGCGGGGGAGTAGAAGGAAAAGTCGGGAAACGTTGTACCTGCGGATTGCATCATTCGCAGGCAATTCAGATATTCAGAATTCAGATTACGTACATAGATACATTATTCAGAACTGCGCCATGATGCCTTCGTGTTCCTTGTTTAGGTGCAGTTTGAAGACAGACTGTAAATGCTCTCTCTTTGTTATACACTTACAACATTAACAAATTATAGTTTCATTTTGGTTTGACTAAACAATATACCGATCTGGTAGATTGACAGCTTACTCAAAATACTAAAATACCTAATGTGCTTTCAGCCATTTCAGCCATTCTTGTATCGGTATTTCAAAAAAAAAATCCATGTTCCGATTTTCAAATTTATATCCACGGTATATATTTATTAAAATCATAACTCTACATCATAATTCATGCAAAGATCAGTATTACCACAATCGTAACTAAAATAACCTTGGTTTCGACATACACAGCACACTTAGCAAGCCATGGGAATATAGTGTTAATATAAGTTAGAAAAGTCATTCGGCCGCAAACTTAGCCAAACTTGCGTATTCTTTGTTCCAGACTTTGATATATTGAGCGGCCGGGGTATCTACTTAAAGCTTGGCACAGCGTTGGGACAAAAAATTTGCTTCCTATACTGGGAGTTGCTTAGGGTTTCGCGTAATTGTTGACAGAGATAGAATTTCAATGTTAAACAATTAAATTCTCCCACAAAGTGAGATTACTAATATTATTTAAACAAAAATAATTACTAACTCCTTTATTCGTGCATAACATGTAATACATGGGTGGATTAGCAAGTATATTACGTAAAAGATTAAATTGAACTTCAACAACATTGGTTTAGAAAGTGTTTTTAAGGCAACGTTTACTTTAAAACTTTGGTAAGATAGTAGGTGTTACATCTTTTCGCCAACATAAATGTGTCGATTATAGTTTACACCTTTAGAATTCATGACTATAATAAATGTTACGGGCGTGCATTTTGCATAGTGCACTCCTGCAAGTGCACCACCATTAGCTTGCAACCGTCGAGGTATCTTCTAACTTACTCGGGGCGGACCGACGTGTAAGTTTCAATGTCATAACTCGAGTAAGTTTCCTCTTTTCATTGATGCGGTGCACTTCTAATTTCTAGTCATTTTACTGCTTCAGCGAATAAGTTTCTATATAGCATTCGTAAGGAAACCGATCGACAACGTTTTCTATTATCCAAATAAAACTTGTTTATTAGGTTTATGATGACCTGAATACATCTACTAAATAATAACCATCTTCGTCATCATCATCGCCGCTCACCCTTCAGCCAGTCGCAACGACTGAAAGGGACAAGTCTCGATACACCGAAGAGACGTAATTATAGGGCTAGTGTAGGTTCCACTTTGGGTTAAGAGTGACGGGAGTGTAGAGCCAGCCGGTATTATGTCTACTAAATTATAATCAATACTTAAATTATAAATTTTTAAAATCCCCGATATAAAACGACAATGTAAGTTTGAGCATAGAAACGTAAAAGATATGAATGAATAAATATATTATGGTCTAAACAAAAGGCATAAAACTTAAGTCATTCCAAGGCTTTGCGCGTTACGTAGCCACCGCTCAGCGCGAACAGTTAAATTATTTTATGTGTAATATTACGCGGATGTATCACCGAGCGGCGCGGTGCGGGGGGCGCGAGTTCAACAAGTGAACAACCTGAACGCCGGCAGATACGTAAGGGCAGACTTTGTTCACGGTTGTATCCTATTATCTTAGGAATAATTCACTTAAGACTAGATTTTCAGTGGCTTATTTGAATAATATCTAGGTGTTCTGTTTTTTTTTTTGTATTAAGCTGGCAATGCCGCGATGCCTTTCAATAAATAAACGGAAATGATTTTTTATTTTCCAAGTCACATTTTTTTTTAGTTTGTAACTTAATGTTCATATCTAGTTGTTACATAACTTGAATTTATCATTTTATTACTAAGGAAAGTAAATTTTATCAAGTAATACATACAAAATCTCTTGTGTTTATTTCGTTTCACCAATAACAGAATATTATTATATGCGCTTTAGTTGAGGCATCTACATCGTCGGGAATAGTAACACTTCTAATCGAAGGAAAAAGAAATTATATGCCGGCAGATGACTGTTGGTTGATTATCGATGCAATTTCAGCAGTGTTCTATGAAGTTTTATTGCGATTCATCTCCTCTTAAGAGAACTAAAAAACTGTCAAGACATTATTAATGAACTATAGATTTCAATATTCGGACATATTATACTATTCTTACCAGCTAAGGGCATTTGGTATTTTACGTAGACAATGTCTTCCAAGAAGAGCGGCATTTAAGTCAATTTATTAGTTATTTATAACTTTTAATTGTTGAAAGACAATACAACAACAGAACGACAGTTCATTTATGGGCTCGCTAAACAACCTGCGAGTAGATGAATTTAGTATGAAACAATGTATGATGTTGCTTGAGATGTGTTCCATGCCGTTGATTGCTGATTTTGTTGACGGAAAAGTAATACGCATAATATCCACAGTGTGATTACTTAATGACTACAAAGACGGAGCGTTGGAATGTATGCACAAAATTTTCATCATTTATACGATAAATGCTAACGACGAATTTGAAACGAAAGATATCTGCTACTTATGGTAAAAAGCTTAATCTCATTTCTATCCATTAGAACTAACTATACGAGAGAATTGCTAAGTTCGATGAAAATTGCAATTGGCGCTAGAATTGTGGTGCGGATGAATTTGACTTTTCGAAAGGGTTTTTTACGCGATAGATTGTTTGTGAAAAATATTAAAGATGATTTCGATACAACTATAGAGTTCAACTTTTCAGGGCCTTAACAGATATGGTAATATTAAAATAATAATGTTCCCTGTCATTTTAAATTGGTTACAGTCTGCAAGCTTCTGAATATCAAGAAAGAAAAGGCTGTCGCATATTTGGGCAAAAGTTCTTTTTCCAAAGGTCAAGCCTATGTAGCCTACAGCCGCGTTCCCAGGACTTCGCAATTTGTGAACTTTACCAAAAAATGTTCTTTGATAGTCCTCATAATCAGCTTTGGCAGAACTACACAAAATAAGAAACGAATCTTTAGTGATTTCATATTGAATGAGTTACAACTACATAGACTAGTTTAGTAATAAGTATAGTCAATTATTATAGAAAACTAGGTCATTAGCAATTTTAATGTCTGGTAAGCTGTATAAATTACAAATTGTTGGCAAGACCTGTAGATTTGTAGGAATTTGATCTGGCTGTGTACAGTCAGCTCAAATTCGGTGAGTCTATAGATAATGAAGACGAGTTCCTATGACTATTTTCCCGACGCCTCATTGCTTCATAATCAGGCTACGTTCACGTTCAGCATCTTTACAGTAATCACTCATTGAAACCAAAAAATATTTTAAAACAATAACTTAATTTTTTACCATAAGTCCTTGGAACTCAGTTATTTTTTTACCATAAGACCATGATGTAGTGTTAATAAAGGCAGAGGTTGTAGAATTAGGTCTTATAGAGTTAGGGTCTTGGCAATTCATGATATGTGATGATTTTTCAACAATGAAAGCGTTATTAGTTTATGAATCTTAGCCACCAAGTTGATTTGAAATTTTGCATGGTATTTCATTTAATTTTTATACGACTTAGCTGCCATAACAAATGAAAATGCATACACATAAGAAACGTTATTTACCAAACTCCGTGTGCCCTTTATAGGGTTGGAGGGTGAAAATTACAGATTTCTTCATTTTTTGTTATTTCAATGGCAATCCTAGTCAGCGTAACAAATTTCTGATTTTTAGGACTTCATGAAGTAATAATTCACGGAATCCTAAAAATCAAATAGGTTTTAATGAGTGAACGACAATTAATGTGTTTCATAATTTTGCTTGGCTATATGTTAGCCTGAGAATTTAGGATCTCTAGTGCTTTCCAGGCCAAAGCTACGAGGGTTTCAAAATATGACGAAACGCTTCTAGAAAAAGTAGGTAGTGTCCTGCTTTTGACTCATCTCGGCGGGAACATTACCGTGCCCCCAAGATATCGGAATTTGAGTGCTGACCAGTCAATTTTATTTCTATAATCAGTGCGTTCACAAGTCAAGACTGATCAAAATCAAGTGTTAAGTGTTGTTGTCTAACGATTTATTGTATCTCAGTGTAGCTGATTATACTGCTGTTCTTCTGCGTGTTTACTTTATATCCTATCTCAATCCTTGAGCCTCCCTCTACACATCGTTTCGTAACATTATTTTAAAACCATAACTTTCTTATAAGTTTCCCTGTCATCTTTAAATTAATAATTATTTGTTAATTTTTTTTTGTTTTATGCTCAATAGTTTAAGACATTAGAGTGAAAGATCATTTTTTATCTATTTTCTCAGAGAAAACTAATCATTTTCAAAATAATTCACAATTCTTTCATTTGATACATCACATGGCAGAGCTTGCAATTTTTTTTTAATTTTCTAAATGCATCCACAATGACCCAGACATTTAAAATTTATTTACATACGTTATAAGTCCGCCTTTCAGTTGTAGATATTAAGGTGTGTAGCAGTTTTACCATTTAGTCGGTCCAGTAGATTTGGAGGAAATTGGTTGATAGAGACGGACAAACAGACACATCACTGATATTATAAGGGTTCCATTTTGCCTTTTAGAAAACGGAACCTTAAAAAATACAGATACTAATGAAAAGCCAATAGCGCCATCTTTATTCGACTTCGCGTAAACATCTGACATTATAGATTATTAGTAATATTTTTCAGCATAGTTCTACATACAGTAAAATACGGAAAAACTTGTCGCATCCCAATCTTGGGCCCGAAAGTTGTAATCAAGCAAAAAAAAACGTTCCACTGGCGGCTCGAGATTTAAGTTGTGTAGGAGAAAAAGCAAACTTTGCCCAACTTTCTTAATAACCTCCTCTAAGTGGCTCCCTTGGCGTGCGCGCGCTATGACATCGGGCACAGCACTAACTATATCAACGACATATTATGTTGAAGGAGTATATAGAAACGTTTGTTCATATAAATGATTTTATCATTGGTTTTTCTTGTCTGTTTATGTTGTTATCACGTATCGATTGATGATATATATATGTACGTATACATAAAATACATACAAATTATTTATGTATATAAATTGTTTCACTTTTTGCCCATAATAAGCTCACGGATCCAGCTTCATGAGCGTAGTTTCTATAAAATCTATTAAACTTCACATCCTTGTGAATCATTAACAATTAACTAGATAAGTTTAGAACTATTTGATTTAAATTTAAATGTCTGAAAATAACATATTTTAATTTATCATTTCGATTGAAATCGCGATGTCAAGAAAAATCGAAAGCATTGGTAGCAATTAGTTAAATAAATGAACAACAAACGAGGACGACAAATCAATTCATTTATATTTTTTAAGATAAAATATTGATGCCATTTTTTTTGTTCTCGCTTGCCAGTTGTTTTGATCTCCCTTTCTTTTTTATTAAAAAAATACGTTTTAGATTCACAAACATTCTTTTTAATATTCTTTTCAGAATATACTTATTTTCTGTTTTACTGATATGGAATTTGCTTTGTTTAATAACTCTAATTACCTTTTGTTTAATAATAATTATTACGACACGCTAATAGAAAAAAAAATGAAAACTTGTTTTGGTTAGAATATCCCAAACATCGCATTCGCTATTTTGTTTACAGAACTCGAGCAAAACCTCTTCAATTCAAAAATATAAAAGGATTTAAATATCTACATATAGTACTTATGATAATTTAATGATTGGCTGTTGATTAGATAATTTGTTGTTTAAATCGTAAGCATGCATTCTAGATTTCGAAACATGGTTATGTGTTTTGTAAATGATAAATTTATATTTCCATAGACGTTGAACGTAACCATATAGCAACGGAACCAATCCCTTTCGTCGTCCCATCGACAAGCGATGAACATGTAAAGCTGTTGGGAATTATCCGCCCGATCCGGGAGAACTTTCTATCCAATCAAAGAAGTGTCGGCGAGTCGCCACCGCCAATATAGAAAGTTTGACAAACTATTAGTAGACCTACCCACATACGTATTCCGGCGGCGTGAGGCCTCCGACGTGACGAGTACATCCACAAACTCATCTGGTAGGGGTAGCGTTTAATATGAATAGAAAACCCTGGCGGATGCTCGTCTCAGAACGCACGAGATGAGTAACTTGCAGTAAAAGAAAAGATTTGGGTTTTATAAAATGACTTCATTGCGCCTGTTCTTTTCAAGAAATAAATAGAAATTAAAATTTTCATGTGTAGCCTATTAAATAATCACGTACAGGATGTGTTAAACCAGGATGCAGGATTTGTTAAACCTATAGTTTTCATCATTACGTAGACGACCGCCACGTCATGCAAATGCAGTACATGATCTTTGACCCTCGCGTCGCATATATCTGCAGTGTGTGACCACTTCAATGCATATTGCATTGGTGGTCAGAAGGCGATCACGCGATTTCTTAGAGTCGCCGTTTACGTCGCTTACGGAAAGATATGCGATGTTCCGGGTGCGACTCCATCAGCTAAATGGGATGTGAACACTCTTATGGGTCCACAGACGACAGGACCTGCCCGCGTGGATGTAATTACAGCATGAATGCCAATTATCAATGGGAGGTCATGCCATAATTCGCAATTCTAGTTAAGACTAGTGCATACCAAAATTAGATAAAACTACACTTATACAGATTCATCTCCGCAACTATTCTATCTCTCCTATTATCAAAATAATGTTTAATGTCAAATACTGTTTAGACCTAGGAAGCTAGAACGACATTAGCTAAATTGTCTTTCAAAAGGACATAGACTAATTATTTTAAATAATACCCTATGACAACAATAGATATTAGATAATAGTACTTTTCGTTACTGCATTGTAATTCCAACACGGTTATTTTAGGATACAAAGAGTAAATCAATACATCGGCCATGATTTAATGTCGAACGAAATCAAAGGCCACTGAAATCGATAAAAACGATTACGTAGTCACCTCTTCTTTTTATATCAGTTTTGAGCGGCGTACGAGCTATCAGAGAGTAGATGGTGACTGCCGCCCATGGACACTCGCAACTCCAAAGGAGTCACCAGTGCATAGCCTGTCCCTTGGAAAGGAATAGAATATCTAACGGAGAGGTGAATGAGCTGACGGAGGGTAGAGTAGGGTGATGGTGAGGAAAGTGAGATGATGAAGGAGGATAGTGAGCCACTAGAATTCTCACTCACTGAACGGAAAACAACAACGGAAGTTGCTGCTTCATATATATATATCCTGTGAGAGTATGATATATCAGTACCCCATTGGCTCATTATACGATCTTTCTATTTAACCCAAATCTTTAAATTACATTTTATTAAAGCATTGTATGAAGGTTATTTTAAATATTAAAAAAAAATAGTAATATTCAGCTTACGATCAAATTAAGTATGTTAATAATATGGAACAATAGAAAATAAAAATGTGTAATTGGTCACGTATGGATTGATCGTCATAATCAATGTGGGAGGCGATTCTCGGGCCATGTGGAAATTGTCACATGAGACATTTTTAAAGACATATATAATAAATTATAAATTTAATAGAATAAACTTAAAAATTAATATTGAATTAGTGTGGTTATTCAACATTTTTCCTTTCAAACAAAATGATAAATGTAAAACGAAAACACTAATTCAGTATTCTCAATTTCCAAGCTGTAGCAATTGTCAAGTGGCGTTCATGTGACATGCAACAGGTAGTCCCTAGCAGACGACATCAATTCTCACACGTTGAATTTAGAAGACCAATATAATGAGTGGCACCTTATTTTAATGAAATCATGACTAACAGTCCTCCCGCTATTGTCCTCTAACGTTCTTTTTATTACAGCTTGAAAGGCTTTAAAAGTCCACGTTTTCCGTTTTAAATATTATATGTATATTCTCATACCTATAATATCTAAAATCTACGATCTCTAAATAGAAGCTATTTAAAATTTCCGTAGACGAATGTAAAATACATATTTTATCCATCACTCGACATGTTCCGTGATTTTGTATACGGAATATTACGGAAATTTCACATTTAAAATTGTCTCATGTGACAATTTCCACATGGGACGAGAATCGCCCCCCTGGCAACAATCAAACATGCCGGCCAATATTCTGCTCATCAACTGTACCTGGATTGAACGGGTTGCGTGTTGTAGATTCGTACGTCATAAATGTAAGCGTTTCGTTGTTTTTGTATTTCGGTGTTCTTGTAGCTTTCTGTTAATCCAGTAATATTACTTTTTAACCAACTAAATAGATGTTGTATTACTGCAACTCAAAATACAAAGTCTAATTTTTACATATATTGTAATTTTAATAAAACAAAAATATTACTCCTACATAGAATTTTTATCTATTATCTATACAGATAAAAATATTTTATCTATATAGATAGAAAATTAATTTACATGCGGACGTTTCGTTTTTGAACAATTTAAGAATCTTAATACAATGATATTGTTCAAACTATTATACTACAATATTATACAATACAAACACTAATATACATTACCTATTTAATTTTTTTTGAATTATCTATTGAGAGAATCTCATTGCTACCGTCTATTATTGTTGTATTATATCAACGGTTCCAATTGACCAAAATCATATATCGACTTTTATTCGATTCTTGCTTCTAACATAAAATGATCAACATAAAATTGAAACAAGCTTATTTTCTTATTTTGGAAAGATTTACGTATGACGTATATAAAGTTATTTGCCATAGGGAATAATATATGAAAACCAATTTAACTATAGCAACATTTAAGCGAAGGGTACCTCCGCCGCGTATCGCCGTAATTATTATGTGCACGACATTAGCGTCATCTATCGTCCGAAACTTTTCGGAAATTATCCAATATTTTTTTTTTAATTTTATCTATTTATATCCAAAAATATGTTTTATTTTTTTTCTCTTTATTTGATATAACAAACATTTACAATATTAAAGTTTTATATGAAGGTATTTTTAAATGGTATTGTTATACTATAACCAGTGGCGTTATCTACAAGTAAATATACACAATTTAATATATAGTCTAAGATCCGAAATTAGAAAAATGTACCCTCATCTGTAAATTGAATCAAATAGTGTTTTAAAGGTAAATAATATAATTAATAAATACATATATATACACACATATATTTAAATTATTGCTTATGAAGAAGTTTTGTAATAAAAAGGTAATAAAATTTATATTTACAGTTATTTTATAAACTGATAATTATTATACATAATTTGTGCGAATTCTTCGCACAGGATACGTCTAGTATCCTTCTTTTTTATCAAAATAAATAATTATATGAAAACAAATATTACCAAAACAAACAAGTATTACCAGAATAAAACATGTTACATCTGAGAGGAGAGAACAATAAAATTTAATAACGCTTTTGTTCTGGTAATGGAATGTGTTTAACGAGAAGGAACTTTACAGTCAATCAACGGTTAAAATGTAAAAAAATCGATTGTTTCTAATCAAGATAAGTTAATTATTTATTTTTAGTTATTTTTAGTAGCATCATGGCTTATTTCTACTTCTTTTTGTTTATTCGTTATTGTATAACAGTAAAATAACTACTTTAGTAATTATCATCAATGTTATGTATTAATAATAATTACTAAACTCTTATAGACTTTCATGTCTGTGTTATTCACTGTGAAGGAGTTCCCTCGCTAGTGACCAACGTTGGTGTGTAATACCCACATTATGATGACATTTAGAACAAGGTACGACAATTAAATACATGTACAATACTTGGTGTCTGTGATGTTCACTGTTATGGTGTTCTATTATCCACCACCTAATTGCATCATCGGAGCAGCTTGGTGGTACGTACCAAATTGTTGTATTGTCATTCGATTCACATATGCATGCAAAATTTAAACTCAATCGGAAAGGTTTAAAATTCACTTGCAAGATACGATTAAAGACAGACAGACACCGAGACATGTGAAACTAAATAAAAGCTTATAATGAAATAGATTGTAGTAAGAAAAATTAATACTGGTCAGGTTGACTTGATTATTGTTCATAAACCTGAGAAATATTATAAATGCAAAAGTTTAAGATATCTGTCGTTCTATCACGCCAAAGCTGTTGAACATATTATGTAAATAAAACTCTACATGTAGGTGTATACTGAACTAACAAATAGGGCTATGACGGAAAAGGACGCGGGGTTGTTTTCAGTGAAACAGCTAGTAACTGTATGAATTGCGTGTAATATTGTTAATAGATTTATTCTTATATACTATTCCGTAGACAATGGATTAACAAAATCCGTCAATCAAAAATCCAGACTTGTAACCAATCGAAACTATCGATAATGCCCTAATCTTTTATAATTGTTTTCACTTATTTCCGCGTCGGCGGCCAACACCGGGCGTATCGCAAGGCGCATGCGCTCGTCGTAGTTTAACTATCCTCGCCTCCATTTTGCTTCGTTACACGCATAGATAAATATAAATATATAGAGGTTACACGGCCGACCAGTGTCTCCAACTACACCGTAATTACGGTAGACATACCGTAATTTTGCTGGATCTGCCACCTACCGTACTATATATGATACGGTGACGTAATTTACCGTAATTTAAGATTAATTGAGATTATACGTTTGCGTTTATCACCCATCAGCCATTGTTATTTAAGGCATGCAATATTGTGTATTACAATGCTGAACGCACCGACACCGACACCGGCCAATCGAAACACTATAGTCGCCGAACTGAAAAAAAGAACGCGGCCAAATGTTAGAATGAGACATTTATATCTTATATCTCTTTCTCGCACTCTATGTATCATACAAATACCGGCAATCTTTTTAACACAGCTATATCGACGACTTTTCTTTTCTCCATATTAATCCTAGTAAATAATGTACATATTTTTGTAGGGAACTTTAATACGAAAAACGAAATTTTGTTCTCTGCATCACTATCGTTTGAATTTGAATAAGCAAGACCGATAGAGACAGACAACAAAATTTGGTTTGTCATGTCGTGGTAGGCTCTCAAGGAATCCCCGCCTTTTATGATCGGTTCATTCTATTGCCTAGCCTGGTATGACCCGGCGTAACAAAATGGTATCTGTTTGTCATTACATTAAGATGTAATGCACGAGTATTTCTTTCGATAGCATATTACTTACTACTACAATTACTACATACTATGTATGTATGTATGTAGTACATAGACAACCGTTTGTCAAAAAAGTTAGTACGCTGCATTGTCATGTAATGTGGTTCGCTTTATATTTTAAAATAAACCTCTGTCTCTTTAAAAATGGCTAGTACAGACAGTAATAGTGATAGTGTTGGCCCATCTACGCCGAAAAAACCAAAGAAAAGGGAGATAAAGAAAAACAAATATAAACAAAAATTTCGATCCAAGTGGTTAACAAACAAAGACTTTTCAACTTGGTTGAGTGAGCATCCAACTGACTCATATAAGGCTATTTGTACTTTGTGTTCTGTTACAATGAATGCTGAAATAAGTGTTTTGAAAAGACACAAAGACGGCACAAAGCATATAGAAAAAAACAAAGGTGTGAATCAACAACCGTCAATTAAAAATATTTTAATCGAAGGTTGTAGCCGTAGGTGAGCTCAGCTGGGCTAACTTTGACATCTGTGCGTAGAGTAGCTCGCAGACCACGCAGTACGGTCGTCTGTAGGTAGTCCGTCTATCCATGTATTAGAGTTAGATGAATTCCTGCGTGGTGCGGTCTTTAGCGTACGATGCTATCGTTCAACGATGCCATTACTTTGCGGACGTTGTGCGGTAGTGTGATTTTTCTTAATGTCCATTAATTTCATTAGGTTACTTAATATCTGACTCTAGAATCGGTGGTGATTATTGTAGAACATCCGAATCATGTTATCCAGTGTTGGTTACCAGTATCCGCTACGTTTTCGGCTGTTATACTATCTGTAGGTATCGCTTCGGACCATTTCGTCTGTCTGTCGATCATCGTGATGAGGTAGCGGTGCCCTTGCTCTGTAGTGGGATCTGTCTGACGACGTCAATGTGAACGTGTTGGAATCAATCTCTTGGCGGCAGTCCTGGATTTGTCAATAGGCCTTGTAGGCCGCGGCCTAGGGGCGGCAGCGTCCTAGGGGCGGCAGATTTCAGAAAATTATTATTTTAGAAAGGTACATGGGGCGGCGGAAATAAAGTGGCCTACACTCATAAAAAATATAAATCCGCCACTGCTTGGCGGTAAATTCGAAACAGCGTTGGATGTCAGCTTCTTGTCCATTTCGCAAAGTCGGCTCTCATTGATGGCCAAAAATATTTTCGTGACGTCATCTGGCGGGTAGCGCGCGTACCGGGGTGACTTCCATTGTCAATATTTTTAAATGCTTCGTAGCGATATTGCTCCGGTATGTACGGTCGAATGTTTGAAGTCGATATTTCGCAGTATATTCCAGTGTTCGTATTCGGGATATTTTTTTCATTAATATATTATCTCGCTGCAGTAATTGTATTAGAGTATCATCGTTTTTGTTCCGATGCCATATGTCCGTAGTCGATTGTCGTTGGGCAAGATATCGTTACGATGCGGCCGAGTGCATCGACGACATTTTATTTAACAGTTACGTGTCGCACCTATATCGATTGTGTATTCACTGATAATCAAAAGTTTTGTCATTGAATAAATTATAGCCTTATGTTCTATGAATAAAATAAGCGGTCGTCCTTCGAACATTTTTCGGAAGTATTTCACAGCCATATTATCGCTTGGAGTTCTCGGTCGTATGTTAAATAAACAACTCTAAATTTGATAAAACCAAATGGGCATGCCTTAAGTGCTCATGAGATAGGTATGTTATTTAAATTAGAATTTTATGATAACATATGAGCTTTTCATCAAAAATCATCTGTTTTTATTTTTGATTTTCAAATAGTATTATAGTAAACTTGAATCGAAAAAAGGATAAGTAATTTAAATTTATTATACATCATAATGCAAAATAAACAACTTCAAGCTCAATCTCAACCTCTATTTTAGATGTTTAAGCGAAGTGGCGGATTAAAACATGAATAACTGCCAGTTAAAAAATTCAATTACAGCTAATGGGTATTACCTATATCAAGCTGTGATTTTCAATACAGTTAATCCCAATCGATTAGTGATGAGATTGAAAAAGAAATTAAGTTTAAAAGTTAAATATTTTTTTAGTTATCGTGATTACACGGGATTTTCAGACGACAGAGGAAGCATACCTACGCTCGCGCTTAAGGCATGCAATATTTGCACTGTGCGTCCGAGAATTTTTTTGGAAAATATCCGAGTGGTTGCTATTTTCGGTATATGTATTGTTGTAGGACTGCACCGGCTGACTTGAAGGCGTCGCACAGAATAATGCATACAGAGCTCGACGTGACGGGAGAGCGCATAAGACAGCGTCGCTCAAGTTTGTTTCACGCGCTTCGAACGCTTGCGATGATTCTTCGGTCCATTGAATTTTAGTCTTGTCTTCCTTTTTTGACATTATCTAGGTACACATTGAGCAGTGCTTGTATGAACGCGGCGTTAGGTATATGCTCGCGATAGATATTCAACATTCCGAGAAAGCATCGACGTTCTCCTGAGACTTACGATAGTCCATGATGTGTCTGACTTTTTCTGCTAGCGGTTCCTTCTTTTGATATGATTATCCGAGGAATTACGGCTGGCCAAGATTGCTTTTGGGGGGTTTGGTCGTGATTTCGCGCTTTTCGAATCTTCCTAGGTCTCTTCGTAGGTGTTCTAGATGTTGCTTTTTGCTTTCTGATACGATCAGGACGTCGTCGATGAATGGGAAAACGAAGTCTAGTCCAATTAGTACTTGGTATATGTACCGTTGGAATGTCTGGCCTCAGTTTTTCAGACCCGGGCACATCCAGAATTCGAATAATACCATTGGTGTTATTATGGCTGTCCTTTCTACGTCCTCTTGGCGAACGTTTACTTTCTAAAAGGCTTGGTTAAGATCTAGTGTAGAAAATATAGTTTTTCCAGGGAGTTGATAGGTGAAATCTCTGACGCGGAGTACGGGATATCGGTCGTTTGTTGTGATGGCGTTTAAGCGACGGTAGTTCTCGCAGACTTTTATGTCTCCGTTCTTTTTGGGTACGACGTGGAGCGGCGATGACCATGGGCTCTTGCTTGGTTTACAAAGTCCTTGTTCCATCATGTTCTGAAATTCCTTTCTTATTTTTTTTCATCGATTTTCGTATCGATGTGGGGTATAGGGCAAACTCGACAGTGTGCAGGTGGGCCTTCTGTTTCTATAAAATGTTGGACTTCGATTTTATTTTTGAGCGTCGATGCTGTCAATCTCGTAGTTCTGAAAAATTCACCTAAGATGCTGTGATATTGTTTTGTGATATTAATGCTGCGTATTATAAGCATATTTTATGTATCCGTTGGATTTGAGATTACTGACGTTGTCTATCAATTTCTCGTTTTTTAGACCTACGACGAGTAGATGGTGCTTGAGAAAATCGGCTCCCACGATAGGCTTTGATACGTTTGCCACAATAAATTTCCATTTGTATGTACGTAGTAGATTGAAATCGAGTTCCAGCATTTTTTCCCCATAGGTTGTAATGACTGTTTCGTTTGCGGCGTATAATGCTTAAATAGTAGTAGTTTATATAGTATATAATATAGTAGCCTTTTATAATTCTTTTCAGAACTTTTTACAATGTTTCGCACGTACGTTGTAGGTTGCCACATTGCAACTTAAGGTTTGTTACTTACACACACAAGTTAAATGAGAGCGAAACTATGTTACATGGATACACTCAAGCTCGTATCTGACAGCTTAGGGTTATCGCGTCTGCCTACGACATGACACTCAAATTTAAATCCTATTATCATAAGTTTTGCATGTTCCACATTTAACAGTAATACCCATTTTCTAAGGACCCCTTCTTATCAATGGGATGTTACATACAATTCTATCACTTTTTATTAAAGTTGTTACGAGGCACCTGTGAATAATTGTGCTACCAGACAAAGATATCCAATTGTTATAATATTTTTCCTCCACTTGCATTTTTTGCCATCTCAACAGAATTTCATTATCTTACTTCAGAAATATTAACTTTTACACAAGCTATATTATTTTAGAATATCTAAATTGTTTACACAATTTTACAATTCTACACAAAGATTGTGTTTTTTTCCTTTCAAATTTATTATGATCATATTTACGTTTCATTAATATAAATTAGAGCTACCATTATATAGAGGGCCATACTAGCTCTGCCTTGTAACTGATTTTCAACAATCGATCGGTATTTAACATACCTTAACTAATTCTGAAGTCCGAAGTTCATCTGCTATGGTACACTTACATCATAACTGTAGTGTGACAACTTTATACAAAAACACGAAATGCAGATTTTAATGAAATAGTTATCGGCAATACCAACAGCCATTTTATCAACTACCATAACATATGCTACACAATTAGAATGATCACCATAAAGATTCCAAAACACAATTCAGAATTGCTATTTCAAAGTATATTATATGCTACCAAAGGTATACAGTTACAAAATTTAGAATATATGACAGCTGAAACAAACAAGAAACAAATATTTTTGGCCGACAGTAAACAAACAACCAAGTTTAAATCATATAGCCATATGTAATGTTGACATATCATGTTTATTCATACACTATATTTAAATTGAGTATTAAATTATAATTACCATATCTAGCAAGTACCAATATTTAATTGGATTTACTATAAATTTGAAATAATTACATGAACCAATCTTATTGCCATCATTGTGTATGGTACATTAAAATTACCATATTTTACCATTAACACCATACTCACAGTACACTTTAAATATTTTAAAATAAAAGAAAGAGTAAGATTCAACATTTATTTTATTCAGACATCCATCGACAGAAGATCACGCCCATAAGTACTAAAACATGATCAAAAAGTATCTACATCTACAACTAAATTAACATGGAATTAACAAGAAATGCAATACAGGAATGAAATTGGTAATTAAAGCAAGCATGCCATAGAATTTAAACATTATAATTCAAAAAAATAATTTTGTTTGAAATGTGAACACAAAGTAGAGGTTTCTCACCATTAATAATATGCAACCCTAAGTTACAATGCTTTATAAGCTCTTAACATGTATTGTGGTTAATAGTCATTTAATAACATATTAGTAATTGCATATTTTTAAGTTACTGTGCCTGTTGCAAGCGACAGAAACATCATGGATTTGTATATTTCCATCGGATATATATATATAAAATTTGTATCAACATCATTTATATTAGATTTCCCAATCAATATGCTTTCCTAACATCAAATACTCTATCATTTTTTTTTCCTTTTTTCAGCAATTCCCAAGTCTAATGTAATGATTTTGTAATTACTTGAGAATGTTTGGTGCGTTTCCATAGAAATTAAGGTCACTTAAAATAATTGATACTTTGTGCTACAGGAAAGCTTATCTAATAAAGACACTTATTTTCCTAAATTCTATATATAAGCTTTCAGAAGACAGTCACTGGATTCGAGAATCTGAAAATAATAAAATAAATTGGATTTTAATAATGGTGGACAACAGTGAAAATTCATGTTTCAATTTGATTCAATTTCTTACATATAGATACAGACAATAAATATTTTAAAATAGTGAAATTGTAAATTTTAGGTAAAATAGGGCATTGTAGAAATGCAAATTGTAAAGTAATACAGTGGAATCTCAATAACTCGAACCTCATTAAGTCGAAATCTTCAGTAAGTCGAAAAAAATTACTATTATCTTCTGATGAACCCCTAAATACACGGTATCTCGAATTATTTAGACTTTGTAACTTGAACAAAACGTTATTTCCCTACGAAGTATTGATAATACATATTTATACTCTATAACTCGAATTTCAAAAAGGAGACTCCGTAAGTCGTAGTTGGTAAAATATAATGACGTCTTACTTGGAATTCCCAGAAATAACAGCAATAAATTCCAAAATTAATGTTCGGGTTCGGGGCTTCTAATCTATTTTTTTTGTCTTGTACACATGCAATGAATGAATACATTCATGAAACTTTCTAAGTAACACAGCTGTGAACATTATATTCGTTCCGTTATGTTTGATTTTTTTTAGTCAGGGGCGTAGCTACCGCCGTATCTGCCGTATCAATTATACGGGGCCCGCAACGTGTGTAAGCAAAAATTAATAAAAACCTCCCAAATTTTTTTTATTTCACAAATGACAAAAGTCAAAAAAAGCAATTTCTTTTTTTCCCGCGTAAAGTATGCGTTCAAAAGTTGGCAGCATTCCCTAACAGCAATCATGGACTAAGAAAGCATGTTAAAGTGATGAGGTTGTAGTTTGAACATTTTGGCAATAAATGAAAGACGTACTATGATCTATTTGACAATGAAAGAAAAAATGAATATTAATGTAATTCGCCGCACATAAATAATTACGGTTGCTATGGCAACGATGAAGATGGCGTACAAAACCCTTTAGTACTTAATGTATGAATAAAAATATTAAGGTCATAACTTATTTTTTAACGAATTTTCAATTCTTTAATGGTTATTTTGTTATCCGGAGCACAATCGAATCCAATAAAAATCCCAAAAATCGCTCTAGCCGTTCTCGAGTTATAAATGGTGTAACTAACACAACTTTCTTTTATATATATATGGATATGAATTGTTTGTAAAAAATTTAGAAAAAGTGACAGATAGATAATTATGATGAATAAATATTTCCTTTAATTTTATATATTTTTTTTTATGAGAAATCTTTACCATTCCTAAGGGCCCCCAAACCATTTTTGATACGGGGCCATGCCAAGGCACGCTATGCTTCTGTTTTTAGTGTACAGTTTACTTAATTTCAGCAGTTAAGTCATATGTATCTCGAAGTTCTTGTTAAGTCGAAAACTCGTTACCTCAATTTTTTTGAGAAAAACTCACCCTACTTTTCTTTCCCATCCTTCTCAGGGTTCGAATTTGGATTTGGATTGTTCTTCCAAATGTAATGGGTCAAAGCAGTTGCCAAGCCCATCCAAGCAACATAGGGTACCATCAGGAGACCAGCAGTCTGGTCCACATTGAAGAAAGCAATGGTGGTTGCGATTACAGCACCGCTCAATACTGATATCTCAATAAAAGCCTGTAAAACAACAAGATTGTATTTTAATAATTATATTTCTTATATAGTTTCATTATTAAGAGGGAAAAAAATTGGAACAATTATATTTTATTAACATGTTTATTTTAGTATTATTATAATGGAATTCTTGCATATTTCAAATAATTACAATAAAATTTTATTTGATTATAACTAATTTAAATGACAAGTTCTGTTCTTTGTTACAGCAATCTGTTCCAAATAAATTATTTCTTCTATAATAAAGATTTGAAAAAGTTGCTTAAAAATACTACTATCATAAGTCAAATTACATTGCAATTTACTTTATAATCAGTACTATTCATTTATTATATAATAGTACTATTCATTTATTATATAATAAGTATTTTCGTTTCAGTTGTTAAATGTTGATTTCTATTTTGAAATATTACTGAGATTTATTTTCTCTTAACTAATGGCAAACTACAAAGTTAATTTTTAACTTCTTTATGTACATACACTTATTATATGCACTTCAGTAGCTAAGGTATAACTAAAAAATCCATTGGCAAAAACCACTAAAAAGCCATTGAAAACTCTATACATAAGTATTGACATTCTCAACACTTGTGTAATATAACATGCCTTGTATTCTCTCTATGTTTGAATATACTCAGTCTACATTATTTTAAATTATTTCAAGTCAAAACAAGAATGGGTGTAAAATAAAATGCAGTTTTAAATCAAACCATTTTTCATGATATTTAAAGTGCCAACTTACCAGTTTGAAGTCTTTCATACCAAAGAATATAGGTGTCCACGCCCAGTTGAGGGCCAGCTGACCACCATACAGAGACAGTGGCAGCACTGCCTCAGATGTAATAAATAAAAAGGAGCTATAAGATTATTGTGATCGGTGGAAAATTGCATTTCTTTCAGGAGGCATAAAAAAAATCTTTCAGTGAACATGTTATTTAATATTTTTAATTTACATTACAATGAACACTTCATTATCTGAATTGTCAACTGAGCCCATCAACAGAGCATGTTCGTCTAGTCCAATAATGCAGAAATGTTGCTTTACATTATCATGCCCCCAGCCTTTTGTAAATCGTCAATCACCACATCAGTATAATATTACATACTACAGTTTAATAGAAGTTATTACAATTTAATATTGAGCGTCTTACAAGTAATGTGTTGTTTCCTTTAGCTTTTCTCAAATTTGGAAGAATATTAAAAGTAAACCTGTCATATGTGTTACTTTAAACTTAATAAGTATGTTCTATTCACATTTTATATTATCCACTGAAAAATATGATAAATGAGGTGTATTAAAACCAAAAAATAGATTAGGACTCAATTTAAATACAAAAAGTGGAAAATATCCATTAATTTTTTATTGGCATGTACAATAAAATGTCTGTTTGTATTATGATTTTGTGTAAAGCAGTTTTAATCAACTATAAAAAACTTTATTTCAGCCATGTTCCAGAAAATAATGATTACTTTAACACTCCATTTAAAGAATACCAATCACACTCCAAATTTCTATACATACAGCCATCATACTACTACTAGTTTACAGATTTCAATTCAATATAAGGACTATCAAAACTAACAAAATGTTTTTCTCATGTCAAAACTCTTATGATTAAGCACTGACATACTGTAATACACCTTTTGTAATTGGCGCTCGACGTTCGAGACAGAAAAGTGGCGGTGGCCCAATAGTGAAAAGCATCAGCTTCAGACTAAGAGGTACTGGGTTCGATTCTAGCTGATTAACATATAACAAATTGTTGGATTGACATATTTAGTACTGATGACAACAGTTGTAAACAGCGTCTAACCTGCACTGGGCCAACATGAAAAACTCAAGATCTAAGTTTCACAATCAGAAATAAAAGTATTGTGGATGTATATTCGAAGACAAAAAAAAACCGAAGAATAGAATTTTGAATTGATTGTGATTTCAATACTCTATTGGTCAAACACTTCTGCCAAATAGGTAGATACATCTCCTCAAGGGCAAGCACTAAACAAATATTTATAAGTCAAGAGTATGGTGTATTAATTTTCAACTAATTTTCTAAAACTTAAGGCTTGTTCTGACTAAGTCAGTAATTTAGTCAAGTAGAGAGTAATTTAGTGACTAAACACATGTTTAGTTATTATTCAGACACCTGAACACCAAAAATTTAGTCGAGTTGATTAGTAGGCGATTTAGTAGAGTTGATCCATTTCAATCCATTTTTTTGGGTGAGTAGTGACCCCTGTCACACTTTAAGTTATCCACTAAGCAGGTTCAAAGCCGTTGTTTTAGTAGAATTCATATCGAAAAGGTCATTCCACTGGAGTTATGATATTACATCAAAGTTTGTTACAGAATATTTAAATTACATATGCTTATGTAATGTTAAACCGTCCCTTTGTAAAAATAAACAGGTTAAAAAATTGGCATATGTTGATTTGGAACAACCTGAAATTTTGTTTTTACAAGAATTGCCCTTCTTAAACAGGTATCCTTAGGTTGAGTTAAAAACTGCATTTTCATTAATAGAAAATTAAAACAACTTTCACTCATTCTTAATGGTGCGGAGTATTCTTTGGGATTTTCAAATGCCAATTGTTTAAGAAGATAATTCATAGCTGCTGGTTAATTTTTTCTGCCTATCCATTTTCATATCCATATCTCTTTAATCTTATTAAGTTTGTGTTCTATTTCTACAATAGCTATGAAAATAAGCTTCACTAATTTATTTACTTGTTGCTACCTATTCTCGTTGAATTACACCAATAATGCACTAAATACAACAAGGGTGTGAACACTTTTTGGTCAGTCAGGTGTGTTAGCACGCACTACTCAACTAAATTACTAGCATAGTCGGAACAAGCCTTTATGCTAAGTGAACTAAATGAAGCAATATGAAACTGCCAGTTTCGATTTAGTTTTTTATTTGTATTATTTTTTTGATAATGCCTTATTTTACTAAAAATAAATACATATGCAATTTATCTAAATTAATATTGGTTAGAGACCCCCCCTCTCCCTTTATTCTCATGTTAATCTGTGCTTGTTTAAAAAAAAATATATAATTTGTTTAATTTTTATTAGTGAGTGACTGATTACTAGAACCCACATGTCCATGTGATTTTCAGTAAAATCATCAGCTGCTTCAGCCTCGCTGATTTAGCAACTCTAAACCCACAGAAACTCAGTTGTTCGATAAACATTATTGTGTTGGATTTAGCCAAATTTTAATAATCAAAAACATGATTAGTTCAGCCCAGTTTTATTGCAATTTTACAGTTTCTTGTGGAAAAAAAATTATACTATATTCGGCTCGCCCCCCTCCCTAAATACATCAATTAATGAATGGACACCCCCTTATATTTGTTGAATTTTGAACTAAGTAGGACATTGAAAATTATGTTAAAAAGGAAAAAACAATGTCATTGTTTAAGAACTTGAAACGCTGTTACTAGATTTTGACAAAATGTAACAAGAGTAACAGCTGTGTGCTTCAAACTCTTATTTGAAATAATTAATTGTTAACTGTTAAAGTTAAAAACTAAACATGTCAAAATACAATGTTTTAACTTCATAATTGGCAGTTGACTAAGTTAGTCTTCCTTGACATCTGTGACATTAAATTAATGACAATATCTTTTAAGATTATCTATACTTTGAAGTGTTCAGTTTTTAACTTTTAACAATTAACTATTGCAAATGAGAATTTGAAGCAAACCTCTGTAAGTGAACAAAGGTATTAATAGAATTTTTGGCAGAATCTTCCGGTGTTTCTGTGGCAAAAAGGAATGATGTCATAAAACTATTAGTTGAAGCATTTGGTAACAACTGGCGAGATAATGAATCATTAATTTTCTATTGCATATTGATTATTCATATCAGTACCATCAAATTCCTACCAATTGAATTTGATGGTACTGATATGAATAATCGACATGAAATTGAAGACGCTAACGATTTTAATTGTGATTGCCTTGATGATGATATTAATGTTAGGATTTAAGTTTTTTTTTGTAATATGAATCTGAATTTGAAGGAAAAAAAATGATTATTGAATGATAATGTATGATTTCAAAATTTTTCTATTGTAATTGCCTTTTGGATGATACCTTAAGTTAGGATTTAAGTTCTTTTTTTTTTCATATGAATCTGAACTTAAAGCAACAATAATTATTGTATGATACTGTCTATTTTTTATGTTTTTTGATAGGTTTGAAGATATTAAACAATACTAAAATAAAATGATTCACTTCAGTGTTTTTTTAAATAACTTGTTGATATTTTGATATTTTAAATGACTTGAAGTTATTGCTATTGACTTATTTATTTTCTAGCTTGATAAAAATAAATTAAGTTTGTACTGAGGAAACCTTATCTAACAGTGATGTGATACCCAATATATAATGGAGATATTGACCCAATTATATGGACGTAATCTGGTTTGAAAGAACTTATTGTTTTAAATTGCATTAAATTTGTGTTGGTCCAAAATGAATTATATGTTTTTTCATTGATATTTCCAAACCTGAAAGCCAGTTATCTTTAATATATTAAATGCTACTAGTAATATCTTCGAAACATAAAATGGATTAAACATTTCATGGTCTTCTCTATGTTACAAAGAAAAAGTTTTTCTGACTATTCATATTTTATGGACATAATTTGGTTTGCACCCGAGCTCCTCATACATTTTTAAATATTGTATTTCATTCTAAAACTTATCCGACAAGACTGAGATAACTACAAATCAACCCTTAGAATTCAATATCAGAAACTTTATCTTACACTTGATGCAAAGATTAATAATCTTATCATAGCATACATATAAGTCTGTGGTTGAAACAAAATGTATGTAATAATAAGGAGTTATTAAATATTCATTTCATGCTGACATGCTGATTGTTCATTAGAATATGAATTTAGATAAACAGCTCACCAAGGAGATAAAAGGGACTATTTGATATTTTTCTCTACTCACTAATAGGCTATCAGTATTTTACAAATATTTATATTTATCAAATAATAGACATTGTTGCCATGTGCCATTATCATTTTTTTTCAAAATATTTATTATAAATCATTAAGTATACATTTAAGACAAAACATAAATTTTACAAGAAAGCAATACTAATTTAATTTTAAACTATGTATTTAAGTCACAGGCATAATGCAATTTACTATTTATTTCACTACATTTACTTCACAATATGTTTTTGGTAATAGATTAAAAATACCACTTAAAACTTTGGTAATTTTGATCTCTGAGCATTAAACTTATAAGACATTAATGTTTGTGCTCATATCTATGGATTACAGAAGGTAAGGACATTTTTGAACAAACTTATATACAATCTCTAAAATGAGACTAGATATTAAAATGGATACTTCATTTCTTTGCTATGATTTTAGTGTATCAAAATAAAATAGTGTTAAAGAGATGTGCTACCGAGTTGTGCTATAGCAACTGAACTTTCGTGATGTAATTGAAAAAATCTCCACCTACAATAAGCCCTTATGGAAAAATAATTGAAGGATTACATAATATCCATGCACTCCATCACATTCAATTTAAAGATTCAAATGGCCTTGTGCTTAAGCAATGCAGTCGATAGTGAAATTGATTTTAAGCACAAATTATGTCTCTTACTGATGGCAAATAAAATGTGATTGAGATAACTGAGCAATAATACATTTGGAACTACATAGATTTGTACATGAAACACATAACATTCGTCTCTTATAAAATATATAAAAAGAAATAAAATAAATAAGAAAATAATTTGTTTGTAAATAGAAACTAACTTACATGTAAATCCACCACATTCCCTGTATACTAGATAAGAAGCAAACCCCATTCCACTGTACAACGCAGTCCAAACTGGGCCAAATGCCCTCTTTGGTGGGGTCCATGTAGGCTTTTTCAGTTTATCATACCATGATTCATTACCCTTCTGTCTGATTTCTCCCATAAAATAGTAGCCATTGGCTATGCCGCCTATATTCGGAAGAATTATAGAACCTAGTACAGGCAAATGTGTCGAAAGGGACATTTTGATTTGGTGCTTTCTGTAAAAAAAATAATTGCTACAATAATGCACTTATATGAAACACTAGAGAAAAAATGTTTTAAGTAAAATATATGAATAAATATAACTACTAATGTGTACGTAGAAATATATGACAAAAATCCAGTTTTCTTAAAAAAGTTACTTTCTTAATTCAGATTATTGAATATTGTGTGACACTTTTCTATGACAGTTTTTTGTAATTTTATCTCATTCTTAGGTTGAATAAAAAGATGCGACCATAATATGCAAGAAAGAAATTAACTCTAACTAAAACAGAATTAAAAAACCTCACGAATAAAGAAAGTGAACGGTAAATACCGTATCCCTCGCACAAGTAGTTACAAAAAAAAACGCCGGTTGATTGATATGCATTCCACATAAAACTTAAAATAAAAACTGATATTCAATTACCTTAACACAGTTAGTTATTAACGAGTTACTACAATAATGACGTAATGATTTATTTAAGGACTACGTCTCTCATAAAGAAAAAATGACGAACAAATTACGCAAATCTCGAAATGTTTACCGACTATTACGTATGTGCCTACCTAAAGATATTCATAAAGGAAAGAAAGAAATTTAGAGTTAATATTGTGTATCTACATAACTAATGGGAAAAACGTACTTACTGAAGTAGAAAAATAGAAACTTATTATTTGCCTAGTTCTTTCGCAAAAAACGAAGAACCTTACAATTGAGTAACACACAACACACGTATGATTCTACTGAATTTAAAAGGTAGAATATTATTGCAAGCACTTGATATCGATAGGACATCTGAAAGTAGTAGTATTATATTCAGTATTCAAAGCCATTTTAACATCAGATGATGTATACGTTCCTTTTTAGTGCGTTACGTCGTTAAGCAATTTTCTTTCCATTCCTGAATTTAATTCTATTTGCACGCATAACGGATAAATTTTTGAAAAGTATTATAATAGTTATTACGTAGTCAATTTTAAAAATGAATTTCATTATTTCTTGTATATAAATGCTTTAATTTAATAATCATAGTAATCACTAGCGCACCTTATAAGACATAACGGAGTGTAACAAAATGTGAACTAAAGTGACGGAAATATTCCTTCATGGCATTGCAAAATTAAATTTTGTCACAGGATCGTTTGTTTGAACAGCATTTAATTAACAAAACAAGACCACTTTAAATAAAACTGATTTTGGATGGCCCTTTTAGTATTGCACTTTTTATATCATTGTAGAAATAAAAAAACTGAAAATTTATCAATAATTGTACAAGACAGAATGATTTAAGATACGTGCTTCTCCGGTTAACGATGTGCTATTTTAGAATTTTAACCAGAAATCTAAATAATAAGTAACGAAATTATCCTTTCACATATTACATCATGGTTCAAATGCAAAGCAAGTAAGATGTATCGGGGTAAAAGCAACCAAGGAGAAAATGAAACTGACACACACATGCACACACACAACATTCACACAGACATACGGACACCATTGTAAAAATACTCAGGGAATCTTCTTGAGGCTTCAAAACGTTGAGATCTGATGAAAACTCGATTTTAGAAAAATGGGATAAAATCAATAACTTCCCGATTTTCAAAAATTTTCAATTTTCTTAACGGGAAGTTAAAAACTGGTTATCATGCTTCTATAAAATATGACATCCCAGGATCAAACCTTAAAGCCCACATGTACGGTAGAAGAAAAAAAAACTCACATTTTCATACTATGGAAAAATTCGGTTTTATTTATTTAAAATGAACTGTTAGACTTTGTTAGCCAATACATAAAATACAATAAACAAAATCAGAAATTCCTTCCAAAATAGGGTACCAGGTACCTTGATGTTTGATTTCATCTCGACATAAATTATCAATTAAAAACCACCTCCAAGCCGTTTAATATGCACGCAGAAAAGCTTTGGGCCTATTTATTATTAATGAATATTTTGATATATTGAATGATACTATTCAAACACATGTACTATAGAATTTTCCTAATAAAATTTGGAACGTCGACAAAACAAGCTTCTCCAAGGCTCCTGCAAAAGCAAAGTCTTAGGTTTAAGAGGATTTCCTTCTATCAGAACCACTAGTTATCCAAGCAGAAAAAAAATATAGTCTTACTAGACCGATACGCAAAAGAGAATAAAATGCCCCCTTTGATTGTTTTCAAGGGGAAATGTACGTGGGTACATTTGAAACAGACAAAGAAGGGCTGACAACCAGCTAAGCCGCAATAGAAAATGGGTGGATGGACAGCGAGGTCTTTTTAAAGTACTTTAAAACATATTTGTGAAAAACATCAACAAGAATAAACCCATTCTTCTTATTGTATTGTGTGAGGTGTTAATTCACGTAAATCCATAATAGACGCTTGCTTGTAACATGCAGCATGCAACCCACCGCTGACCCTCGAATCTGCCTCTTCACTACGAATCTTTAACCAAAGTATTGGATATTGATTCCACATGATTGACAGATATCGAACACCTAAGCAAGTGTTATTTGTTTTTATAATTATCTTAGTCCGCTAACCGTTAAATTGTCCTCACTTATGATAGCCATAAAAGTCTTATTAATTTATTAATATAGGAGGCCCAAAAAATTAAATATTACAATACTAAAGCAACCTCCGTATTATTCTCACCTTCTCCAACATCTTGAATTATCAGTTATATACAGATGGAATTTGGAAGTGATAAAGTGGCAGAGACTTCTTGTTAATTTTAAATTGCCTAAAAATATTTTCTTTCTGAAATGATAATCAAAGTATGGAAATATTTAAGGTCTCATATAATACAACTTGAATTTATAAAATCTGGTATATATCCTTTTAACAGCAACAATGATATAACATATATTTCGATTCGTTTTTTAATAAATTATTACAATATATATTATATTGCTATGCAACAAAAATGATTTTTAATATTTAGTAAATTGTCATCTCTTTTATGATACAAATAATTAGAAGCATTTGTATTATTATACACAACTTAGAAAATTTCAAGTTCTTTAATGTATGTTTTACTCGAAATAATAACATTAAAATTTTATATTATTTATAATATGATGTTATTACTACATTAAATTTTACTGTGCAGAAAAGCATCCTTATGTTCATGTTCTTCCATTCAAATAAAAAAAAAGATGGCCGTCACGAGACGTCCAGCAGATGTGAAACATCTATGTTATTATTAGGTTTCATAATAAATAAAGATTTTTAGTTATAGATTTGGGTTTGAATCAATAGATTGTGTTACGTGAGACAAACGTTGTGATCACGTATTATAAGTTTCACTGCAGCTTGATCTTTGATCATCATTTGCTTTTTATTTATTATTTATTTATTTTTTTGTCAATTAATAGTCACTGTCACTCATATTTCGATTTGATAATATTATAACTGATACGAAATCTTTAAACTCTTTAAAAAAAATTACATTGTAAACAATAACACGACGCGTAATACAAAGGGTATACGTATCAAGTATTAGTCGAATAGAAATATAGGAATACAGCTCACACACAAAAGTATTAAAGTGTTTAAGTATACGCGTGCAAATACGAGTCGAGAGTGGCCGCGTAGTGGGGGGCTTATCGGCATTAGTCTTCTGTCACGGCATTCAAGATTCAAGTCGATCTTACTGCCAGGCGCGCCAATAGATGTTTCTAATCAAAAACAATAATAAAGAATTTAAAAATTGTTAAGTCATTGCACTGATGCATTACTTTAGAACAACACGTACAAAATGTAAAAATTATATCTTATTCTGTTCCAGTACCAAGAAGATCGTTTTTTGTACTAATCATGTTTAAAAATGAACCTTTTTCTTAAGATCTTTCGATTGCAATGTCATATGATAAATAATGTTTCTTCCCTTGTTTTTCTTTGGTACCGTAAAATGTAAGACACATAATAAGTACACTTTGACGAAATACATAGTTCTATTATGACTTTGAACCGCTTTTTAATGTTAAAATAGTAAGCAACTGTGCATGTTACCTTCTGCAACTATGTTATTTTACCATTGATCCATTTTGCTACTGTTGAAATGATTTCAACATTATTAATAAAAAAATAAATAAATTACGTTCTTATGTTAAGAATACAACATTTATACAGTAATATGTATAAATAAATATTTATTTTTTTTTAAATAGTAAAGCTCCCTTTTTTTTGAGGCACAATTACGTAAAAACTACTGATCATATCAGTATAAGACTGCAACCATTCGACGCGGAATCGCTTGTAGATAGTTATAGGTCACTTATAACATGAAAAATGTAAAAGTATGTTTGTATGGATGTTTGTAATACACTAATGGCTGGACGGATTGTAATTGGAACTTTGACCAATCAAGGTGGAATCGTTTGTAGATGGTTATAGGTCACTTACAATACAAAAAATGTAAAAGTATGTTTATATAGATGTTTGTAATACGCCGATGACTGGACGGATTGTAATTGAAACTTTGACCATTCAACGTGGAATCGTTTGTAGATGGTTATAGGTCACTTATAATAAAAAAAATGTAAAAGTATATTTGTATGGATGTTTGTAATACACTGATGGCTGGACGGATTGTAATTGGAACTTTGACCATTCAACGTGGAATCGTTTGTAGATGGTTATAGGTCACTTATAATACAAAAAATGTAAAACTATGTTTGTATAGATGTTTGTAATAGGTACACCGATGACTGGACGGATTGTAATTGGAACTTTGACCATTCAACGTGGAATCGTTTATAGATAGTTATAGGTCACTTATAATACAAAAAATGTATAACTATGTTTGTATAGATGTTTGTAATACGCCGATGACTGGACGGATTGTAATTGGAACTTTGACCATTCAACGTGGAATCGTTTATAGATAGTTATAGGTTACTTATAATACAAAAAATGTAAAACTATGTTTGTATAGATGTTTGTAATACACCGATGACTGGACGGATTGTAATTGGAGCTTTGACCATTCAACGTGGAATGGTTTGTAGATGGTTATAGGTCACTTACGATACAAAAAATGTAAAAGTATGTTTGTATAGATGTTTGTAATACGCCGATGACTGGACGGATTGTAATTGAAACTTTGACCAATCAACGTGGAATCGTTTGTAGATGGTTATAGGTCACTAGTAATAAAAAAAATGTAAAAGTATGTTTGTATGGATGTTTGTAATACACTGATGGCTGGACGGATTGTAATTGAAACTTTGACCATTCGACGTGGAATCGTTTATACATGGTTATAGGTCACTTATAATACAAAAAATGTAAAAGTATGTTTGTATAGATGTTTGTAATACGCCGATGACTGGACGGATTGTAATTGAAACTTTGACCAATCAACGTGGAATCGTTTGTAGATGGTTATAGGTCACTAGTAATAAAAAAAATGTAAAAGTATGTTTGTATGGATGTTTGTAATACACTGATGGCTGGACGGATTGTAATTGAAACTTTGACCATTCGACGTGGAATCGTTTATAGATGGTTATAGGTCACTTATAATACAAAAAATGTAAAACTATATTTGTATAGATGTTTGTAATACGCCGAAGACTGGACGGATTGTAATTGGAGCTTTGACCATTCAACGTGGAATCGTTTATAGATGGTTATAGGTCACTTATAATACAAAAAATGTAAAACTATGTTTGTATAGATGTTTGTAATACGCCGAAGACTGGACGGATTGTAATTGGAGCTTTGACCATTCAACGTGGAATCGTTTATAGATGGTTATAGGTCACTTATAATACAAAAAATGTAAAACTATGTTTGTATAGATGTTTGTAATAGGTACACCGATGACTGGACGGATTGTAATTGGAACTTTGACCATTCAACGTGGAATCGTTTATAGATAGTTATAGGTCACTTATAATACAAAAAATGTAAAACTATGTTTGTATAGATGTTTGTAATACGCCGATGACTGGACGGATTGTAATTGGAGCTTTGACCATTCAACGTGGAATGGTTTGTAGATGGTTATAGGTCACTTACGATACAAAAAATGTAAAAGTATGTTTGTATAGATGTTTGTAATACACTGATGGCTGGACGGATTGTAATTGAAACTTTGACCAATCAACGTGGAATCGTTTGTAGATGGTTATAGGTCACTTATAATACAAAAAATGTAAAAGTATGTTTGTAATACCATATGGTATTACCATTGGACTAAGGCACAACAAAACAAAAGATCTAATAAGAACGAAGAAGTGAAATCAATATATTCTAACAAAGTGTCAGTCAAGACATATCCGCCCCTGACTCCATCAACTTCTTTATTCTGGATGAGCCTAAATGGACCAATTACTGTAAAATTATCCAAGACAACTCTGCTTAATTTTATACTAAAATTACTAATGTTTTCAAGATTTCAATTAAAGTTGCCAAAGTAAAAAGTCATGTTTAAATAAATATCTTCGTATCTTATCACTTTTTGCTTACCATCGGAATTCTTGTAATACATAAAATAAGGAAGGTTACGCAAAAAGTTACATTGCTATTTTTCTTCAAAAAGTTATGATGTTTTCTTAAAAGTTTGACGGGGGCGTACATTTCTTCAGTACGTGAGTGTTTTTGTAGTTAGTTTTTTTCCTTTTAGATTGCCCGTAAAAATATATGTTGTTTCTTAATTGTCCTAGTGTTGCTATGTTTATCACAAATATACGCTTCTTCAAATACCTTATCAACATCTTTTTCTTTTACAGATTCTATTGCTGTAGTGATGGTTTTATCTGGACTCCAGTAGTAATCTCTTGTAGGATTTTTCAAATCCTACAATAAATTCTCATAACTAGTACTAGCTCATGCGTTATTATTAATCATAAAGTATGGAGATAAAAACTTCCCGTTGATGATTATACGAGGTCTACCTGCACCATTTACTGTTTTTGGAAATATATGATTGTATTTAGCGTTGACTAACGCAATGTCGAATGAATTGTTTATATTCAGTAGCCGAAGGGCATACTTATATAAATCTTCCTTCACTTGATTTTTAATTAAATCGTTAAGTGAGAAGCATCGAAATTTGTAAAGAAATAAATTAATATCAGGAAAAACATAATTTGTTTGTTTGGTTTGATATTTAAACATTTGTTTTAGTATAATCTTCGTGCATTTATGTATAACAAACGTAATTATACGACTTACATTCTGCTTTAATTCAGTGCTGTGTTCCATTACGAAAACCGAATGATAAATGATATATGAATCAAATGAATCGTTATTACGCTGTCACCGCAATGTCCCGAATCCAGGCAACATCGTATTTAGGTACATTATAAATGGTTCTCTGCACTTTACTGGGTACATTGTACAGTATGTGTATGTAGTCCGTATAAAATACAACATGTCCAAAAAGTCAACGTGGGCTAATAGGTCAGCACAAAACAAAGAATATCAGAATATCAAAATATGGCTTAGCAAAAAATCATTTAGTTTTCGAGATAATGGCACTTTCATGGATTCATAAACCGTCGACTTATTACTTTTATTTTTCAAGGGCCAGGACTACAAAAATCGGTATTTCAAAAGTCTACTTTCTGTTACACAATGTTAATAATTTTTTTATTGCTACTAATTTAGGAGCTTCATTAAAATTATGTCCCGTACGCATAAATTTTACTTATTATAAATCAACTTCCACTGCTCACACTGTAAAAGAAAAATGATATGAAGTCAACGTGATAAGTTATTTCAAAAGATTGTACATTTAGTACAGTTTTGAAAATCCCATAACATTTGCTATATTTTACTTTAGAAACAAAAAATATCGATGTTTTACTGAAAAAAGAGTCGTGCATCGTTTCTCATCCGTATTTTTCTGGTACTCATAAGAACGCTTTTTACTTTGTTTGATTTGAATTTGTTAATTTAAGATATAATAGCGAACTAACTTAGCGTTTTTCTGGACTTTGTGTTAATGATACTTAGCGTTTGCGTTGCGTTTCATTATGCCATAGCTGTATACTGCTCAAGAATACGCCAACATACATTTTATTTATGTAGAATGCAGAGGCAACGATGTAGCTGAAGTTTATCTACATCGCAAAAGATACCCGAATGTGTTGAAATACCTTGATTTTTGCGTATGTATAAATGTTCATTGAACGTATTTGGTTCACGATCAAGTTAGGTCAGAATGATCACGACTCGATTACGTTGAAGATGCTTTACAAGAGACTGACAGTGATCCAACTACGCCGGCACAACAAGTTGCATGTAATACAGGGACATCAAAAAATCTACTGTAAACAAAATTACACGAAAGTATCAGTATCATTAATGTCACGTACGACGTGCGCAAATGTTGCTTTCTCACGATTACGCAAAACGTGTGCGATTTTGGCAAATAATGCCATAGAAACATAGGGAAGATCAGGATTCTTAAATACAATTTTATGGACGGATGAAAGTACATTAAAAAATATATTTTCATGAACATATTCATAGCTATACATTCGATAACCCCCATTTATCTCTTCAAATACAGTATCGCTTCAAAGTAAATGTCTGGGCTGAAATATCGAACGGCCAAGTAATTGGTCCAAACAGGGAAAACTTTCAAATACCTGCCGATTCGTTTAGAAAATGTACCTTTGGCCACTTGTAGAACAATGTGATTTCGAAATGGCAGCTGTCCAGCTCAATACGCAGTTGCAGTAAGAAATCATTTAAATGATCTCATTTTAGATAGACAACGACCGAGCCATCGCTGTTGATCCACAGTGATGGCTTGTCTGGGTCGACTGGGTCCCATGGGTCGTGGCCTTCCCGGTCTCCAGACTGGAATACATTAGGTTTCAGCCAAACTAATACACAACTTAAGTGAATGGAAACACTAAATTAGTTAATTAATGTACACATCGAATAAATGTCGGTAGTGCAAGATTTATAAAAAGATCTTTTATAAGAACATACCGTGTTTGCATTCGACTTGGCGGCAGGTAATTTAAACACATACTTTAATTTTATTTGTTTTACTTAGTTTCAAATAAAAGCGTATACTTAATAGGTGTCAACCATTCGAATTCTTAATTACTTAAATAATTTTCACAATGATTTTTTTCTAAAGTAAATCATAGCAAATGTTTTTAAAAGTATACTTAATGTGTAATCTTTTGAAATAACTTGCCAGGTTAATTTAGTACAATTTTTGAAAAGCGTGAGCAGTGGAAGTTAACTTACGAAAAATAAAATTTGTGCATACGGGGGAGTAGTTCTTTCTCCTAATTTATTAACACTAGTCTGGGTAGTCTGATTACAAATGATAGTAAACATTATAGAGATATCGAAAGGAGAGAGAAAGCGGGAAATGAAGTGAATGAGACCTTGCTTGCTATATGAATATGAAAAGTGTCTTACGACAAATATTTTTGACTAGTCATAATGAACTCCTGATCCCTAATTTTCTATGTTAGTGAAAGTTGGGTATGGCAGATGAAAAATGAAAGTAATTTTAATGCGGTGGAGATGAAGTGAGCGGGTTATCGTTGGAGAGAAGAGATGCAAACACCATCAATTGGTCCGGAAGTTGTTTATTACATAATTCTCGGAACACTTAGACCATAGATGAATATGAATATATAGACTTAGACTGTAACATTAAACTAGATTGGACACTCGTAATACGGTATAAGACGTTCTATTACGTTCAGAGCTACGAAAGGCGCGAAAAAGGCTACACGCTCGGCCGGTCGGTGGCGTGCGTCTCGTGGCTTACGTTGCGATCAGTGTTGCCGATCTGTGGGGAATTCCCCAAACTGCGGGAAAGCAAAGCTGATTGGGGAATGTGTGGGGAGAGCTTCAATTCGGGGAAAATGCGGGGATTTTAAGTATGAACACAAATACGCGATATTTAACATCAAATTTCTGCTAGTCTTGATTGATTTCCCTGATAGCCTTTTATTCCGTAAGTTGACGTCAGAATAATGGTCAAGTTGCCGTCCAACTACTGCCGTATTTTGACGTCAAGTTTACAGCAGAATCTGGAGAGTAAAATTAGACGGAAACTTGCGGTGAATTTAACGTTAAGTATTATCTATTATCGCCGCCTAGTGGCAGAAATAAAAATCACATGGAATATGTCGCGACCTACCGGCAGAATTTAGCTTTCAAGTAGCTCTACCTAGCGGGAAAAAATAATTTTTTTAATTTCTGTAAAAAATAAAAAAATGATAGCAACGTTCCTAGTTCAGAGATCACAAGTTTTTATCAAAATTGCCAAGCCTTTTATGTAGTGTTGACGATGGATATATGTAAACGGTTTGATTTCAGTGACCGGTTATTTTCATTGATATCCATAGTAAATCCATCCGTAGCGCAACAGTTTGAAATTAAGTCACTCGGCCCAGTACTTCAACGATTTCCAGTTCTCAATAATTTCGTTAAAGTTCAAAATGTCGATGATGAATGGAGAGCACATGCTCTGCTTAACTTCTCAGAATTCGACTTGAACGTGAATGATACTGCCGATATTTACTGGAGCAAAGTATTTAAATTAAAAAATAGTGCCGGTCAATACATATTTACAAATATAAAATACGTAATAAGTCTACTGCTTGTATTACCGTTCTCTAACGCACCTGTAGAGCGCAAGTTTAGTGTTTTAAAAAATCTAAAGACAAAAAATAGAAACAAACTTACACCGACACAGTGGTAGCTTTGATGGCTACTCGAGAGGGAATAAAGAGAGAAGGGGGCAGTTTAAAATTTAATCCGAGTTCTAAAATGTTGCACAAAAAAGTTTGGCGCGAAAAAAATGTGTAGTTTTTTTTAAATTTTTGTCATGTTTTAATAAATAAAAAATAAACTTAAAAGAACGGCCGCCGAGAAAATGCATTTCTGACTGGTGGATTCAGTAAACAATGTAACTTTGGATGCATGTATTTGTATTTGCCGATGGTATTTGCTCTTCAACGTAACGAAAAATATAATTAGAAAATATAGATATTAAAAAAGAACTTTACAGTGAA
Source organism: Eumeta japonica (assembly GCA_005406025.1). Taxonomy (NCBI): domain Eukaryota; kingdom Metazoa; phylum Arthropoda; class Insecta; order Lepidoptera; family Psychidae; genus Eumeta; species Eumeta japonica. The sequence continues at coordinate 62,545 of BGZK01001208.1, forward strand.
TGTGACACTAGTGATATCTGACATACGTCAGAAATGCATTCTCACAGAGACCGAACTTTACCTACATTTTTGGTTGTTTTATTTCTGTGGGGAATATGTGGGGAATTATCATTTTTCTTTCCCCAAACGTGGGGAATTTCGACAATGCGTTTGGGGATTTTAGCAAATTACTGTCGGCAACACTGGTTGCGATCCACTGAATCAAAAAATTGAAACCTGAACGCGCGCGGCCGCGCCGGCGGCGCAGAGGCGCGGCCGACCAGTTTCCTGAGTAGGCGCAATCTCATTATATATAAGAAATAGTAACGTTTGTTTTTACATAATTTTATTTACTTATTTTTTTATTGTCATACAATTTATTTTTATGTTGCTACAAAGATGCGATCTCTGAGTAGTATGTGTAGAATATCTTCAAAGATACTCTACTTTCTTTCAAAAGATAGATGAAGGAACAGTGATATCAGAGAGCGATGTGGTTTGAAAGAAAATGTAGTGAGTGACTAGGGTACAAGAAATATGTATGTTGCGGTGGTTTGGCCGTCTAGAACGGATGAATGAAAGGAGACTGAAAACATATCAACAGAGCGAATGTGTGTGATGGAAAGGTCGGCAAAGGTCGCCCTAGAAAATCCTTTGCAGACCATATTGGTGGCATATTAATTTTAGGCACTCTGCTTCTACTCTAGTCACTAAATCTTCTATCGCTCTCTGCCACCACTGTTCCTACAACTATCTTTCCTTTCCTTCACACATATTACGCAGAGATCTAGTCTCAATCGTATTCATTCTGCCTTCAATTTTCTGCTGCCGTATTCAGCTTTCCCTACTGTATTTAAACGTAGGTATTAGGGCCCTATTATATATAGACAAATGCATTTGTCGGAAGATCACTTACTATTCGTAATGGTAAGCAAGGCCCCCTTCACTTTATTTTTCGCATTCACTCTCTTTTCAATACCTCTATCATGTTTGCAATCATTTGTAAAGAGACTACTCAAATATTCAAACTATTTTAATTGTTTGGCTCTCATATTCTATATATAGTATTCAGTTGTGCTATTGTTTCTTTCAAACGCCATCATTAGTCTTGCTAACATTTTCTTTTCTACCTCTTTTTTAACTGAATCTTTTATTTTAATTACTATTATATCAAACCATTTATTCTGGCGCAGGCAGTATAAGGAAGATTCTTAATCCTCCTGAGGCACTAGAGGGTCTGTATAGAGTGCAGTGCTCGTATCAATCTGTAACTCACACCATGCATGCATAAGGTTCTCCATTGATCATTCCCTTTCACTCCATCATAAGTTTTATCCAGATCTACGAAGTTTCAAAAGACCTTTTGGCCCTTGGCCATAAAATTTTCCGTAATATTTCGCATAAAAAAAAAACCTTGCCTGTACACCCTAAGCCTTTTTAAAATCCTACTTTTATATCCCAGATCCTATTTTCAGTCTCATTCATAACGCTAACAATAATAATTTTCGATTACAGTTTGCCAACAATGCTGAAGAACCGTATAGAGCGGTAAGTTGTGCACACCTGCCGTGAGTCTTATCCTTTATAAAGAAGTACAATAAATGGCTTTGCACCAGTCATTAGTTACCATACGGCTTTTCCAGCATTTATTCAAACCGTGGTACAGCAGGCTTGTCGCTGTACCGCCGTCGCCCCTCAGCATATCTGACGAAACTCTATAATACCAGGCAGCTTTTCGTATTTCAGCACCTTTTAGTGATTTCAATATTTTAACCATCGTAGTTTCATTTTCATTATCATTCATGTAATCCCTTGCAGTAACATTGTCATCTGCAACTTATTTGTTCACACGCACAAAAACTTTTGAAATAATTCTTCCAACACTCTTTTACATGAATCTCTACGTTCAATATATATCCATCATCATCTCTAATCACGTTTAAACATGATTTCTCGAAGTTTTTCTGGGCCTTTATCACTACATTCCAAAAGAGCTTTTAGTGTGCCCGGAAATTATCCGAGAATCTCCTCTCATAGCGTTCTTTTTATTTCATTCTTTCTTTTTTTTCTCACATTTTTTACCTCTGAAATGATACGTCGTTAACAATACATCTTTAAGGCTTTAAAGCGTCGTATATTTCTTCCTAAAAATGCATCAAAAATTTTAAAAATAAGTATTAAATAATGTAAAGCTACAGAATAGTAATTAATCACTTTAATACGAGATTTACTAACGGGTAGATATACTGCATACTACTGACATTACATTCTCTAGTAACAGAAAAAAATATCCATTCAGGTTGTTGAAACTGTTCAATTAGTAAGGAATTAAGGGTTTTAATCATGTTTCCATTAAACTTCAAAGGTGTAGAAAATAAAAGGCGAGGTCCAAAAAATCCTCGGGTTTTAAAAAGGTACGATTTAAACACTGGATTTCTAATTTATTATACTAAGGCGAGGCCCAATAAATCCTCGAATTTTGAAAAGGTATGATTTAAACTCAAGATTTCTGACTTATTGTACTAAGACGAGGCCCAATAAATCCTCGAGTTTTAAAAAGGTATAATTTAAACACTGGATTTCTAATTTATTGTACTAAGGCGAGGCCCAATAAATCCTCGAGTTTTAAAAAGGAATGATTTAAACTCTGCATTTTTAACTTATTGTACTGAGGCGCCGGTGCCAGTCAATAAAGTCAAATTTACAAACGCCTGAAAGCTGAGGTCGATATTGGTTATATGGTGGCAGCGACTAAAGTATTCAACATAATTTTTCATCAGTTCGCCTCCTCGATGCAACTGGTGCTAGTGCACCACTTGTAGCAAGTCAAGCTTGGTAATGGTAAGTTGTGTATTTGGGTTACCTGTATTTAAACATCGCAAAACTTGCACGAATAAATTTAATGTCGCAAAATGTAGAATTTACTTTGCGTAGATTCAAAATGCTGACTGTAATACTTTTAGTATTAAAAAAAAAAACATGATATGTATTTTTTAAAGAAGAATAGTTTATTGCTTAGTAAATTTAATAACTCACACCTCGATGCCATCTTATAAAGGCTATGAACACTGTATCTAAGAAACAGAATAATAGATTTACTGTCATTTACAAATAACAGTTAGTTAATAAATTAGAAAGCTACAATTAATATCTTTTTAGATTATACGGGGAGTTATACAATTACTTATGATTTGGTATATGTGAATTCAATTTATAAATATCATTTAAAGCCTAATAGTAATTGATCGAATCGATTTAGATTTCAATTTCTGTAAATGAAAAAGTATTCTTGTAAATAGCACCTGGTATGGAATAATAAAAGCATAAAATAAAACCTTCTTTTTAATAAATTGAGATAAATTTTATCATTTTTTCAATAAAAAGACTATATGGTACCTGTTGGAGATCGCCTTTTCGTTCAGACCTTCGATAGCAACTCTAAAAGGCTATCCAACCGACGATGCACTGGTAGGATGCTACGTCCTCGGGAAGACACTCGGCCGTTCTGCCGACTTGAAGGTGAAAAATGAAACACTGTTTTACACTTCTGCTGCCGATCTGGCTTATATGGAGTGAAATGGAGGCGCAGCCACGACTAATGTGATTCTTTTGATGCATTTGAAGCGTGCATAAAGCGTGCATAAAGCGTGCATAAAGCGTGCATGCATCAGCGCCACTTGGCCGCTCTTAACACCATTTTGCCGCGAGCGCGACGAGCGCGTGGCTAATGCGCAATAGGAAAGGGGCGGGGCGGGACGACAGCTTTTTAATTAATACAATCTATACATTACAATTATTTCTGACAATTACATTTTATAATTTACTTATGAACTAAGACATTATTTCTGATATTGATAAAAAATAAATGTTGATCGCCGACATCCTCCCGCGAGTTATCGCCTTCATTTGGTGGTTCGGCGATTCGGTGATCACGTTAATACTACCAGGCGGGACGTGGGTCGCTTCAGTATGCCTAATTTGGTTTGAATTTCCACTATGCGCACCTTGTTGTCTCGTCCTGGTATCGTCTTGACGATTCGTCCTCGAGGCCAGAGTCCCCGTGGCATGGTTTTATCTGCGATCAAAACTGGATCCCCCACCTTGGGTTCTAGGTGGCCAGCTGTAGATGTCTTCCTTAACAATAAATTTGGCAGGTATTCCATGGACCATCGGTGCCAGAACTCGTCGGCTAATCGTTGTGCCGTCTTCCACGTATGACTGTCAGCGTCTGTTGCTTTAAATATACCTATCGGCGATATACCACAAGATCTTCCGATCAAGAAGTGATTCGGTGTTAACGCTTCCCGATTTAGATCAGGTTCAACTGGTGTCAATGGCCGCGAGTTGACGATGTGTTCCACCTCCAACAATAAGGTGTGCAGCGTCTCTTCTCTTGGCTTGCGCTCTTTCAGGACGGCATACAAGGAGCTTTTTTATCGTTCTGATCATGCGCTCCCATGCTCCGCCCATGTGTGGCGCGCCGGGTGGAATGAATTTCCATACTATTCGTTTTGCCGTTGCATACTTTTCCACTTCCAATGCTGCTTCCTTTAATTCCTTGTTGGCCTTGGTGAAGTTGGTCGCGTTGTCGGAGTACATCACGGTCGGCGTGCCTCGTCGCGCCATGAAGCGACGGAGTGCGAGTATGGCGGACGACGGCGTGAGACTGGCTGCTATCTCGAGATGAACGGCACGCGTGGTTAGGCAGGTGATCAACACACCCCATCGTTTCTCCGTCCTTCGTCCCACCGTGACGATCATCGGGCCGAAGTAATCTATCGCCGAGCAGTTGAAAGGAGGTTCGTGAGCCTTCAACCGCTCTGCGGGCAGTTCTCCCCTGTTGCGGCGTCGTCGGTTTTCGTCTATATACTCTGCACCATTGACACTTGAATATGATGCCCTTAACGGCGTTTCTGAGGCCGAATATTACGTATTTTTGTCGAAGCTCGTTAATAACTGTTTCGTGATTTCCATGCATACATTTTTGGTGCGCGTTTTGTATCAATAGCTCGGTGATACGATTTTTCGAGTCGAGTATCACAGGCCGTTTACTTTCTGCGTCTAGACTTTGATGTCGGTCTAAACGCCCAGTAGCGCGCATTACATCATCTTGGTCGAGCTCGACGCACATGTTTCTCAGTTTAGACTTTTTGGGCATCGGTTCTCCTTTTTTGATACATCGAAGTTCGTCGCCGAAATTGTCTCTTTGTGCCTTCTGGAAGAGTAACTTTTCCCCTGCATACAAATATTTCGACGTCAATTCCACTATTTGCCTATTCTTGGCTTTATCTAACGTGTTCGAGCGCTTATGGGATTTGAATCTTTCCACGCTCTGTAGTAAACGGGCAGCAGCACGCAATAAGCGATCGTAACTCGAAAATCGATACGGGTCGGGCACGGGTGCGATCGGAGTTTTTTCGCGTATTACGTTTACCGCTTTCGTTTCGATTATTTCCTCAGATTGGTCAATAGTGTTGATTCGGTTCGAGGGCCAATCTGAAGGATCGTTCAACAAAATTTCGGACCTTTGAACCAGCGGTGTTCCGATGAAAATTCGTTAGGCGGGTCTCGCGTGGCGTCGTCGGCGACGTTATCCTTAGACGGAACCCACCGCCAGTTCTTTGCACTACTCGTCTCCTCGATCTCGGCTAGTCGGTGTGCCACGAACGGTTTGAATGACCTAGGATCCGCATTTATCCAAGATAGAACCGTTTTCGAATCGGTCCAGTACGTCGTGTTCGTGATTCGACTGTTCATTTCGCGCTTGACCGAAGCAGCGAGTCTACAGCCCATTACGGCGGCCTGTAGTTCTAAACGTGGTATCGATACGGGTTTGAGGGGGGCTACCCGGGCTTTCGCCGCCACTAATGCGACGTGCGGCGGTTTTTGATTTTTCTCTAACCAATACACGGCCGCGGAATATGCCTTTTCACTCGCGTCAGTGAAAACGTGAAGCTCCCCTTCGGTGTGATACGGAGTTACACACCTTGGAATCTCGAGTTTATCTAATTTTTTCAAATGAGATAACCATTCGCGCCATTCTTTATCGCGTTCTTTGCTTAATTCGTGGTCCCAATCGTTCCTATCTCGCCATATGTTTTGTATTAACATTTTCCCTAACACCGTGATAGGTGCCGCGAAACCTATAGGATCGAATACGGACATTACGGCGCTAGTGACTTCGCGTTTAGTTGGCGGACGATATCCTTGAATTACTTCGCGGGGACAGTTTCGTAAATTTAACGAAAAACTCAACGTGTCGTTTTCGTCTTCCAAATGAGACCGAGCGTACGTTCTGTATGATCGCCTATAGAGAGCGCTTTCTGCTCGCCTCAGGCTCTCGGTCGCGACGAGTGCGTCGGGCTCGTTGCTGGCCCAACCCTTAACTGAAACGCTGCAGCTTTGTGTATTTCATTAATTTCGAATATCGTTCGCGTCGCCGTTTCGATGTCTGGAAAGGCTTGTAAATAATCGTCCATGTAAAAATGCTTTTCGATAGCTAGCGCGGCGTCGGGATACTTATCGGCGAACTCCTGTGCGTTTTTATATTTTTACGTATATCGCGGAGCATGGTGAGGACGAAGCGCCAAAGATGAGCGAGTTCATTCTGAACTCCTAGGGCTCTTCGTTCTCATTTTCCCTCCATAGGAAGCGCAAACTATCTCTGTCTTCCTCGCGAATTTTCACCTGTAAAACATTTCCCTAATGTCGGCCACGACCGCTACGCGGCCTTCGCGGAATCGTAGGAGTACACCGAATAACGATTGCAGTAAATCCGGCCCGGGTAATAACGCGTCGTTCAAACTACGACCGGCGGTTCTCGCCGCCGCGTCAAAAACCAAACGTATTTTACCCTTCTGGGGTGAACTACGGCGAAGTGTGGTAAATACCATGTTCGAGGTGACGCGGGCGCTTCCGGGCGGGTTCGGCGTATCGTTTTCGAGTAAGTTGGCTATCTGTAATTTGTATTCATTGTAGAATATTTTATTTTTCTTAAATTTCTTTTCTAAATTACATAATCGTTTTCGGCATATCGTTTGTTGTCGGGCATTATTTCGTTGTCTGTTTTCCATATCAGACCGATTTCGAAACGACCGTCCGGTAGCCTTCGGCTAGTATCGTCCAATACTTTTAACGCCCTTTGCTCTAGATCGTTCGATGGTTTCTTTGCCTCGATTCCTAAACATTCTATGCTAAAGTTCTCCTTGATTAATTTACCTATTTCATCTTCCGCCGACGGTTCGCGCGCGATATAATTGATCACGTGTACCGGGCGGGCGATGCCGTTCTCCCGGCCGTGCAATACCCATCCCAATTTAGTGTACGAAGCGGCCGGTTGATCTCGGTTCTTTTGGACGACTTCGCGTGAAACTATCAAATGCCAATTATCTTGGCCTATCAATATAGTAGGACGTGCCTTTTCGTAAGACAATTCGTCCTCGAGTTCGTGTAAGTGAGAGTATTGACGCACGGTGTCAAGATCGATCGTTTGCGGAGCCAATTGCAGTTTGTCTATCACTAGCGCGTTCATTGATTCAATATTACGTTCAAACTTTCCCTTAATCTTTACTTTGAGGCGAAACGATTCGTCATAATCTAACCGTTTGCCCCCTACCCCTTCGATTCGCAATGTTTCGTGTTTTCCCGGTGGCGCTATTTTTAACGCGACGTCTCGTTCGATGAGGGTCGTCGTCGAACCCTCGAGGAGCGCATAAGTTTCGAGTCGACCGAGCGGTCCCGATATTTCGACCGGTATTATCTTAAGGAACACTCTTTCTTTTTAGGTACGTTGATCGACGAGATCTGCCCGTTGGTCTCGTCTGTCGATGCGCGATCTTGATGCAGTAACTTGTGATGCGTCTTTTTACATCCATCTTTACCGCACGGTCGCGCCCGGCATTCTGATCGGTAGTGAGTGTTAGAAAGACATCGGAAACATACGTGCGCTTTCTTCGCGCGTTCCCATCTTTCGTCTATGGGTAACGCTGTGAAAGTTGCACAATCTTTCAAATAATGTTCTTTTCTGCATATTGGACATGATTTTTTACTATTTTTATCGAAGGTTCGCCTTCTTTCGTCGTTGGTTATGATCGCGGTGGTTTCTACTCGCGGTTCCCTATGCCTGTTTTCGTTGTCGTTATCGACATCGCTATCGTGTCGTATTGCGGTCGCATTTGTCGGCCTACGTTTGAATTCGTTTCTTTTTATAAAACGATCTTCTTTTCGCGTTTCACAAGAGTTCATATACCCGCATTGGTCGTTCATTTCCTGTAAGAAACGCGATATCTTTAACATGTCGGGTTCATTTTGGTTACAGTGCGCGTTGAACTCGAACCATTTGTATTTCATGTATAAATTAAGTTTATCCACGATTTTATTTACTAACTCGGGTGAGTACAAATATTGCGGTTTTTCTAAGGCCTTGATCGAGGCTACACAATTTACTATTTTACTTGCAAAGACGTTCATATTTCGTCCGTCCTCGGCGAGTTTGGGCATCTTTTTAATATTTTCTAGTTCGTTTAATATCAATATTTCCGGCCGACCGAAATACCTTTGTAATGAATCGAGTATATCGTCTGCGCTCGCGCCGGAATACAACAATGACTTTACGTTTTCCGCGCGTCGCCCTTCAAGGCTTTACGCAGACGTGCCACGTTCTGTGACTCAGTGAAATGACATTGCGTGTCCCTATATACGGTTCTAAACGCGATCCATTCATTTATTTCACCGTAGAAGTTCGGTAATTCATGTAAGTATTTTGGTGGCGCCGGTTTTTGATCGCTCCTAAGAAACGATAACGCGTCGGTCAATGCCCGAGTTAGATTTTCCGTTTCGCGGCTTGGAGCGCGAACGTGTTCGTTTGTCCGCGTTCCCTTATCCCCCGCAGTTTCGTCGGCGGTCTGAGATTCGAACGTGGTACGAGAGCGGTCCGTCGGTATTTCGACCGTTTCGTGGCACGTATCTAAACATTCTTCGTCGTCATACAGTTGACCTAAAGCGCGGTCTGTTTTCGCGAGTGCTTTCGCGGCGCGTATTTCGCGTAATTCCAATTCTTGCAACCGGCGTGTTGCGTTGTGCGTGTCCGCTTTGTTCGACGGATCGTCGTGCGCGCGCGTCGACTGATCGTCGTTTGTGACGTCACGCGGGTGACTCGTTTCGCGGGATGCGCTTTCTGTGCTGCCGCCGTTCGAGTATGTCGCGTCTGTCCCTGCACTCCACGTGTTCGTTTCTGTAGATGTGGTGTTGCCAGGGAATCAGTTTTCGTTCGGGTATCTTCATCGCTATCATCATTGCCGCGTGGTGACGTGCGCGTCTTCCCTGACCTGGTAGTTACGCCGTATTGCTCCATTCTTCTTTGACGTGGGAGGATGTTTCCCTATCGGTCCCTAACAATCCTAGGTGAGTACTACCGCGGTGATTCACCCAGGGATGGATCGTGGTGGGAGCGGTGAGGTAGGAACTACTCAGCAGAGGGATGTGCGTGTCACGGGTGCCTACTACCGGTGGGAGTACAACCGGCAGCGGTGCGTGCCTACAGTCCGGCCCCGCTACGTGCACACCTTACTGACGTAGTCGAGCTTATTCGTGCCCTGAAAGGACTACGGCAGACTCGCTCGTTAGCCTGCACCGCCGTCGATAACAGCGTTGCTCAACTACACAGCCTTTAACACCGCTAGGTGGCTTGCGTGAGCTCGCAGCGCTTCTGCTGCTATGAATCGAGATCTTCGATTTTCGTAGCTCACTCGCCTCGTTTCTTCTTTGCTTCACCTTCTATCTTCTTTTTCCTTCTTCCTTTGTTCGTAGATCCGGCTCGAAGGACCACTGTTGGAGATCGCCTTTTCGTTCAGACCTTCGATAGCAACTCTAAAGGCTATCCAACCGACGATGCACTGGTAGGATGCTACGTCCTCGGAAGACACTCGGCCGTTCTGCCGACTTGAAGGTGAAAAATGAAACACTGTTTTACACTTCTGCTGCCGATCTGGCTTATATGGAGTGAAATGGAGGCGCAGCCACGACTAATGTGATTCTTTTGATGCATTTGAAGCGTGCATGCATCAGCGCCACTTGGCCGCTCTTAACACCATTTTGCCGCGAGCGCGACGAGCGCGTGGCTAATGCGCAATAGGAAAGGGCGGGGCGGGACGACAGCTTTTTAATTAATACAATCTATACATTACAATTATTTCTGACAATTACATTTTATAATTTACTTATGAACTAAGACATTATTTTTGATATTGATAAAAATAAATGTTGATCGCCGACAGTACCCATTGAGTAAATATATATTTATTAAGACCCGTCACAAAAAATATTAAAAAGGTAATATAATTGTACAACCTAATAAAAATTACTCCTTCAAACTAAAACCAGAATGGAGAATATGCTCTTGAAGCGGATAAAGTTTAAATATTTTTTTGTAAAATTTTTAGGTTCAGTATTATATCTTTACAAAGGTTTTTTAATATTGTTTTATTTTTCGTTAAGAAAATAATTACCAAATAGTACAAAAATTGTGGCAAATTCAAAGTAGTTGAAACGCAACATCATTGGTCAAATGATCTGACGTCAAAGTCTATGTCGACAAAGCGCAATTTGGCTTTGTGAAACTTAATGTTTTAACCGCACCTCACGGTACAAGAAAAAACATTTTATCGGGTGCATTTCTTATTACATTTTTAGACATAGGCACAATACAATACTTATAAGATGGTTTTTCGGCTAATTCCATGATGACCGTAAAATACAAAATCGTCAAATACAATAATTTATTTGTAGATTAGTTGTTTGTTGTCATTGACTTTGATGTCGCGCTAAGAAGTGCGGTAAATGACGAGCGCTTAAAACTCCTAAATCTCCTCAATATTTTCAAAAACATTTTTTATGTATTTTAGTTTTTTGGTGCTGAATATTATATTTACATAAATATCACAATAGGAGCTACTATATAAAATAAATAAAAAAAATAAATGCATACTTCCTATTCTTAAGCTATATTTAATGCCTTTTTTGTAGATTAATCTTAATTTTCAGGTTTTGTTTCGTAATTAGTACTATTGTTAACTATCAACAAAAACGAAATAATTGATAACTGACAATGTAGAATATAGGTGTTACATATCCGGCCTGCCCTTTATAGAAGATACCTATACAAAGTTGTATAACAATTTATAGATCATTTGAAACAATAAAAAAACTGAAATTTTAGATGGATTTTTTTTTTTTGGTTGACAAGCATTAAACAATATGATAGTTATAAAGTTTGTTAACTATTAATCACAAATACGTTAAATATATACAAGTACTTGTATATATTTAACGTAGTATATTTTGTATATATAGACAACGTTTACATACTTACCCTTTTCTGTTGTTGTGTTGAGTCTGTTAAGTTTTGTAGTTATGATTTTCGAAGGTTCCTGGAAACTTCAATATGCGTCAACGAACATAAAGCTTGTATTTACGGGCGAATACGGCCGCCGGACAGAAAAAATGCAGTCGTACAAAGAAAATTAATGCACTTCTATCTTCTTTTTCACTTGTATGAATATCCCTCTTTGTCTGCTTGACATGCTCGTCCATGATAATTACAATGTCATTAACGCCATCTTTATTTTTTATAATAAGTATGGCTTATAATTATGTGCTTATGTTCATAAAATAGCTTCGTACAAAAACAAAACTAAGTTAAATATGTCAAAATTATAGTAAAACACTATCTTTTTTTATAAGAGTTTTCAAATTAGTTATGTACAAGGTGCAGGCCGGACCTCTACACTTTCGTGAAACGTCTCCTTCAAGAGATCAACAATTATTATAGCTTATTTATTGCATAATAATAAATAATGTTTTAAATATATCGAAATATATATGGAACGCTTTTTGATTCCATCATCTTATGTATTAAATACAACGATAATTGCAAAATATTCATGTGTATTTGTTTATATCTAATTTATACATTTTAATTTAATTTATTTAACACAAGTACGACTAAACATACAAATTTCGTATATATTTGATTACTCAAATAACGTCTCTAACGATTTTAATAAAATTTTGCATATTACATAGTGTGTATTATGTATATGAATATCTATACAGTCGGAATAAAAGTTTTTTCGTATATTATATACAAAATCAAGATTATTTTTCATCATATTTTATGTACATTTAATTGTATTTTTATATATCCCATTTTCTTGAACAATGTGTTGCCATATTGTAAGTAGTGACATATTCCCATTGCTGGAGAAATGTTCGGACTTCTGATAAAAAAAACTGCGACAAATAGTTTTGACAGTCCTCTTTTGATGTTAATCTCCATAGATGCATTAGCACTTCGCACCCAAACTCTCTATATATGCCGAGTGGCTAAATATGTGTGTGGTCTGGCGTTATCAGGGTGAAAAATCACACCCTTTCTGTTGATCGATTTCAAAACAATGACTTTATTCATCACTCATTACTAAAGTTCCAATAAAAATATTGACTTTATTTTTGTTTTGTTTAGGCACTAATCTATACACAATACAGTAGAGAGAAAAATCTTTTCTTCAAAAATATTCGAAAGAATCTACTATGGCAGAAATTAGAAATGTTATGGAATACATTTCTATAGCTTTTAGTATTTTTATCTCTTTTTGTGTTTATTTGTGCCCAAACACCGCGACAACTACTGAACAGAACTTTATGAAATTTGATAAGGTAATGGTTTATACCCTGGAGTTACATATAAACTATATGTATAAGTAGAGTTAGGTATTCCATGCCGCTATTTTTTGACATTATGGAAATTATGAACAGAACCGGAATCAAATTTGAGATTAGAATCGAAAGCAAAAGCAGAGGCTGGATTGGATTTGAAAGCAGCGACAAGACCGGGATTGTGGTTGACAGCGTGATCGCTCGGTATAAATGATGACAAAAAATTATTCGACATCCACTTAGGGAAAGCTGCGGGCAACATCTAGTAATACACGTACTTTTTATTTGAAATTATGCCTGGCAGCCTATGTCTTACACAGTACGTACTGATGTTACCTTACATTATGAAAACTTTATGGCCTATTAATCTCAATAAAAATATTGTGGGAGGTTACGTCTCAGTGGTCTAATGATGGACACTTTTGCAATATAAATATTTGTAAAACAAATTCTAGAAGATAATAAATCACATTACACATTATTACACGGAAGAAAATGTTTTATCCCATTATCTTACAACACACTTTTCGGCTATCCAAAGCCTCGAAAAATATAAATTTCTAGAAACCACACTAAAATAGAACTCAAACAGCCGATCATAAAAGCGAAATAGAGACCACGAACGTCTTTAAACTTAATAGGTTGAAATTTACTCCTCAACTTTACATGATATTTTATTTTTCGACGGAATTCGTTGTTTTGTACAATTTTCCTCAATATACCAGCCGCTATCGTTTGTAATTCAAGTTTACGAAGCCTTTCCAAATGCCTGTGACCACGTTTTAAATAGGTCGTTGACCATATATGAGCAAGTGCATCTTTCACTAAATGCAATTTTTGTCTTCCGTGATGGTCTCTAAATAACATCTCGAAGTTTTCATAAATCACCCTTGAAATTAGAGCCACCTTTTTTCCACCTTCGGCTACGATCTGTAACGATTTTCTCGGGGAATCTGTAAGGATAGTATTCTGAAATATACCGTAAATCTGGAAGGCTCTCGTTATATTTAGTAAAGGATAGGTTTGTTTGTTTATGTACATTTGAAAATTCTGTTCGACGATCTCGTCCACAGAATCGACTTGATGAGCGTCTAGTGGCTGAGTGAAGACGGACGACAACGTTGTCTGGTAACAGCAACTCAATAACCAACTGAAGAGTGCCCAAAACGTGATTATCCATTTGCTTCTGGATTTCGTCCTAAGCTTTGGAACATTACTCAAAAAATAACCCAAACAAATTAAAAACGTTGAATATTTGTCGTATCTTGCTTTTTGAAAGAGGTTCGTCTTGAATGCCAATAAACTGAACACGGCGTATGTTAAGAATATAAGAAACCACGTCGGTACCTTGAAGGTCAAAAACATGGCTTGCCATTTTCCTAATTTTTTTGATTTAGGTACTACAAACACTAAATTGTCGGAGAAGTGAGTGTGAATAAAATCGAACATTTTTAAACGATTCTCAGTTAAAATCATAGCACCTAAAATGCCATCGACTTCTCCCATTTGTACCCGTCTTAGTGACCCGACAACAGTAAAATTATCAAACACCAAACCACCTGACCTATTTTTGATATTAAATGTAGGTACAATTGTAATATTACTAAATTCGGTCGCTATGTTCATAAATATTTCATCGTAACCGATAAGTTTGTTTTCGCTGTTATTTTGGATAAACGTATATGGAGCGACGTCATTAACAATAAGCGTCATGTTCTCAAAGGGATCTTTAAGGTATTTCACCAGTTTCAATTCATTTATTGACTTTTTATCCTTACAATGTACTTTTGTCAATTCATTATTGCTGTCCTTACTTTGGTAAACATAAGTTTCATCATCATTTCTTTGAGTCACTATTGAAGAATGAAATGCATTGAGAAAATGTAAATGTTGAAAAGCCTCCTTGATTGCGTTCTCGCTTATTTCTTTGATTGCAATGACAATCGACGCACGAGGATTCCAATAGATATCTTTGGTTAAATTAGTCATACCAGCAATCAATTCTTCATACTTTGTACTATAAATTACATAAGCCTTGTTGTAAACCAACAAGTGTGACGATAAATAGTTTCTATTAAGGACTAATCTTGGTAGAGTGTCCCCGTAGACAATCTTCGCTAACGCGTCATTGTCTTTTAGATTGACAACGGTGAGATCAGATATATTTTGGGCGTGTAGTATTCGTCCCACACAAGCATAGATGCCTTCTTTCGTATTCCCAAAGTCGTTAATCAGTTGAGCATAACGAAAGTTTACAATCGCGCACACCAATAATGTAATTTGAAGATACATCGTAACGCTTCAAGCTTGTATGACTTACTACATCGGCTCGATTATTATTTGAAATATGGAATTATAGACCTGTCTATCTGTAAGGGCATATATAATACCCTGTAATCTTTTTATTACCGAAACAATCAATTCGAGTACTACCTCCTATTCCGTTCCATACATTTATAGCAGCTGTGAACATTGTGTTGACTTAGAGTGACACTCACAAAATTTATTATTGAGATGTTACTCGGAAGGGCTTTAACAATAATAGCTTACTTCCGTGGAGGTATGATAGCGCCGTCGTGACCGCTATGTAGAGCTAGCATAACGGCCATGTCACGCTTGGCGGGAAACAAATTTAACTGTTACGCAGGCAAAAAGCAAAAACGCAACAGGCGATAATGCACTGTCACCGCTGCGTATTGCTTCGTTGCTGTTCTCTCACGAAAATGGTTACTATTATAGTTAAATTGTGTACTAAATACGTTAAAAACAAAATACTTTTTTTTAGTGTTACATTTTAAAATTAACTTTACTTTTAATGCCACAAAATTATTCTTAAAAATAATATTATGGGCCATAAAAGGTCGATAATTCTATTACATATTGATATTAACTTTTTTTATTCTAACCTATGGAATTTTAATATTATTTAATTCGTTAATGCTGTCGTATTTTTTTATTATTATTCCCCATACAATTCTTGATTATAAATTTTCATCATTTAATACCTTATGGTTTTTTTAATCTTCCACAAGATCCAGACACAATATTATATATATATATGCGATGAAAAAAGTTTTTACGAATTTTATATGCAAATGCAAGATAACTTTCCATCATATTTTATATACATTTACTTATAATATATATTCTTTTTCGTTCAACAACTTGTAGCCATTTTGCAGGTAGTGACATAATCCTGTTACTATAGAAATATTGGGAATTCTGATCAAAAACCTGCGACAAGTACTTTTGACAATCCTCTCTTGATATTAACATAACACTACCTAAAGAATTCTCAAGAGACCGCAACAGGTGAAAATCTGAGGATGCAAGGTCAGGGCTATATGTTGGATGCATAAACACTTCCCAACCAATATCTCTAAATATTTGCTAAGTGGCTAAAGTTGTGTATGGTTTGCCGTTATCATGCTGAGTAACCACATCCTTTCTGTTGATCTATTTTGGCCGTTTTCTCTACTTCTCGCTTTAGTCTCATTAGCTATTGGCAGTAATTGATGGTTTTGCCGGGTGGTAAAAGCTCATAATGTATAATGCTCTTTCGATCCCATCATACACATAACATCAACTTATTGCGAGTTAATCCGGGTTTTGCTATAATCTATGGAGCTTATTTATTTTTTGAATATGATTTTTTTTACACGTTCTTGTCGTAGGTACCTAATCCATTTTTTATCACCAGTTATCAATCTATTCAATAACGGCTCGGTTTTATTGCGTTTAAATAGAGAATCGCACATGAGTAGACTATTCAATAGATTTCTTTCGGTGAGCTTGTGTGAGATTCATGTATCGAGCGTTTTTTAAATACAGCTTTTCAAATTGATCAAAACTATTTTGTGTTCAATACCCGACTCTTCAGCTGTGTAGTAAGTTCTAATATGCCGATTTTGCTCAACTTTTTTGAAAATAGCATCGTACATAACAGGTCGAACAGAGCGAGGTTCATCTTTGATATCAAAATTACCTTGAAAATGCTTCAACCACTTTTGTGTTAGTGATACTGCAGTAGATCCATAAACGTTAAAATTTTTTTCGCATATTGTGTCGCATTTTTTTTTTGTAATAAAACTTCAAAATGTATCGAATATCTACGTTAGATTCACTCATTTTGATGAACAGAAAAATAATAGAAAAATAGCGAACACCGTTTTTTCGTTTTATTACTATTATCATCTCTATACTGGTGTTAAAATTTATAAAATACGAAAAAGCTTTTTTTCCCGAACCTAATAGATGCATTAGGTACATAGAAAAAACTCTTGTATCCCTACTAAGTTACAATCGTGTTTGTTCCGTACACTTTGAATTACCTGCGTGTATAGTACTTCTATAGTCATAAAATGTCTGGATAAAGTTCCTGTACCTAATGTGTTCTTTGAGATACCTTTACAAAGAAATAAATTGCTATTGCAGAGAATAATCTATATATAATAGATACACACATCTACAACGACGTTAATCGTGTATATAAGGTATTATTATAAACAATATATATTGGGTTATGTAGACGATATTTAACTCTAAAAATAATTTTTAAAATTTTTGTTTATTTTTTTATATTAGTACGTTAAACTCGAAACTGCTAAACTGAATTCGATGACTCTTTTGTAATTTATTACTCACAGCTCATGACTTAATCTAAGATATTTTTTCTATACTTATGATCTTCTTTGACCTAGCGGAGTCACGGGCAATTGTCTAAAGTATTGAAAAGTACGTGTGTTATGTTTATGTTTTCACTACTAAACCACTTACCCAATTTTGATGAAACTTGCCGGGTCTAACAGCTTGAAAACGGTTATCTAGTACTTTTTATTGTAAGAAGTCATCTATAAAAATATAGGTATTTATAAAAACCAAAACATAATCCACACCTATGCGATCATCGGAATAAACACGAGACGCATTGACTACGCAGGTGGTGTCACGGACAATAACTAGATCATTATGTATGACAAATTAATGGTAGAGAGCAAAAGGAAAATTGGTCTAATAATATTATGCATCAAAAGCATGAAAGGGTTATTCGAATATATATTAACATATTTTCTCCCATGTATAAACTTGGTCAAGGTCGTCTTATAATAATATTCCCCAATTTTAGATCTTATGGATGCCAAAACAAAGACCCGGCTACTAAGTAAGTAAGTAGGTAAAATTTATTCATAAAAAAATATTAACAGACTTATGAGTTTACGCAAATCTCACAACTGTAGTTACACTTTCATCATCATCATCATCATCATCACCGCTCAACCTTCAGCCAGGCGCAATGACTGAAAGGGACAAGTCCCGATACACCGAAGGGACGTAATTATAGGGGTAGTGTAGGTTCTAGCTTGGATTAGGAGTGACAGGAGTGTAGAGCCAGCCGGTATTCGTGCAACCTTTAGCCAGTAACTGGATTCGGGATAGGTAATAGATACTATAGTGTGTCAATAAATATAGTAGGGAGGGTATGTTCCTTCGGTTTCTCTTTTGTTCTTCGTTTCCTTTGCTCGGTGCAGGCTTTAGCGATCTAAGAGTTGGAACAGTTCATCTGCAGCCTACTTACAACTGTAGTTACACTGTACCACAAAATATAGTAACTTCATATTTTACTCCATTCATAGATAAAATGAACAAAGTTTTTAGTATTCATGATCTAAACGAAGATTATAGCGCAGAAAAACATTACTTTAGTAGAAGTTATTATTGAAATATAGAACTAGTGAAAATATTATCGTGTATATTAAAGCTTTCATCTTTAAAGTCACCTGTTTAAATAGAGTTAAACTTATATATGCCTTGTAATGTAGATAATAATATATAGATTCATAACAAAATAGACAACTGTGGACTTACTTATCCTTCGTGAGATCTTATTATTTTGTAAATTGCAAAGATTTTTTTAAGAATCGGGCCTCACATCAATTCGACCTATTTTATCCGTAGAGAAATCACACAACAGATCTAGTTATCTTTTATTTTATTTTATTTTTTAACTTTCATTAAGTTTCTAGTCTATTCATTTAACAGAAATAAATAAACTAATTATATCTATTTCGATTAATAAATAATTATACAATCCAACTCGAAATCGACAATACTTACAAAAGAAAACAGTGCTTTGCGGCTCATGATAGAGAGTGACAATAGAGTGGCCTACCAGCAGATTCGGTCAACCTTTGGCATGGGTGGAAATTGAGCGCACAAAAACTCTCATGAATAATTAGCGGTCAAAAAGCTTTGTACTCGCTGGATACCTCATAATTTGACCGAAGCTCAAAAACGCCGTCGTGTTATTTGGTGCCGCGAAATAATGCAAAGATTTGCAGGTGATGAGGCAAATATTGTATACGACATAGTTACAGGTGAAGAAAGTTGGATTTACTGTTACGATCCCGAAACCAAACGACAGTCTACTCGGGACGTTCTCCTTTCAAGGAATCGCCTACTAAAGTAAAACGAAGTCAAAGCGTCGAAAAAAAGTTGGTGGCGTCGTTCTTCGGAATGACAGGTCGTTATGCAACAATTGTTTAAGAACATAAAAAACTAACAAATTTTTTCCTCTTGTTTTGGAAAAAGTTTGGAAAAAACAACCTCTTAGTAGGATTCTCCATCATCATGACATACTCGCACCACATACCGCCAGACAAGCCATTAACTATTTGGGGACGTTACGGTAGAAATACCGGCTCACCCGCCTTGCAATTGCGACTTAACACCGTGCGATTTTCATTTATTTCTTAAAATTAAAGAAAAACTTCAAGGAAAGTGGTTAACGGACACCGAGGAAGCTGTGACCGCATATGAAAAGGCAGTCGAAACGACCCGAGTGCGAGTGAGCAAAGTGTTTCTCTCAGTAGTTCCATGGATTATAGCGATGTATTGAATCCAATGGACACAAAAAAAAAGCAATAATAATAAAATGACTTTCAAGTCTGCTCAGTTTCAATTTTGTAGGGACTTTCAAATTGACTCACGTAAACACTACGTCGACAACGTTAATGACGGAAACGTAATCATAGTAGATGAGTAGTTAAATTAGAACTTAAAAGAGTGATACAAATATTTACAAAAAAGAGATGATCAAAAGTTGACTGCATAGAAGGAACTAAAAGATGGAAACCTAATGAAGTAGATAAACAATCGTCTAAACAAATGTTGTAAACATTTGCAGTCGGAGAGATCGAGTTATATTTATTTACTTGCTGCAACTGCATATATTTTATTGGATTATTCTTTATATCATCTTGTTTTCACCTTTTTGATTCATTTTTAGGTAGTCGGAATTTTTAATTATTTTATTACATTTTTTTAATTAAAATGTTACCACTTGCAATCACTGTGATGCCTGATTTATGAGACGCTAAACTACCAGATTTAATCGATATTGCAATTAATATTAGGAACCGCCCTTAAATTAAGTCGCACGTCAAAGGGTCGGAATAGGGTTAACAAAGTGTGACGCCGTGTAATAAGGGAGGACGAGTTATAAGCTTCATTACGTCACGTAATTAATTTGCTATATAAAAACTTCAACTACATTTAAAAAGCGTTGAATATACAGACACTATCGCGATTGTCATAACTTTCTGGCTTTCGATGGCTGCGCGGACTCGCATGCGCTGCAATTACGGTCTCACAAGTCAACCACTCTTGACATACGCCGAAAGACCAATATCGACTTTCATTCTTAGAAAAGCCGTTTTATTTATAAAAGTGGTCGTATCTCTGTTTTGGTATTCCGAAATTTACATTAATTTAATTTTCCTTTGTTTTCTTTGCTTTTCCTAGCAGCAATTCCAAAACAACTAACAGTTCAATAGGTTTAGTTTTTGAAGATATCAGAATTAGACTAAGACTTAGAATATTGTGACATCATAACATAGATGGGGGCATACACAAACACAAAAATGTGATCACCAACGGCAAGGTTGGGAGGACAGACGACGACGACTTATTCTTGCTTATTTGCTAAAATACTTGTCACTACCTCTCTATATTCTGCTTCTACTCTGTTTTACATATTAAAAAGCACGAATTTTATTTAAGCTTCTATTACGGTTTGTATTTATTTTTCATAAGAAACAATAATACATGTCCCATTCAAAACGTCTGACTTCACAAATGCCTCTTCATTGAAATCTTGCAAGATCCTTCTAGAGTCGTTTTTTTTCATGTTCGTGCAAGAATCATCCTAATTCCTGAATTTAGTTTCCTTAACCAGTTGGATACGGAATTTTTAGCATAAGCTTTGATACTACTAAAGAAAGGATAAAATAGTTTCAAGTTAAACAGCTTTATTTTAATCCAATACTGTATCCATGGGTGCCAGCACAATTATTTTCAGGAGCGTAGATATTAATAACAGACGTTTTGATTACATATTTTTTCGTTTACTACAAGGGTGCAAATGCAAACCAAGGGGTACAAGTGTACTCTTTTAACCCTCAAAAATAGGTTAATAAACAATTTTGGTACTTATGCACTATAGGTTTTAACTCAAATATTATACTTTATTACAAATATAATTCACACAGTTTTGATAATTATCTTTTCATTGCAGTACGTACTTATAAAAGTGTAGTTTTACCGTTTTAAATTATTTTTAACTAACTAGTTCAAAACAACAAACACTTTTAGTTCTCAATAAAAACGTATTGTTAGAAAAAAGTTTGCAAATTATAAATTTCATCTCTTAATTTTGTTCCTTCTTTAAATTAAAAACAATAAGCCTTTAGAAAAGTAGTTATTCCCTTAGATCGTTATCAAAATATCAATTGTTATTTTAATGTCCGTATTTATGTGATACTTAGTTTTTTTACGAGAAATATAAATATCTGTCAATAATTTCGCTATTGCCAGCATACAGCCGCATCCGAAAATAAAAACATTTTGCAAATCATATACTCTGATCTTTCGAAATGCTTCATCCGATTGTGGCCTGTATTTTAAGCTACAAATAAATTGTATCTCATTCGAGGTCTTCGTGAATAAACGGCTTGTAATAGCTTATATTTCGATTCATCGAAGCTTTTTTAAAAACGGATGGCCACGCTTCTATGGAGCGCAGGCTGTGGGCGATACAGGTACTGTTTATTTGGAATTATGCTTTGCAGCCTATGTATAACAAAGTACTGATGTTACCTTACATTATAAGAACTTAATTGCTTATTAACCTCCATAAAAATATTGTGGGAGGTTACGTCTCAGTGATGGAATGGTGGACACTGACACTACATAAATATTTGCAAAACAAATTTTAGAAGAAATAAATTAGATTACATATTATTACACAAAAGAATGTGTTTGACTCATTATTTTACAACACACTTTTCCGACTTTCCATAGCCTCGAAAAATATAAATTTCTAGAAACCACACTAAAATAGAACTCAAACAGCCGATCATAAAAGCGAAATAGAGACCACGAACGTCTTTAAACTTAATAGGTTGAAATTTACTCCTCAACTTTACCGGATATTTTATCTTTCGACGGAATTCGTTGTTTTGTACAATTTTCCTCAATATACCAGCCGCTATCGTTTGTAATTCAAGTTTACGAAGCCTTTCCAAATGCCTGTGACCACGTTTTAAATAGGTCGTTGACCATATATGAGCAAATGCATCTTTCACTAAATGCAATTTTTTCTTCCGTGATGGTCTCTAAAGAACATCTCGTAGTTTTCATAAATCACCCTTGAAATTAGAGCAACTTTTTTTCCACCTTCGGCTACGATCTGTAACGCTTCTGTTGAGGAATCGGTTATGATTGTATTCTGAAATATATCATAAATCTTAAAGTCTCTTGTTATATTTAGTAAAGGATAGGTTTGTTTGTTTATATACATTTGAAAATTCTGTTCGACGATCTCGTCCACAGAATCTACTTGATGAGCATCGAGTGGCTGAGTGAAGACGGACGATAACGTTGTCTGGTAACAGCAACTCAATAACCAACTGAAGAGGGCCCAAAACGTGATTATCCATTTGCTTCTGGATTTCGTCCTAAGCTTTGGAACATTACTCAAAAAATAACCCAAACAAATTAAAAACGTTGAATATTTGTCGTATCTTGCTTTTGAAAGAGGTTCGTCTTGAATGCCAATAAACTGAACACGGCGTATGTTAAGAATATAAGAAACCACGTCGGTACCTTGAAGGTCAAAACATGGCTTGCCATTTTCCTAATTTTTGATTTAGGTACTACAAACACTAAATTGTCGGAGAAGTGAGTGAATAAAATCGAACATTTTAAACGATTCTCAGTTAAAATCATAGCACCTAAAATGCCATCGACTTCTCCCATTTGTACCCGTCTTAGTGACCCGACAACAGTAAAATTATCAAACACCAAACCACCTGACCTATTTTTGATATTAAATGTAGGTACAATTGTAATATTACTAAATTCGGTCGCTATGTTCATAAATATTTCATCGTAACCGATAAGTTTGTTTTCGCTGTTATTTTGGATAAACGTATATGGAGCGACGTCATTAACAATAAGCGTCATGTTCTCAAAGGGATCTTTAAGGTATTTCACCAGTTTCAATTCATTTATTGACTTTTTATCCTTACAATGTACTTTTGTCAATTCATTATTGCTGTCCTTACTTTGGTAAACATAAGTTTCATCATCATTTCTTTGAGTCACTATTGAAGAATGAAATGCATTGAGAAAATGTAAATGTTGAAAAGCCTCCTTGATTGCGTTCTCGCTTATTTCTTTGATTGCAATGACAATCGACGCACGAGGATTCCAATAGATATCTTTGGTTAAATTAGTCATACCAGCAATCAATTCTTCATATTTTGTGCTATAAATTACATAAGCATTGTTGTAAACCAATAAGTGTGATGATAAATAGTTTCTATTAAGGACTAATCTTGGTAGAGTGTCCCCGTAGACAATCTTCGCTAACGCGTCATTGTCTTTTAGATTGACAACGGTGAGATCAGATATATTTTGGGCGTGTAGTATTCGTCCCACACAAGCATAGATGCCTTCTTTCGTATTCCCAAAGTCGTTAATCAGTTGAGCATAACGAAAGTTTACAATCGCGCACACCAATAATGTAATTTGAAGATACATCGTAACGCTTCAAGCTTGTATGACTTACTACATCGGCTCGATTATTATTTGAAATATGGAATTATAGACCTGTCTATCTGTAAGGGCATATATAATGCCCTGTAATCTTTTTATTACCGAAACAATCAATTCGAGTACTACTTCCTATTCCGTTCCATACATTTATAGCAGCTGTGAATATTGTGTTGACTTAGAGTGACACTCACAAAATTTATTATTAAGATGTTACTTGGAAGTGCTTTAATAATAACAGCCTTATTTTTAACAAAACCACCCCTGTTCATGTTGCCTTACAAGGGTTCCGTTACTGTATTATATATAGTACACGTTAACAACGTTCCTAATTCTTATACGTTTTAAGTTAAAAACATAAAATAAAGCACATGAATAATAACATTATTTTATGTACATTAATTTTTTTATATAGCTGCATAATTAAAATACTTTTAGCTTAGAAATTTTTTAAATTAAATATTTAAGCTTATTAATTTTTGAGGAGAGAGTACATTTAGTGACTAATAAAAAACTTCGATGTAAGTAATTAGACGTACCTATTAATTTATTACAACAGACCATGTCAAATTCAGAATTAAACATTTTAAAATGTCAGCAAAAGAATAAGAATAAAAATAAATTCGCTCATGTGTTTCAGACATTGCTCATCCACTGCTGGACAATAGTCGCTCTCATATATTTCCACGATGTATGTCATATTTTCCTAAGTCACCCGTAATTAAAGATGGCCCGTGACCTTCGCCAGGTCATCAGTCTAGCGAGTGGGACTATGACGTCCAGCGGTAGACGTCCAGTTCGTGATAGCCTCTCGAGAAACTTCTTCCTCAGGGCTTCATGAATTTTACAAAAGATACGTGAACACTTCCATTTCAACTATTTTATTCTGTGAACTGTGTTAATTGGTCTGGTCCTTCTGCGGATTTGCTCGTTTCCGATTTTATTTCGCAGTGAAACCCCAAGAGTGGCTTTTTCTATCGCGCATTATGTGACTCCATGTCTGTTCATAGGATAGACAGTAATAATCGACATCTTGCGTATGCATGTCATCCCCGGAAACACACTGCTCAGAAGATCTGTCTATAGCTATCCCGTACACCGAACACGAGCATGTGTCGTAATATTTTACCCGCTCCTCTTCCAACCGCAATTCGCCATGTAATCTCAGTTTAAAAAACTCAACATTATTGTGACAAAGTTACGTCGTATAAAATTCGGGAACATTGTATATACACTAGCTAACTTGCGGCTTCACTCGATTGGATGTATATAGAATGCATGCTTGCATGTTCTTTAGTTTTTATAATCGTATCGGACTTGAACTAAGAGTATCTGACTCTAGCGGTTTAGATTTCGCGTTCGTTCTTATTTCGTTTATGGTTCTCGGTTTCGATTCAAGTTTCTTTTTGACAGTGAATTCGCATGATCAAGTTCTCGATTTCCAGAGAAGATTTTCTCTGGGTGTAGACCCGGCTACAGTCCCGATTCGACCGTACAGCTTTTCTGTTTGGGAGATTTAAAATTTATCCTTGTAATTTTTGCGAAAAAACAAAACTTAAGAAACGGATAGCTTTTTGATTTTAATTAAAAGCAGTATATTGCCAGGCGTGCAAATACCATGTAAAACGAGCGCTATTGGATAAGTGATTTCCCCTAAATTTTCTTTTCACAAAACAACATCTTTAGTATAGTCCATCATTCTCAATATAGAAAAGGTATAAGCATAAATCTTCTTAATATTTCGACGTACATTTCTTTATTCATAATTCCAATGGTGTTTTTATTTTTGAACGACTCCTCCTTGCACACTGGACCCCGAAACCTTGCCTGGTTAAAATCCAGGGAAGGTCAGGCCCAACTCATATATATTGTGATAATGATACGGTACGATCTTGGCTGCGCATCAATATCATTACAAGGCGTCACCTGCTCATATCCCAGATAATAATATGATTTATGACATAAAACAATTATAATTTATACCTATTTCGACTTTCTTTATTTCTGTAGTGTATTTATTCAAAGTATCTTTACGATAGGGATGATCTTAAATAGGCTATGTTAATAATATAATTTAGGATTATATCGTATCACCATAACAATAGTGTAACGTAGTAGTACCGATATTGAACAGTATAACAGGAAAAGACGAAAAAATTCATAGAAAATAAGCTTAAATACACAAAATGGTGGATTTCCAATTTATTTTGCGATATTGCGATAATCCAATGCAATTGTTTTTCTACATCAATTGTTTAAAAGGTATTGCTTTTTTCTTATTTACGCGTTATTAATCATGGACAATATTATGTTCATATTATTTTCACTTGCAGCAAATTTTTAAACTAGGTATAGTTTTTCTTTTGATTATCAGTTCTTCAAGAAAAGAAATGCAATATGCTTGTGTGCAGTATGCCTCCATATCGGAGATGCGTCTATATCAACAATAAATTCTATCGTTTATATAAACGCATACTACACCCGTATAGGAGGACTGTTCGTAATGGAGTGATGATTGAAAAGCCATGCTAGCATGCTGCTTTTTAGCCGGCAATGTCCCTCGTCCTATCAACCTGCACTAAACATGACGGATGAACGGATGAAAGTATCTCGACAGGAACAGCATGTGAAAACGATGATGAACAAATGAAATCCGAAGCAGAGAAGCAAAGCCGAATACCCCGACGCAACACAATTTTCAGTAATATTCATAAAGTGATTTTTCTTCTAAGGCAAGATATATCCGGTTTCAACTTGTGTTTTAACACACATTTATTATACATTTATTGTAGAAAGTCAAGAGATAAACTTGCACCTACTAGACAGTTATGGGATTCTGTAAACCTAAACCTAGGAAGGTTTTAATTGCCTAAAGACAGAGCTTCCGGATTCTAAAAGTAAAATTACAATGTTGTCATTTAAGAAATACCGGATTTTCTAAAAAATGTAGTAGGTTTTGAAATCGATTACATTAAAAGTACATGGAAAGTTTCTTTGAAATATTGAAAGAAAAACAAACTACCTTATTTATTTATTTGTATAGAAATTTAATACAAATTAGTATAACTTAGTAACAAATCATTCCATAACGATTTCCTCGTGCTATTCACAAATTTTAGCGATCATCCTCGAAATCATATCTTTATTTGGGTTAAAATTTACACAATTCTCTGAATTCCGACGAATGGCTTGCTGAGGTAACATGTTCCCTTAAATTGTATTAGTGACTAGAGAGTTCCTTTGCTCAGTTTTAATATTATTAATTTCACTGAACTTCCGTTCGCATTGAGCGTTTGAATGCGGCAAAGATAATATTTGCAGGATAAAAAGAGGCAGAAAGTGAAATTTATTGTCTCCGTTGCCATCTTTCAATTGAGACAACTGGTGCCAAAACATGTGTGCTGGTTGACTTGCATTTAACCGTTTTTAATTCGCAGTAGTAATTAAGGCTCTCCATTCGTCGTCTAACGTCTGTTGATCACTTAATGTCTGGGGTTTAGCCTTGGTAATACTACAGATAGTGAAGACAAAGACTGTTCTCGATCATCAGATAAGCAAGAATCGGGATTCAACTTTGTGATTCAGCTCAAAACCTGGTCATTTAGGCTGTATCGTTTCCGAATACTTAAGAGTGCTTTAATATTAAAATTGAGATTCTTCTGTTTTAATATCGTGATTTTTTCAGTGATCGCGTGTAACGCTGGAACACCAAGTTGATTAGCGACACCCAAACTTAGGTTTATGTCTTTCAGATTTATGAAATGTAGAGTATCAGTAGGATCGATTCCGTCCAGTGGGGTGTTTATGAGATGATTCGGGGTTACATATAGGGGTAATAGTTCTCTGTGTAGCTCACTCATTTTATTATGGACTTCAATGATAACCAGATTTTTACTTAAAAAAATGTATTTACACGAGTAAATTTTGGGAACATTCAACATAAAAAATAAAAATATGCCATGATGGTCTGGTCATTTAAAAGATTGTGTATTGTTCGGCATTCTTAATCTTCCTGCCATTTATCCTGAAAATACAATCGCAGGGCATCTCATTGCTGCATTATCCTGATTACAACATTAGACAGCGACAACCAACGCGTTTGGGCTGGATGTAGTATTTTGTATACGTCGGTGTCAGTAAATGGTTGATATCATTTTAACTCTGCTTGACGTTTGCTACTATTTTTAAAATAATTGTATATTAATCGAGTCAATTTTTCTGCACCATGAGACAATTCTTAGCAAGCATCGACGGCACATTAGTCTAAAGAGTGGCACAGGCATTTCATGATGATAACACCTGGACACAGCTGTCTAAAACGCGAGGACACCGAATTACGACAGCCCATCATAGTATAGCTTCCATCGGATCCAAACCAAATTACATTTTCACTGGGCACAGAACTGTTTTGAAATGACTTTATTATAGAATTATATAACTTTTCAGCTGTAGTTGAGTACCTACCAGTCAGATCCGCGCTTTTATTATCAAAAATGTGAATTAGATCCTAGAATTGACTGACTGTGGTCCCTGAATTGCGATCATAATATTTTACTACGACACACATAGTTTTAACCATAGTAACATTGGTACTTTCATCTACGATTATAGAAAAATTTTCACGTTTCAAATCATCGATTAAATAATCTTTCTCACATGTTCCGACGACGTTGTTTATTGCCGCTTGTAATTTAGTATGTATAAGATTGATGTTACTGGCAATTTTAGAATCTAGAAATATTTTGGAAGTTAATCTACGAGATGATACATCACTATATGCGATATTTTATGCTCTGCCATAACGACAGACAATTTTTTCTGCAATTTTCCGTTGTTCATCATCACTTACACGTTGCTGATTCTTAAAAATATTATGAATGGTATGCACATGTGATAGGCCTAGAACGCGTTGTTTATGTTTAGCACCTTCGCTATGTCTTTTAATAGCACCAAAGTCAGCTATCAAAGAAGAATCGCAAACAATGCATATGCATTTGTAAAACTTTTCGTCTCGTTTTAACCACATAAGGAAGTTTTTTTAATTAGAGCCATTCATCACGAAATTTTTGCCGATACTACCTTTTTTGCTCTTGACGTCCCAACGCCGCGCACTTGACTTTCCTCAATACTTGAGCTCATTTTTTACAATCAATAATATGGCATTCGTTTTAAGGTCACGTCGTACTATAAATAGAATGGAAACCGATCTAAAAGTAATGAAATAGACGGAAAATAAAGTAATCGTTCGTGAAGTTGCTTTGTGAGACAGAGATGACTAGATTTTGTAAGTTGCTTTTGCTCTTGCTCCGGCAGTGTGATTTCATTTCATTGGGGAATCCCCTAGAAAAGTGTTTAAGAGGCGGACAACGACAAAGACAAGCTACTCTATTGTCTATGGATAAATTTCATTTAAGGTACATTTCGATTTACGTAATTGATTTGATAAATTAAGATTTTCGGAAAATAAATACAGTGTATCTACATGTTGTATTTTGTCATTACAGTATATAGTAGAAAAGTCAAAATTACAGTAAATTTACTGTAATTACAGTCAATCTGGAGGCACTGCCTGGAAATAAGCTTTTTTTACGGGAAATTGCAACCAAGTTGGTTATAACACACATATAGGTACGAAATAAAAGAGAGCTGGTGAGTTATTATGTAGCAGCTATCCAAGTCGATAATATTAAAAAAAGTGGCAAAATATTAGAAATTTAAAAAAAAAAACAGTTTTTACGTGCACTTTAAATGGGTAAGCTTCAAAACAGCAAGTACTTAAAAATGGCAATAAGAGCTCGAATCACCCTAGTATATATGTATATACATACATGTATAAACTTTTTAGCCATGTGTATTTTCTGACTCAATGCGTCGAGTTAAGTCAGAAAACAGGAAAATTTTTCAAAAGTTGCGTCATGAGAACAAATACAATAGTTAGATTTTTATGAAATGTACTAAAAATGAGTAATCATAAATCGAAATACAGCTTACCTTTATGTGTGTCGATTTTTCATTTATTTTAGATTTTTTAATTATTGACATATTTTCAACGTTAAAAAATACAAATGATTATAATTATGAATTCAAAGCGACTTTTCACGAAAGGAGATTATTTAAATAAAGCCGGACCCTAAACCCAAAAACTCTATGTATAATAAAATGACAACCGATCGATGTCTATGCATGTTAGAACTCTGATATGATAAGAACAAATAATATAACCGGAAAAAGCATTAACAAATATAAAATACGGCATAACAGGCATATCAGAAGTTTAACGCCTCGTAAAAAAAATAAAAGAAAAAAGGGAATTTATTCTCTGAGCACAGGATAAACACATGACAAATTTGGAGTCGTTTTTATAATACAAAAATACGTCAAACTATATATGGAACGTTATCTATCTCTGAACGTGTAGCTCTGCATAATCTGAAACTACCAGAGAAAGAATATCACCATTACACAAATCAGTTTATTACCTGTTGTATACAAATTGTTTTTGTCAATTTCAATAAGCGGAATAGCATCAAAAATTAACAAAAACTTACCAATTTGTACAAAGTGCTGGGTTTCGACTGAACTATTCCACCAATGATCATATTCACACTGTTAAATAATTAAGAGAAAAGAATGAATAATTTAACAAACCACTTTATGTAGCATTTGTTGATTATTGAAAAGCATTTGAGAATATTGCACATATATCTACATGAAGAGCACACAAAAATAATGGCATACATGGAAAATACATAAATATATACAAATACATAAATACATGACAATGTGTATTTAAAAAGTGTCAGCACAATATAATTAGAAAGGAGAGGAGAAGCGTTTCCGATGTTATTCAAAATATCTTCCAAAATATAGATTGAATAAACAAAACCATGGATACTCAATAAATACATGTATAACTCATGTAAGATTTGCTAACGATAGCACTTTTTATTGAAACTGCTACACAACTAGAAAAAACTACTTCGAAATCTCACCAAAAAAAGCAACAATTTAGGATTAGAAATTAATATAGACAAAACCAAAATAATGGCCAATAATATAGGTACAATTAATATAAAAGTAAAGATGATAGATTGGGTCAACGAATATATGCGGCTAGACTTTATCGTACATCTTTTAATAAATATTCATAATTTCCTCTTAAAATAATGTTGCCAAAAAAACCATAGTCATTGAAGTAGCCATTTCTGAGAAAAATAACTTAGAACATATACGTAGAAATGTCCTACTAACAGCCTTAAACAGCTGACGCGTAGGTACGGCGTTTCAGGGAGCCTAGTGGACCTCGCGTACAATATGGCTGAGCATCTATTAGGGTTGTGACTGTATTATTTTCTATCATTTATAAAGTATATTTTCTATGACATATTTTTTGATATAGTTAATTTTGCAAATTTGTTATAAAAAAGAAGGAGATTAAGAAAATTTGCGAAAAGATACATGATAAAATCCATCCTGAATACGACAGAAAACAAATATCATTCGACACCAACAGAAACAAAAATTAATTCAACGTAGATTTTATTTTATGAAATTTATAATGGACACAGAAAGAAATCTTAATTACTATCTTCAAAATTGAAAAATGATTTGCTGTAAATAATTTGCTTGATAGAAAGAGACCAAAATTGTTACTTACGAATGTAAAAAAATGTATTTATATGTAAAACAACCTTAGAACTAGGTATATACATATTGGTCAAATGCACGATATTAAAAGAAAATTACATATATTGTTCACAAACTACAAAAGACAAATAGAAAACTATCTATTTTCATTTGCGATGTAACGACCTTGTTTGTGATTGTACAAAATGGATTTGATCATACAAATTGCCCTATTAGTGCACCAAACTTCATTAAAACGAGTTTAACTATTGTTGTGCACTGAAAAAATATACAATTTTGTACTATTTATAAACATTTTTTCAATAATTCATTTTTGTTATAGTTACTTTAGCAATATTGTTCTAAAAAAGGAGGAGATTATGAATATTAGTGGAAAGATATACGATCGGTTCCATCCCGTATACGCCAAACAGTAGTACTAAAACAGCTCCCGGGTTACGGCTGTACCCGCGTGAACTTACAATAAATTCATTTTCTTTTACGATCTCGTTTTCAATTGGTTCATTATACTTCGAGGCGTATAAACGATATAACGACCGTAAAACAATTCCGTTCCGGCCCTCGATCCCGACCTCAGCCCCATTCCCAGCCGCCGTACCGGTTCACATTCTGATTCTGATAGCGCTTTCGACATTGATCGCGGTTTCGTTCTCACTTCGATTCCAAACAAATCATCCAAGAGAAACTTATATGTACTTTAGCACCAAAAAACACAAGTATGTACTCCTGCAAATTTGTTAAGTTTATTTTTTACAAAACGTTCTCGCTCTCACTCTTCAATCCTATTTCAATCCTGCTCTTAGTTTCAATCCCGGACCGATGTTAATCTCGATCCTTCCTTAGACATTGCTGTTAACAATAGGCAATAGTTATAAAAATTTGTTTTTTATATTCACGTGAGCGAAGCTTTAGGCAGAAACTAATGTACAGTAAAACTTAATATTATTATATTATATCAAAAAAAAGAATTTTGTAAATTGGATCTGTGACTGGAGCTACGAGTTGTCGCGGTTATTCTGCCACCATGATGCAATAAAATTGTTAATGCTAAAACCCTAGGTTACCCATCGTGAGCAGATGTATAGTAAAACTTAGCCAGATAAGCTATTTCCACTATAAAAGAATCATTTTGTACAAACGTACAAATAACCGAGACACTGTGTTTTATAACACGAATTGATTTTTTTTTCTGTTTTAATGCATAAATTTCGGTTCTGTACATCGAAAATCAAAGCGCTTTTGCATTAGAAAATTTGTTTTTTTGCTTTCTATCGATAAAATATTACTTGTTAGAAATGTCTTAGCAATTTGTGTGGAAATTCGACGGTGGATTGCCATCATAAGGAAACTGTTAATGAGCTTTACAAAACACAAGTTTTAAAATTAACTTTGTTATATATATAATTAAAATTCCAAACGAATATAAAAATATTCGGAACTAGACTGCCATTTTCCCCCTCAACAGTACGCCATTTGAATTGATAGCGGCCGAAGCAAATAGGTCGCGCGCGCCCGAGTACGTACTCACTGACAGAGCCGACGTCATAGAGGCCGGCGTGGTGCGCTAGCGCATAGTTAAATACTACATCAGTGCGCGGTGCTGTTTTAACACTATCAAATACGCTCGTCCTCGCCAAAAATGTCGAACACTAACGAAGAAAAACTCAAAAGGAAGAGAAAAGGTAAGTTTTCAAATTACCACTGACAATTTTCATTTATCAAAAGTTACTCAGCTTAAAAACCTATCCTTTGTCCTCTGTAATGGCTTCTCTTTATGATGTTCTAATTGAACTTTTACCAAAATTCGATTTAAAATATTTCTAATAGTACGATAAATCAACGAAAATGTTTCATGTGAAAGTTGTTCAGTAAATTTGTCCGCTTTGTTTGATTTGTATGTCCTTTTTTAAGCCTTTTCGATATTCTTGGCAACTGATGCTTAATTTTTGTGAGATGCGAAAGAATATTATAGAAAAATATCACTGTGAATTACCTGTGGATGCGATACGTATACGAACCGTGCCACATTTCCGCTATTAAATGAATCCAGTCATGGATATCATAACGACAAAGTTTCTTAGTGTCGTCAACTTTGTCACGTTCGCGCCATTCCTCTGAGTTGAACTTTTGTTGACCTTCACCGAGATCTAAAAAACACCCTTTTAACTAAAATTATTCCGCGCTCGTCTATCGTTTCCACTTCCAGTCGGCTGAGCTTTTACTTCGTTAATCGGCGTGAGGACGGCGTTTTAACATACTCATGTTGTTTGGAAGATTAGTATTATAGAATAGCATACCATTTACTTCAAAACATTTTTCTAGATGACTTCAAACATTAGATAACTTCCTAAATTCATGTTTTTAGGATGTTTATTGGTAGATGAGTTCACAATTTTTATTTGTTTCTTTTTTGTCGGCCATATTATATGTACCATTTTATCATCCGTTGCTACATGCTTCATATCTTCAGGAAATGTGTACATGTGGTTTTAAACATGGTTTTTAAGTTTCGATTTGTGCGATATTTCCAGTGTTAATCGTAGTAGAAATGAAAAGCCATTTATTTGATAATTACTACGTCAAGTAATCATTATATGTACCGGAAGTGTAATGCGCAATCCAAAAACTTACTTTTAATTGTGAGAAAAATAAAAAATAAATTCGTTGTATAGACTTTGCGGCAGCGCCATAGGAATGACATTTACATAGGCAAGAAATTTCTGTGCTATTAAAAAATGTATATCGCATCTTACAAGCGCATAAAAATAGATACAAAAAAGATTTTGAGTTGAACTCTTGAAGCTTATAGATGGCATTTTTACTTTATTTCAAATTGTTGAGAAAATGTCGCGAAATGCCAAAGTGATATAATGTCCAAGCGTAAACGTAATCCATAGTACAAGACCCTTTTTAGGGTTCCTTGGCGTTTATAGCAGGGATGTAACGGAGGTAGTTTTATCGGAACCGAAGGCGGAGTCGGAGTTTTAAAATTTGCTTTATCGGAGTCGGAGGCAGGGTCAGAAGTGGTAACATGAGAGGGAATTTTTTATTTAAGGACAAATAAAGCATTATTTAGTCAATTTTTTTTCATTTCAATTTTCAAGTATAAAATAAAACACAAACAATGAAAAAGAAATTGGCATATTTTTAAATAAACAAGAAATTAAAATAAATGAATTTAAACTCAAAGTAGCATATTACATTATATTAAATAACAAAAGCTTCAAAATAAATTAAATCAAATTAATTGACTCCAAAAGTAGTGTATTATACTTTACGAACAAAAGCTTTGAAGCTTTGTCTCCGTCCAATCTATTTCTTAACGAGTCGTAGATTAGGTCAGCGTCACTAAAAAGTTGTTCGCTCGCTACCGAGCCTGGTGGACACGACAAATATTGGCGGGCAATTGATTGAAGGGGCTGGAATTTTGTATTTCCATTTACTATTCACCACAATAAAGGATCATCACTAATACTTATACGTTTTTCTTTATTGAACTCATTTAGTATACTTTTCAATACAACAAATTTGTCAAAAAACTGCACATTTTTCAGATGTGGTATTATCATCGTCTTCATCACTACCTAACAATATATTCGACAAAATTGTTTGGACTTTACTATAGCTAGCTTCTGCTGGTAATTCCATTCTTGCCCGTTTTTCTACAGGAACGGCAATATTATCAGCCTTGTTTTTAGATGTATCTGCATCAAATAGTGACGTTACTTCTGTTTCAATCTTTTCTTTAACCACTTCATTAAAAAAAATTTTTTTATAGCGAGGATCTAGATATGTTGCTATTGCAAAGAAATTGTTTGATTGAAGGTCACCAAATTTGGAATTTAGTTGATCGACGGTACATTTTATTATACTTTTAAATTTTTCATTTGTGTCTTGTTTACCGCCTTCAGTGTGTAATGTATACTTGAGTGTGTGTATAAGTGGAATTACTGATGAGATACTGGTGTTATTATCACTCATATTTCGGGTAATTTTTTCAAAAGGTTGAAGTATAGTCACTATTTTTTTAAGCTGCAGCCGTTCTTCTGGAGACAACTGAGAAATGTTGTGTTTACATGCGTACAGGCATAGAGAATCCTGTATTCTAATCATTCTTTCCAACATATAAAATGTACTGTTCCACCTGTAACAAATTAATTAAACTAATTAACGCTTATAATTTTAGACTAATTTACAATATAACTTAAAGTATTATTTAAATTAAACGAATAACAAAAAGTAAATAATACACTCATTATAATCAGCGTGCATATACCACAGCAAGTTTTAATAAAATCGATTTAATGGTTTTATTTGAATTTATTGTATTAGCGTGGATAGATCTTTGATTGAAATGATGTAATCTGGAGGTAAAAAGAAATGCACAAATTAATACAACTTACCGCGTACTACACTCCTGTATTACACTCAAACATTCTTGGTTGAATTGTTCCTTTTGTATTTTATGCAGTTCAGTCTGAGCTATTTGGGAATGATTAAAATGCGTCGAAATTTTTTTGCATTTCGATAATAAGGCTTTAATTTCTTCATCACAATCTAACAGTGTCCGCACACACAGTTGCAACTGATGTATAGTGCAACTGACATCAGGTATGTCGCCGAGTTTCATTGCTCGTTTCATATTAGATCCAGAGTCGCGTACAAAACAATGAATTTCCTCTTTTATGATGCCCCATTCCATCAACATACTCTTAATTTTTTCTAGAACTAGGTCTTCTGTATGTCTTCCATCAAATGTATGGCATTTTAAAATAACTTTTAGCTTTTTAAAATCTCTGTCTATGCCATGCGCTGTCAGACTCAATAAAGACACATTCGAACTTGGTTCGGTCCAAATGTCTGTTGTAAATGAGATCTTTTTAAATTGTGTGAGCAAATCCTTAATTTCTTTTGGTAATTTTTCATATAAATGACCACAAATATTTTCAGTAAAAAAATGTCTTCCCCTTAAGTGATAATTCGGCACAGTGAACTGCATAAGTCGCCGAAATCCTATACCTTCCATAAAATTGAAGGGTAGATCTTGCAAAGCAATCATTTCAGAAATCAATTTGTCAATTTCGATAGATTTAGCATTAGAAGTGCACCATTTTGTATTCTTCAGCAAAGTTTCTTTTAAAGACTTAAAGTAATTTGTTTTTTAGCATCCTGAAGGGGCGGCGAAATCGAAGGCTGTACAGTACCTATTTTTTTTTTCAGTTTCTAACTTTATTAATTCTTCATATTCAGTGGCATGGACAGACTTCAAATGGCCTTTTAACGACGTTGTCGTACCTCCCTTTCTTGAATACGTCTTCATACACAGTTTACACTTTGCCGAATCTGAATTAACTTCAATGAAGTAGTTCCAAATACAACTTGATTTAGGTTTCATTGTCCAACACAAAAACAGATCACTTTTATTGATAATTAAGCCGCAAAAATCAAAACAATATACATATATATATATATATATAACCTATGAACGTGTCGTGTGTGTAACAAATTAACAACAAGTGAAAAAATAATTGACGATAGAGTGCACGTAGTGGGAGTCCTGGGGATTCCCCGCGCGACATGTATGAACCTGTTCATAACAGTCGACAGTCGACACAGGCCGCCGCCGCCGCTATGTTATGTTTCGACCTCCAATTAAAACCTTCGATTTAAAAGTGTCGGAGCCGAAGTCGGAACCGAAGGTGTAATAATAATCGGAAGTTCCGACTTAACGGAACCAGAGTCGAAGCTCCATAACATCCCTGGTTTATAGGATCAATTCGTTGTCTACCTGTCCGTCTATTTGTCAGTCTAACAAGACCCTTTTTTTTCAGGAACAGTGGAGGTATCAATTAAAAATTATTAGCAAATGCCTACTTTGCTATTAATTCGACTGCAATCTCTTAAAACTGTAAAAATCGAGCTTTTAATATAAGCTCACGTAATCAAAAACTACAGCTATTTATGCCCTATATTTTAAGAGCTTTTCACTTCGGCCTAGAATCTGATAATAAATAAGATCTCGAAAAATCGCGATAGACGAAAGACGATAGACGAGTTAATAAATTGAGCAGCCCTAAACCACGTCGAATCGGTGGTTGTCCATATTTTATCACTGATGACTTATTTTATAGTTAGTGAAGATATTTTCATGAAAAAACTTGAAAAAACGTTTATCCTTCCAAATAGATGGATGGTTCGAAGGGTCCCGCACTCTAGATATCGCAGGTTAAGGCCATAAACCTAAAAGCATTACTAACTAGCGAATTCTTTACATTCCATAGTAAATACACTAACCTATCATGTGTCATTTTTGTCCTACAGTTAGGAATCAGAGAAGTGTTACACTCTAATTGACGAGATTCAAACTTATGACTGAGTAATCATACCATTTAATTTGTAAACGAATATGGCCATTTATAAATACAAAAATTTCTTGTACTACTGTAAAGTAATCTTTAATCAAAAACTTTGTAATTTTTTATTACCTCTTTAATCATGTCGCTATATTTTTGGATTTTTAATCCAATTATCTTAAAAATTAACTAACAGACTACTTGTTAGTAATAATATTTGGGCAATCAGCGAATCGACTTCTTTAGCATTATGCATTTTATAAGCTACCTCGATCCAGAATTCTCTCAAAGAGAAAACTCGGACATTTCGTCAAAGCGAAGGTCCTCAGGAAGGTTTAACTCATCACTGATTATATTAATACAAAAGGGCCCTGTACTGTGAAATATAACTAGGGCGGACTCACTTGAAAAAACATTGTCGATATAAATATTTTGTTGTCGCGCAGATGTCTGGTGTTCCCACAGCGACGTAAATATCCGAGCGTAATAACTAATGCGGACCTACTCGACAAAGCGTTGTCGACATTTTCTATTTAGTAGAAAGGTTAATTAAAACAATACGTATTTAATTTTTCTACAAATAGGGGCACGATTCATATTTTTATGTAAACATATTAGTCCGAATGAATTAGTCAACCAGTTGAAAATGATGAAAAATAGAGATACTGTAAAAAAAGATAAAAAAAAAGTAATATTTGTAGATATTCATAAAATTATGACGATATTGATTTCAGTGTCTTTTAAAATCAAGATTTCATCAGATGTCAACGTTTTGAGATCCTAGAAAGTTTTTCCCTTTGATTGAATGGAAAGTTTTGAAAAAAATTTTTTTTTTAATAGTTTGTTAATCAGTAAACCGATCGACTACAAAAATCTTATCATCTCTATTTCTAATAAAATTAGGAGTAATGTTGTTAACTTGGTTGAAATCCGTTCATTTCTTCGAGTAGTATCGTAAACAAAACATTTTCACAAACGTTTAATTTCTTAAATTTTTTCGTAAATTTTAAAAGTTCATTTTTTTTTTAATAGAATGAATTTTTGCGCTTAAATAGCTGCGTCGGATGCAGCAAGCTCGTTAAAATATAATAAATTGACGGAAAGATAACCTTGAAAAATTAAATATATATATATATATATATATATATATATATATATATACACAATACATATTTTTAAGAACTTGTAGAATCTTAAGCGATCGAGTCCGATCACGGTCCTGCTTTCAATTATAGTTCCGGTCGCGCACCCTGTGTCGACCCGCCCTCGCTGTTTAAGATTAATAGCATTTCGGAGGAAATAACTTCACAAAAGACATAATTTTTAATTAAACCAAAAAAAAAAATATTGTGGAATATTCTTGCTATTGCAAAGTTTTCTGTAGGTCTTCCGAAGACCTGCAATTCTATACTATATTAAATTGATGTGTCTTTAATGTTTAGTCAACCTAAGACATACAAACGCTCCAAACGCGCCTCGTTACGGTTTACAGAACCATTTTTCATATAATATAAACTGTCCCGAAGAAATTCTCTAGATCATAGTAAAAGCAGCACAATAAAATATTTCCTAATATGGAAACAACAAATCGACAGACAGACAGATAGTAGCTTTGTTTTGTATTATACCTGTTTTGCTCTTATCTTCATCCACTTGAGTATAGAAAAACATTTGTTTTTATGGCTATATCGTTCTAACCTTGGTTTCGTTTTTCGTTAAAATGGCGGTTTCGTTCATAGTTCCGATTCTAGTTTCACTTTGGGTTTTGATTCCGCTTATACTTTTAATTACAAACCCGATCTGATTCCAGAATCTTTTGGTCAATTGCGAATCCGGTATCAATTTTAGTTCAAATTGTGTTTCCGTTCACGATTCCAACCCCACTCGGACTCGCTTTCCGATTCGCTCCTCCACAGTCCCATCCCGATTTGTATCCAATTTTTGCTCATGTTGTAACTTATTGATTTTAGATACTTTTAAATTGCTCATTTTTGTACAGTACTCACCTTATTATGTCTTTAACACCTTATTTCTCAGTAGCATTCTATACAATGAATATGTGAGGAATTCCACGCAGAAGGAAACCGAATTAAAAAAGTCATAACGATGAATGAAGTAAAATTTATTATTCAATATAAAATATGCTAGAAAAGTGACATTCTCATCACACTAAAATATACTAAAAATATAGCTTAAATATCTAAATTATAATTCGATCTACATGGAATTACTCATATATTTATTCTATTAAATGCTAAAATGTGTCGTAGTTGAAATATGCATGTACAATACAACGCACGAAATTTTGCCTCTGTGAAGATCGTCATGAAAGCGTCGCAATGGGGTAAAATAGGAACGCGCGGAGAAATCCGAGGCTGGGAGCGTTATTTGGACATTAAATCATTTGCAGGCAATTCTGAGCGAGAGTTTCGTGCATTGTACTGTACAACTGCTAGACAGTACAACAATCCCTGAAAATCGCTCTTGGTTGCGATGTAAATCAGGACAATTAGAACAAGTCCAAACATGGATAAAATATGTTGCTCCGTTATACCGTTCAACCGTTCAGTTTCATCATCAGACCCTGGAAATCATTCATTGTCAGAGTACGATACATCTAAAGACAACTCTAACACGCTGAAACACGACTAGAATATGTCATTCCACTATGGAGTTCCTGTGACTACCTTCTGGCTCCATCATCAGATCAGTCCAGTTATACCATATTTTTGTATTATCATCAGTCCTCCATAAGTGTGCAAAGATTTAATTCGATTCAACTCAACAGTTTATATATAAAAAAAGCTCTCTTCGCTTTATACGAAAAAAGGAAAATCGATTGTAAATCGCTTGAAAATCACCATTGACCAATTTTCGCTTTGAGAGTGTAATTTGAAATAACGACGAAATCACGATTTCCCACTGTTTTTGAATTCACGTATGTGATTAAATTTCATTGTTATTATTTATTAATTTCACTGTAGAGGCAATACCGTTAACAGCAAGGCAATTTGCACTTCAAAAAACCAAGTTGAGAATGACCAAAATAATTTTAAAAATATGCCAGATTAGAAATCGATTTGTTTTAGATAATAAGGCTGCCGGTCTGCTATACCATTGCTAACTCACGCTGGCAATCTTAAACAGCGCTCTATCGATATTGAAAATAATAATTCGTGGTCGATTATGGCCATGGACACGGCCATTCTGAACGTCGACGGGGCATATAGACGAGTATGGAGACTTGGCCCGTCATTGGCTACGTGATGATCATACAAGCATGTTACTCAAAGCTCGTCTTTAAAATGATTTCTTGGTAAAATATAATAATGTCAATTTGTTCTATGCAATAATGCTTTATAGTACTTTAGAACATATCGAAAACAATCGTCAATAAGGTTCTTCTTGATGCAGAATACGTGTCAGTACATTCGAAATGCTGAGCCATTTATTTCATTTATTTAGTCGATGTTTTGTTATTGTGTGAAGTCGAATCTTGAAACGTGTTCATTTTATTTTTTAAACGAAGGCTAAAATTCAGCTGCACTATTGAAAAAATTAAATTATTGTCTTTTAAATTTTAATTTAGGACATAAAATTATAGAAATATTAGAGCCTTAATATTACTTTTTCTGACTCTGTTTATACAATTACTTTGAAGTTTTATTTTAATTTTCTAAGTATGAAGACTATATATGTCCGGTTTTTCAACGTCTATTTATTTGATAATTAACTATCACTATTTGCATTCAATCGACTGTTTATGCTACAAAACATAAGTGATGTTCTGTGGTTTTCACTGTTTATCTTTTCCAAAATCTAGATAAAATATTTTCTTTCTTTAATATTATCTTCTATTTAATTTTAATTTGCTCTACTTCTCGCCGACTACCACAATCTTATTAGGCATTAATAATGTCGTTTTCCACAGCGACGTTATTATGCGACCGAGTTATACGTAGTCGTGCGGAGGTCTACGACAAAACGTAAGTGCGAATAGGACTCGCGCCCTAAGGGTTTATAAACAAACTTGATCGCGTTCTTTTTCAATTGCGAAACTTTGGGAAGTCTTAAATTTTCGTAGCGGCAGGAAGTTAAAAAATGTTCTGCCATACATCGGTCTGCATCACGATTTCATTGCTCACACTACAATTGCAACTGTGAATGTATTACTCATAAAAAATATTTGTAGTATAAATAAAACATAACTGTTTCCGGGATTTTTACCTTTACTTGTGCTATGAGACCGTATAATTGACAAATTTCATGATTCTGGATAATGAGAAGGATCTTACAGATTTTAATTTACTGAAAGTATCAAAATATAAGGCACAAATGACCATATTGTTTGATTGTGTTGACTTAAAAGCTTTTAAGGAACCGCAATGTATTTGCTGTTAATTTCGTATATGTTCCTGAGAAAATAGGTCTCGACAAATAGACGGACGGAGAGACAACGAAGTGATACTATAATGCTTTCTTTTTACCTTTTGGGGGACGGAACCCTAAAAGGACCCAAAGTATAAGCACCCGAAACCAACGAACTTCCATTAAACGAATGATATATCGACATGCAAAAATAACTCGAAAAATAGTAAAAATAGATTGCTAAATACTCTTAAAAGCCCAATATTTACGAAACTTCGATTTTCGTAAATATTTGACTTCGATAAATCGGCTTAAAAACAATAACTAAATAAAACATTTTTCAATTTTTGAGATAATGTTCGAGAGAGTCATAAGCGAGTTGTTGTCTTTTAACTTTAAAGAGCAATCAATTATCATCTGCAAACAGTGCTATCTCATTAACATCCATAAGGCCAGGTAAGTCGTATTATATAAAAAATAAATATTACATACTCGATACAAAAACGGATTAAGATTTGAGCCTTGTGGTACCCTATAATAATGCAACACGCAAAATAAAGTATCTGTACAGTAAAACGCACGAAATTCTACCATTCCGAATGCATGCGCATGATGCAAAGCGCAGGTTCAACGCCAGACTCTTCCTTCTGCTCCCCCGCGTTCTCATTTTACGCCATTTCGTAAACTGCGTTTACGCTCTTTCGTGACTGACTTCACAGTGGCAGTTTCGTGC
Source organism: Eumeta japonica (assembly GCA_005406025.1). NCBI lineage: Eukaryota > Metazoa > Arthropoda > Insecta > Lepidoptera > Psychidae > Eumeta > Eumeta japonica. The sequence continues at coordinate 105,451 of BGZK01001208.1, forward strand.
GTTGTACTGTAACTGTTAAGGAAAAGTATGACAGGCGCGCGCGCATAACGGGTGAGAACAAAATTTTAACAGACGGAGTTGGTGACAGCGAATGAAAAAGAGTTTTACCCAATATACACAATAATCGGATGTTATAATAATAAACATTAATAACTTGCATTTCATTTAAGCATATCTATGTAAAAGTATCCCTGCCAATGTCTATCAGCCCCTCTAGATTTGTAATTTAAACTATACTAAAGTTTAAAAATGCTAACTACTCATATATAAAACAACTATATTTTGTCTTTTTGATTTATCAGAGCCCAGGGAAAACGCAATCCTTTCTGAAACCTCAAGTCAAGAGTTGGCGGGCAACGGGGAAGTCGACTTGAACAAAAAAAAGGTAATTAACCGATTGGTTATGGAACAGCAAAGAGAACATAGCTACAAATTATTATACTATATTTACATGTGTGTTTGTGTATACCTGGTTACATAAATATAAACTTGTTGTTCCTACTATAAAGTAGCCCGAGATTATATACTTGGTACACACTCATGGTTCACAATTATTTAAAGCTAGATTCCAAGCCTATTTGTAATCACTCACGCCCTACCAGCTTAGAAAAGAATAGACTATTTCTCTTATCATTACAAAACTTTAGCATAAGTGACAGAAAAAGTGTAATAAAACGCCAACTATCAAGGTAATTATGATGGTACTTTTAACGAGCGGGACGATGGTAAATGTATCAAATATAGGGCCGACTTTTAGGCACCTGAGAGCCCACGAGCTTACGTGATACACTCGACGGGTGCCAGTGAACTGTAGGCAGATAGAGATGGTCCATGTGGAGATGTGGTTTTTGCTCACTCTAGACCATTTAACCGTAAATTACACGTGAATTTGTATGCAATAATAAAATTAAAAATTAATTATTTTCACTAAATTCACGTTAATGACCTTAATTAAAATGTGTTTCAATCGTTCACGAACTCAATTTCATACATTCATTTTGACTTATTACAACATTTTAATTTGTCAAGAAAATTGGATATAATTTTGTTTACATTACTCCTCCATCCACTTACATTTAACCCACCGACGTGATATGCTTCGGCCGCTGTTTAGCAGTGCTTTGTACGCCTAATTTTTACCCGACTACACAAAAACCCTAGGAAAGTTATGGATTTAATAGTGTATGGACATAAACACCTACATATATAGGTATATTCATTTGTTTTCTTGTAATTCCTAAAATGCTTATCTAATCCTAATCTTACAAATGAAATGTTATTCGACGCGTCTTACCACTCCGTTGCATAGGGTATAAATTCAATATGGCCGAGTTTATTCGTCATTTTCGTACCTCAAAAAAATTAAAAATTTAAAGAAAACTAATAATTTGTTTCTACCATTTAAAACGAAATAAAAATATTGTCATATGTTCACGCATGTAAAAACATAATAAATACATGTTTTAAAAAACTAAAACCCGACTACTAAAAATGCATAAATAATGTGGCTATGAAAACGATACCTGATTTTCTTGTCAAGTCCAAATTAGAAATCAATCAATAGATGCAAATGAAGCTACTTACGTACAAATAGTGCAGAGCCATTTGCACAATTGCGAATGCTATTTATGACTCCTTGACATTATGATAAGTGTTAATTTATTTCAGTAAATAGGCACTACTTTATACATATATTATAAATTAAACTTCCTATAATTCAGCAAAAAATTGACAACTACTTTTTGCATTAGGTAGAAAGAAAAAGACCAGCTAAAGTTTCTGCAACTGCTTCTGAAGGTTCACCAAAGAAAATAACAAAGCAAAGTTCTGAAAAACAAGTTGAAGAAGACGAAAAAGAAGATGACACTAGCGGAGGTGAATCTGAGGAAGTAAGTGCTGTTCGTAAATTAAAACCGTGATGACTTTCGTGATGCGGAAGTTTGTCACCCGTTCCATCTTCTCATGATATCTCTCGTCGAAATATCAGCACTAGCGGAGCTCTGAACTCGTGCTAATGTTTTGTTTTGAGTTTTTTCTTGCTGACTATAAAACCGCCCAATCTGTTTCAAAACGAGTTTGTTTGATTCCTTAACAAATTACCAAAATGCAAGTTATGTTCAAACAATACTACTCATATTAAAAATTAGGTATTTTATCTACATCACTATATAAATTTGTGGTATCTGTCTGTACATACAATTCTTCCTCACATTTTGTGACAAATATACCTTTTATGAAATTTGACTCAATTCTACTATTTACTTCTGTCTGTCTGTAATTATAACTTACGAACGATTTGAACGATCTGCATGAAAATTAGTCTACAGAAAAAAAACAAGTAATTGCGCAAATGATTTCAACAAAATGTCTTACTGTTTGTTTGTCCGGGCCGATCTTTGAAACAACTGAGCAGATTTTAATCAATTTTTGAATTAAAATAGATTACCTTCTGGAACAAGAAACAAGATATTTTTTTATTTATATATAATTATTTTATTTGTCTATACAAACATATGAAATTGTACATACGATATTTTGTAAAATTTTGTTATAAGCGTTTATTTCATGACGCATCTAATCTATACTTATCATACTTACGAATTTACTCTGATATTTTATCAATAAAGTGTCTGTTTGTCCGAGCCATCTTCAATGGCTATGTATTTTTTTCAGTTTTCTTTGCACGTCTAACCCATTCATCCGGTTACTATGAAACTGCGAACGAGAAAGTTTCTGTGAAAAAAAACAGCGATTGTATCCGACTTCGTCTGTATATTCGTACTCTTGAACCGAATTACTAAACCGATTTTAAAAATTCTTTCACTAATAAGAAGTTGCATAAAACGAAGTGAAATTTCACCATTACTTCATCTGCATATTTGTGTCAAAATAGATTATAAAAATTATTTCAAACATAAATATCTACAATATTCCCGAATAGCATAGATTTGTTTAATAATAAATAAAATTTAATTAATAATTGTAGGTTATTGGGGGCTTTGCTAAATAAAACTAAATAAAGTTTACGTTCATTTTTATATATTTTCTATTATTAGAGAGGTGCACTCAACTACGCGTGGAACTCGTACGGAGTTGAAACACTGACTAAACGCATATTACTCTATAGCTCTATGTGACGAATCATTACGTCTATGGACTGTGCTCCGATGAAGGAACAAAGAGACCTTGTCACAACCTGTACATAGATTTATATTTTGTTGTAGTCCAATAATAATAATTAAAGTTTATTTTTTATTAATCAAAAAATCTAAAATAAAAAAGATATAACCCCTTTGTCCCAGATTCGTTCAAATCGGAAAGACAACCGGTAGCACAACAAAATCGCTAGCAACACGGGGAACAGAATCCGGGGTCGCGACCGGGAGGGATCGAAATCGAGAACAGGACCGAGGTCGAGATAGAGTGTGAGGATACAATTAGAATCGATGGCGTTACCGGACGCGGAGTAAAGGACGGGGCCGACATCAGAATTGAGGCTCAAGGAGCGAGGCCAGGGTCGTGCGTGAGACAAATCAGCATCGCGAACAGAACGTGGGTCAGAACGTAGAACGAGATAGCGATCGGGGTCACGATTAAAAGCGTGATCAGTCGATACACAAGATGAAAGATACATTCTTAGGCGGGCAGATCCGCGCGCGAATGCTAGTGTACAAATATAAGTAGAAACCTATATACGTACTTATGTAACATCATAATAAATATTTTTTTTCCTTTGAGGAACAAGAGAAACCTACACCCAAGAAGAAGAAAAAGAAGAAGCAAATTAAAAAAACTAACAGGAAGGTAAGTTCGTTTCTGAAAATGTATAGGTACATAATATAATGTGACCTGTTTTTATTCTATTTCATTTACTATTATAACATATCCTTTCTTTTTCATTCGGAAATACATTAATTTTCAGGTTTCAGTATATAGTATTACAATGGATAACCTAGGGTTTCAACAATAATTTTAATCCATACCTATATATAACTAAACTAAAATTGTACTAATTCGTATAAAATATAGGCTACTGTTTATCGTCTTTTTTTTTGTGTACCTTTTTATAAATAACTAAATTTGAATTAACGGATTTTAATAGTTTCATATATTTCAAAAGTAGATCGCTCCTTTTATTATAAATTTATTACTATACATATGCTACAATATAGCTACAAATAGCAATAAATTACATAATATAGCAGTAGCACTGCAGTAAAGATAGTGGATGGTGAGAAGAATAAACTTTTTTTTTAACTTTAACAAAGGCTTCAAATTCCAACGTTGATGACTAACTTAGAAACTAACGGTACTTTTTAATACATTTTAACCCCCATCTGACCCTTTTAGAGTTAAATTTTCAAACACACATGTTTCTGCAGTTGAAGAGAAGTCCTCAAATACCAATTCCCATTAACCCAAATTTACAACTAATGATACTTTCATAAAAGTTTTCATCCACTTCTCACCCCCTTAGGCGATAATTTATCAATAATCTTTTTGTTAATACTCATTGAATTATTAATGGAACAATGTATATAAAACCAATACCAAATAAATTATATTATAAATCGGTATTTTAAAGAAATATATTTTATTATGAATACAATAATAAAATTTAATACTTTTGTGTAACTCTACTTTGCAAGTAGTCGCTCTGTAGCCTTATTATCTAAAAGCGGAAATCGTTTTACATTCCGGAATAGATTTGCCAGTCTAACTTGTTGAGTATAAAAAGTTTTTATTCTTATACGCAATTTTCATAGACTTGAAATCGTTAAATTTAATTAAAAATTTGCACGCTACCGAAGACCAATGACAATACAATGATGTGGTATGGTTGGGCTGGTCTGATGATGCAGCCAGGAGATAGGTACATAAACTCGATAATGGAATAACATGTCCATGTCCATGACTATGAGCGATTTTCACGGTCTGATGATAGAGCCGGATGGTAAGCACTAGTCCTCCATAATAGAACAACATAGCCTCGCCGAGTTTGGACTTGTTGGATTTGCCATGATAGGCATTTTGACCATTATAGTGTTCAAAGTGCATAACCCTGAAAATCACTAGCGAGCGATGGAGGTGAATGTTTGGTACTGACCTTTCACAATAAGACATGGTATCCTAGCCATGTTTGGACTTTTATAATTTTCTTGAGATGCACTTTAGCCATGATTGGTTTTCAGGGTCTGTGAGTTCAAAAATATCTCGTTTTTGAATTCGATTTAAACAATTATTTAAATAGGTTTTTGAAGGCGGCCTTTATTTTTTTTTTTAATTTATAGATAACTTGTGTGCATTATGAAAAGTGATTCCAGTTTTCAGTGTCCTGTGCACGCGAGCCGAGGCTAGCATCGCAACTGCGAATCTGGCTCCGCAAGCCACCGTCAGTCGGTTTTTGTTCTCTGTACCTACTCAAAGAAAATGTCTCGTTGAATTAGTAAGGTTGTTGTTATTTCATACCTCGCTCCATAAGAGGCAGCGGAATAGGCTTATACTCCACGGCACCTGATCCAAGACTACCGTGGTCGGCACTCACTCTACACCGCATTCTGCAAGACCTTCTGACCGAGTCCAATGAACACTAACCTGTCATTTCTATTGTTGCTTTATTGTAGGCTGCTCGTACCGTAAAAAGCAGCGGCTACAGCAGTACCCACAAGCTGTCTCCCGCCCTCGCCGAGCTGATGGGCACACAAGAGATGTCTCGACAGGAAGTAAGCAAGCGTGTGAAAGCCAAGATTGGGCCCTACGCCAAGAGCGATGGCTCGTACGCTATCTCTGAAGACGGGGGCCCCCTGCGTACGATATTTGGGAAGAAAAGGTTTGGGATGGATGACGTGGATAAGCATTTAGAAAAGCATATACATACCTAAGAATAATCATTAATAATTTATTCCTCTTTGTAACACTATATTTTTTATGATAATACATAAATTTTACAATTTTTATTTTTATTTGATGTGACCTATAAATGACGGAGTAGAGCATGCTATAAAAAATAGCTAGTTATAAATAAAAGTAACACCCATTTTTTTTTTTATAATGCGCTCATATTTTCAATAATTTATATATGTATAGACGTTGGAATTGGAGCTTGTCCATGCTACACGTTCCTGAGAATTACTGTAGTTAACGGGGTCCTCATATCAATAAGCTGACGAAAAGGCTTATATCTGCCGCCTATGCAATCAAAAAAGTACGAAATTTATCAGATATGTAAACCGCTATATTAGTTTATATTAGCTGTTTCCATAACCTAACGTATGGCATCTTGCATTGGCGACATACCATAGACATTCTTAAAATGTCCGTGCTGCATAAGCGGGTGGTTCGCGCGGTTTACAAACTTGAACCTCGAGTATCTCTTGGAAGTACTTAAGGAAATTGGAATCTAACTCTGCCATCACAATTTACATGTAAAACAAATACTTACACAAAATAGTGATCGACATAATCTCAGTATGAGAAATAAAAATAAAGTGTGTTTACATGTTAGACGACTATGCAGTCACAAATTTATTTAGAGGGCTCTATGTTCAATAGGGTCCCTATGGATATACAAGATTTACTCTTATATAAATTTAAGAGCATTATTAAATAATCTCTCAGAAGAAAAATGGTAATACACAATTTCTTAATTTTTAAAAGATATTTTTTTTTTGTAATTATTCATTCGGGTCAACATACAGTGAACACATAAAGTGCTTATAACTAATATACATTTGAAAATATGACTAATATTTACACTTATACGCCAACACCGTTAAGCGTAGATACGTACATATGAGGAAATCTTGATAAGTGGCTGTTTATAGATGAAAGAAAAAAAAAAGAAGTAACAGTGAAGTTATACACGCAAAATAAAAATGAAGGGACAACTAATATTAGATAACAATTACATCATTGTAACTTTTTTAAGGTCTCTAATATACATTTTTTAAACCCGCCAATGCGCACAACCGTTACATAAATAGCAGCAAAATGATCGTTGGTACCAATCAATCAGGCGATAGATTGAACGTTTAGGGCGTCGGTACGACATGAAGTGGTTACGAACAGCCGGTGTTGTCTACGACCATGTGTTCGGTATGGAACTCTGTAACACTTGGTTGTTCAGTGAGATACAATCGTATTTATTGTGGCACAAATCATAAAGCATCATTGTTTCAAGTTGTGGACGCCTGTATTATAGTTTAGGTAGATTAACAGCGGTGTGCTTCGAACACTTATTTGAAATAATTAACTGTTAACTGTTAAAGATAAAAGCTAAATACATGAAAATTCGTTGTTTTATTTTCATAATTGGTAATTAACTAAGGTAATCTTAAAGGTAGTAAGTCGTATTTGTGACATTAAATTAATATCAAATTACCAATATCTGAAAGATTATCGACATATTGAAATATTTAATTTTTAACTGTAATAATTACTAGTTAACTATTGCTCATGAAAGTTTGAATCACAGCACTGTATATTTATCTAAAAGACGGTTATATGTCAGGCTACCACGAAAATACTTTAAACGCATGTAAAACAAATATTTTTTTGTCCAATTTCAAGTGCGTCTATATATGTTTGTTATAAAAAGGTTCCATATGAACACTGCATTCATGAGATTAAACCTCTCGACTTCTACCGGACTATTTCGTTCATCAATGGTTTTATACTTGTCTTGCTTAAGCATGATTATTAGAAAATAGTAAAATAATAATAAAAGAAAAACCTTACCTTTAAAAAACTAACATTTCTTACTCGTTCTACTTGAGAGAAAACTACCTTCCCCTTTCCAACGAATAACTTGCAAAGTTCAAATTCGTAAAAAAATTGACGTATTGCAAGTGTTATTTTATGACCTATGAATTAGAGATTTTTTAATTCGAACTCATTTGTTCTTCGAAATCCTATAAAAATATATATAATCACATTAATTGATTTTTTGAATTAACCTTGAAAGCGGTAAAATAAAGGGTGTAATATATGAAAAATCGAAACCGCTAAAGTTACGTTGTCAACATTTATATGTTAGCTAATAATTACTAACAAAACACAATAACATGCATTTTTTTTATTAAATAACCCTGAAGGGGGTGATAAGAATTAAAATTTTCATATAGAAAAGTTATTGTCGCCAAAACTTACATTTTAAATGCTTATTACAAAAAAAATATTTTTGATAGAATTTTCGAAGGGTAAACGAGCTAGCGGACAGGTGATCATCGTCATCCAAGGACATTCTCGAGTCCAGAGGAGTCGCCAATGCGTTCTCGACCTTTTGGATAGGACTAGGATATCCGATGGAAGAGATTGGGCCGACGGAACTCTCACCCAATGGACGAGAGGCCAGTCGATCCGGCCCATTAACGTGCTGCAGCCAAATTGACCACAGCATGGCTTTACCACGATAGTAATTTTGATTGAGAGCGTGATCGGTCAATATACAACATAAAGGAATCCATTGTATGTCCACGCGGGTGAAGCCACGGGCAAAAGCTAGTATACTATGTTAACCACACTCGTGTTCTCTAAAATGAGACACTCTCTCATGTTTGATAAAGTCAAGTATGTAACTTTTCACAATAACTTTAACAAAAGCTTTGGAATGCAATCGAATTCACTATAAAATAAAAAACCGGACAAGTGTTAGTCGAACTCGCCCACCGAGGGTTCCGTACAAATATGCTGGTACATATTATAAATAGTTCAGGAATCGAGTCTCGCAGTTTTTTCCGAGCTATTCCAGGAATTCAATTTCCAAAGCCTATAATTACATGCTTATAGGAAATTGTGGTTGTACTAACAGTTCATACCGAAATTAGTTAGGTAACCTCATCAGTCATTTTTATGATTTAATTACAAATGTATGATTATCAGATTTTTTACTATACTTTTCGTATAAGACGGTATTATTTGCCAAATTTCATAGTTCTACGTCAACGGAAAATACCTAATAAATTTTGATTCCCTTGAGAGTGTCAAAACATACGTCTTTGCGGCATAAACTGCCATAACTTATTTTCAACTTAACTTCGAAGTTTGATATTTTCATAACTTTAAGGGAATGTAGACTTGAGTATATGGTTTTCATTTCAAATGGATACCTCTACTCGTTCTCGAGATAAAGAGTTATGAAAAAACAGACGGACGGACAACAAAGTGATCCGATAAGGGTTTCGTTTTTCCTTTTGAGGTACGTAATCTTAAAATAATGTTTTCTGTAAATGTCTTACATGTGAAATAACACTTATTAGTTAGAACTCACAATCACTCCACACTATCATCTTCATTAGTGATAACGGCTTAATCTGTGACTAGTGTTGCAGATGTTGTTCTGTTGAGATGCTATAGTCCTCCAGGGTTATTGGAACATCTTCTAAATGGCAACCCAGCAGAACACACCTTGTGATGTGAAGGATTCAGAGTGATGTATGGCACTACCAACAATGATTTTCTTAGTGACTCCACACAAATCATCCGTAACATTAAATATTCTCGAGGTTCAATCAGGGCCGTCTTTAACCTAATGGAGGCCCTGGGCACATCAGGATTATGGGCCCCCCCCATGACCTTGACAAAGCACTATTTTGTTAAAATATACAAAGAAAGAATACAAGCTTCTAGATTTATTATTTCTTTATGTAACATTAAATGAACAGATAATATAAGTCAGTAATGCACAAAAGTAATTGTTTTATTAGATTTTTACAGGTTAGTGCTTAAAAATCTGTTGATTGAAGAGGTGCCCTTTTAGATTTGAGATGGGCAAAATCGTTAATAATTTCTTCAAAATCTATGTTTTTGAGCATATCACATTCTATAGACATCAGCGACAAACTGGTTAATCTCTCTTGAAGCATTGTACCTCTTAGTTCATTATTTATTCTTTTCAATTTGAAGAAGGAGCGTAACCCACTGCAGTTAGTTACCATCATGCTTAAAAAGATTCTCATTCAATTTCTACATTTGAAATGTTGTATTGTGTGCGGTGTAAATTCGCGGAAATTCATAGAGACGCTTGCCTGCATTAACATGCAACAGCACTCACCGCTGACCCTTAATCTGCCTCTCTGCGAATCTCTATCAAATGATTGAATTGATTCCAGAGGTTGAATATCGAACACCTAAGCAGTTATAGTTTTATAATTATCTAACCTTTTAAACCGTTACGTAGAGTTAACAATTTAACGGTTGGCGGAATTAATTATAAAATAAATAACACTTGCTTAGAACAATTGTCAATCCTCAATCAATTGAATAGAAATAGAAAGGTGAAAAGATTCAGGTCATGTTATGCTGCATATTAATGCATATTGTAACAAGCGTCTATTTGAAAATGTGTTCAATTTTGTCTTCTTTCAAAAGACAATATACTTTCAATATTCCTTCATTTTATTATGAACAGTTTTTAAGTATTCTATCAATTGCACACATTCCATTTCCAACTCTCTCTCATTAACATCTTCATACTATATTCTCGCAAATTCTTTGCGATTTTGTCCCAACACTTCGGAATCCATATTTTTTAAGCGAAATATAAAACCAAAACGTTGACTAATGTTTTTATACGAACTTAAACGTTGTTTTATTGATCACTTATAGTATCAATTATGGGAAGAAAAGCCTCTATTTTGAATTTGTCTTTTCCATTCAGATGGACTGATGGCGAAGAGCCATCAAAAACATTCTGGCGTGAGCTTCTACGTCTTGTTCTTTGAGATAGGTCCTTGTAGTCAGATTCTGGGTTTCTTTCTTTGACGGATGATTTGAAGTAATCAAATTCGTCTCTGAGGTCATAATAAAATCATCGAGTGAAATAAACAAATTAATTGCAACGTCCAGTGTTATTGTTTCTTTCTGAAGTTAATTACTTGTTTTGTTCATTCTTTTCAATATATGGTTCCGAACTTCCTTTGGTATAATGAACCCTAGCTTTTCGATTTTTCTGGATAGACTAAGGGCTTCATCTCTTGTTTCTCGTGCTTGTTGTGTATCTTTTGCGATGGACATCAAAGCTTCCATAATTTATTTATGACCTTCATGTAAGGCACTTACTACATCAGCTCGGGCTAACCATTTGGTCTGTGAAAGACTTTTAGCAACTTTTTTTTGAACCAAAATATTCTGTCAATATATTCCATCAGTGAGCGAAGCCGGAAAAAAAGTTGTATACTTTCTAAATCGTTTCAAAAAACTTCAAAGAACTGTGTTGCCTGTAATACAGACCCAGCAGCACCTGCTGCTATTTTGTTTTTTGCACCTACCAAGTTTAATGAACGTGCCGCACATGGCACAAAGGTGACAAATTCACATTTCTCCTTGATATTCTTGTTTCTAGACCAGTATACTTCCCCGTCATATTTGAAGCATTGTCGTAGCTTTGTCCTCGGCAATCTTTTATGGAAATATCATGATACTCTAAAAAATTCAAGATAATTTTCGCTAAATACTCAGATTTATGCTCTTTAATAGATATAAATTTCAGAAATCTTTCAAAGGGAACATGGTCTTTTACGTAACGAATTATAAAAGTTAGCTGATCAACATGAGACAAATCGGGCGTACTGTCAACGCTAATGGAAAAATATTTTTAAAATTTAACTTCATTTATAATTTTTTTAGAACCTATTTTCCCAACACGTCGATAAACTCATTACAGATATTCGCTGATAAGTAAGAAGTGTTACCTTTTCTTTCCCGAAATTTTTTAAATGATCTGCAAGAAATGGTAAATAATTCTACACATCCCAAATAATTTCCATTGTTAAGAGGTCCCAGGATTTCATTTTCACCGCAAAATTGAAGCCCTCTCGATGCCAAAAATTTTACAACAGCTATAACACGTTTAAGTACATTTCTCCAGTAATCCACTTCTTTTTGGTGTTGAGATAATAAGTCTAAACCTATTCTACCGACCGCTTTACTTCGTGCCAGATAAGTCATCATTGATTGCCATTAATTAAAATTATGCGATTAATGCGCTTCTAATCACCACATCCACTCCGAGAGCAAAGATTGACATCAGAGGGGTTAAATAAGCAGCATGAAATACAAAATAAAGAGTGTTTAGAAGGCGAATACAGCAACATTTTCTGTCGACGTTTTCATTATTCTTTAATTTACGAATAAATAACGATTTGTTAAAATAAACTAATTACTGATTCATTGCCATCTTTATAGATTCTGGATGTTTCGGAAAAGTTAGAATCTTTATTTTGAAAATAGAAGGTCCCTTACGAATCAAAGTTTCGTAACATTTTTCTGTAAGATTTTCAAGAAAATAATCGGCGGGATCGTGCGATGTTTCTTCTGAATTGGAAAACTGTTGTTTAAGTGACACAGTTGTCGGTGTAGATGAAGTCGTCGAAGTTGGTGTACTTTTATCACATAAACGGTCGCCTTCTGGTTCAAGTACTTTTCCAAAATCGGTAGAAATCGGTGAAGAACTTGAAGATTCAGATATTTCCGTAAATTGTGATCGTAACGATTTTTCATGAGGTAGGTTTTCTATTTTATTGCTACTTATAGAAGTTTCTCCAGTAGTAGTAGTAAAATATGATGTCAGTTTTGGTAACTTTTCAATTACTTCCTTTTGATGTACAGCTTTTTTTCCTTTTTGAGATCCAATAGAATATGACCATTTCGACATTTTATATTATAATTCTGTATTTATTTTGACACGATAACGTCTTATAAATCAATGAACGCCGGATGCACGCACGAAAAAGCATGACTCATTGTCGCATTCTGCCTGAGCCGAGCGTGCGAGCGAGAGCGCTGAACAATAGAGAGGCACGATCGGCCTAAGCGTTCGGCTTGTGACGCATTTATCTCTTTACTGCATAATTTAAGTAGAAAATTATTTAAATTAACGAGTGCAAATAAATGTTAATTTATCGAAAACATTGTCATTTTCAATTAACTCCTTCTTTGTATAATACAACATAATGATAATTCAGTGATAATAATTCAATTCAATTCATAAAAAAATGCAATTTTTTATCAATGTTTTCTTATGACATTATCACGTAAAATTATCGCCCATAAACGACTTTACAGACAACCAATTTTTTTACACCGAAAATTATCGCTGACACAAAAAAAACAGGTCAACGACGATGATATCAAAAAATACTTCAAAGCAGTCAGTAACAACTATAAACAAAACAAACGTCACAATACTTCAAACAAGTACTGGGGAATCCCCAACCGACGGACAGTCGGCGAGCGTAGTCTCAATTAAGCGAGGAGTTTTGTTTCATTTGGCGCTTGGGGCAGAAACCCCCGCCGCTCTGGCGCACTTGTCGGTGCGACTGTACCGTTTCCCCGTACCTACGCTTTTGTTTCGTCGCTTGTTGTTATGTTGTATTAAGCTCATCATTCTTCTTAATGCCAAAAAAACATTATAATAATTTGATAGTTAAACGTAGTTCTCAAGTCGTTTTTCAAGTTAAACTAAAAATGAAACAGAGTCAAGGAATAAAAAACAAAATATATAGAAGCTTACGTACATAAGTTACGATTTTAATAATGTGGAAACGAATCCCGTCCTGCTCGAAACTGAATAACCGTACGTACAACTGGAGAAGAAATATTCAAAGTTACTAAGGGGACTCTATCGATCTCGGAGCCCTGGGCACGTGTCTGAGTGTCCAGTGGGATAAGGGGGCCTGGGTTCAATCCTTTAAATACAGATAACGCACTATTGTATCTTTCGTGAAATTCAGAAAGTTGCTTGCACCTTCTCCATTTTTTCTTAGGGAAGTAATATCATGTCAAAAAAATCTTGTTAATGTTCAATTTCGTCATATTTACGATCGACTAGCTAGTCGATCGGGCTTAAAGCTTTAAGCCCGCGGCTCCGCCCGCGTAGACATTAACTTAATTTCTTCATGTTATATAATACCATCCCATTACGAAATCGAAATCCCGTTCGCTTTTTCGTTCCCGATCGCGGTCCCGCTTTTAATTCCGACTGCAGTCTCGATCCAAGGAGATTCCGATTTCATCCTCGATACTGGTTCCGATTAAAACTTTGATCTCAGTTTTTGTTACGACATATCACATACAACATATCATATCGACATGTTACGACACAATAGTTATCCGACATAAAATATTCCTCCACATATTTATTTCCTCAATACCTCCGTAATTTAAATAAGCGCCACCTAGCGGTCTTCATAGTACAAATTAATGTCGCCGCGGATAATTTTTGTGGTGGGTACGTGTATGTGATAGCTCCCATGCATTGATTCTACATCGTATACCCATTTTGTTTCGCTAAATTTATCAAGTCTGTGATCAAATGCTTTATCCCAAATAGAAGAAGGATAAGTGCGCGCCCGCAGTTGAGTGAGACCAGGCAGCATCTCCTGTGGTACGTCCCTTCTTTCCTATTCTGTTATATTTTAGCGTTTCGCTATCACTGGAAAACAAATAAAGGCGATTCAGGACATCGCCAGTCACTCAACAAAAGAATCATCGAAAACTGGCGACTACGTGGCTGTAACAAAGCAATGCCTAACAAAAGAATGATCGATATCGAGTCGGATCAGAACCCATTGCATTCCAAAGGAAATAACTACCGCTATTCATATTACTTTCAAAAGTTACTATTTTCTAAATTGTTTGCTACCTAAGCAATAATTCGAATATCTATAATTCTGTACTCGGAACAGTTTCCCTGAAAAATTATTGTTTCTTGTAATTATTTCGTTATACATCCTGAAATAATTTATTATTTTTACAATCCTATATATTCGAACATTGATAAAATTCCGATTGTGTAAAGTATTACATTAAAAATTAACTTTTTAATTATATTTAACATTATTCTCGTTAAGATTGATTACCTGCCTATTCGATACATGTCAAACATATAAATTACTGTTGTGAGTGGTTCTGTCGCATAATAAATTCAATAATTTTAGTGTTATTTTTTGCAAAAAATGTCTTCCAGTGCCGAACACGATGTACTAATCGCAAGGCGCGAACACGACTTTACACCGTACAAATTCTTTATGATTTGACTAAACAAGTACTGGAAAATTAATCTGTTTTACCTCAATTTCGAAGCAGATATAAAAATTTAAGTCATATACAAAATGAATATTACGAAATTCAAGATCAAATAAACATAAAATTACTACAGGAAAAGCCAGAGTCTCAACCCGATATTCAAAATCTTAATTCCTTTTTTAAATTATATTATTATTATATAGTGTCGCAGATTCATTAGAAAATAAGCCTACACTAGTTAGTCCCAAACTAGCTGAACATAAGGTTCAAATTAGATTACCAAAATAAGAAACTTCCAAGTTCGACCGACAAGTTGAAAATCGGAAAACATTTATCTATTCATATATTCCATTAATTCATAAAAATTAATCTTTTGCAGATATAGAAAAAAATCATTATTTGATTTCCAGCTTGTCAAGTGCGGCACTAGCTGTAGCAAAAGGTGTACCGTTAACATCGAATAATTACAAAATAGTTTTTAATACCCTAACTGAAAAGTATCAAAACAATCGTATCCTAGCCACAGCCTACTTAGATAAAAAATTGTAAAGTCACGCCTTCGACGTCACATGCGTTTTAAGAGAACAAAATTAACGAATACGTTGTATGAAAGCGTTAATGCGCTGCGAGCGCTAGATATCTATTCGTTAGGTGCATTGATATATAAATCAATGGTTAAGTGAATATTTTTTTTATCTAGCGGCGCACGCGCTGGATTCTGACACACGGAAAAGATTCGAAATTCAGAATAAAAGTAACACGCCCACTTTACTTACATTTTTACAGAATTATATAAAGGTTTTAAAAGTAAGCAAGCCAAGCATTTCCGCGTCAATAAATAAAGTCGGTAACCATAGTCCTACGCCACCAATAATAAAAAATTAATTTAAAAATAATTATAGACCACCAGCGAAAAGGTCCTTCGTAGTAACACACTTGGAAGTATCCAAATGTGCAGAAAAACAATTTACTTGTCCATGCTGCAACTTACCACACAGTATTTACAAATGCTTAAAATTTCAAAATTTAGATTCGACATCGCGTCGACTATGATTTAATTGTTTACGATACGACGAAATCGTGTCCGTCAAAAACCGGTTGTTTAGTTTGTGGATCGAGACATAATACCATATCGATACTGCCGCCGCTAAAGTGCCGTCTTTCAAACAGAGCAAAGAGTCCTTCTCGAGCAAGGAAAGTCAGAAAAATGCGTCATCGCGTTTAGCGTGCGCAACGGCTCTGCCTGGGCTGCAATCGGATTCGAACGTATCAATCGCTAGGGGCCAACCATAAATTACGTCACATAAATTATAAGGTTTTGACCCCCCCCCCATCTTTGTCACAGGTGGTCACACGCAAATGAAAACAGGAGTTTTTAAAATTTTTGAAGTTATACTTCTTTTGGCACGTTTGGATGAGAGTGAATTTGTCAGCTGCGCGCGCACAAACGACATGATGAAGTTAGCCACAGAATAGAAATAATAAAAATATATATTTTCAACACTGAATATAGTTACAATACTGAGTGTTCATACTATATAGTACATAGTACAGAGTGCTCATGCTATATATTACATAGTACTTATATTCATAACCCAGTTCTTGCAAAATATAGTATTCATATGAATAATCAATTTTGAGTATTAATTTTCTATAATTATTATTTTTTGTTCAATTTATTATATATATAAACATTATTTGTAAACTTTTAACATTGTGTTGTGAAAATTGTGAAAATTTGAAGTGTTTTTAAATATTAGAGGTTAACCATGTAAGTATAATATATAGATATATTTCTAACGAACTTATTATTTTTCTAACAAATAATTGAATAATAAGTACACACTCTTTTTTAAATGTATTTGACTCATTCACATAATGAATAATGATTATATATTTGTACTGTATTGTTATATTGTTACGTTAATAAAACATTTTCAATTAAACAAAATCGTTTTGATTGATTTTAATATTTATTGTCGATTACTACTGCATTTGAGTTATTTTAAATATTATTCATACGCCAAAGAAGTATAACTTCTAACGCGTGTAAGTACACACACTCTTTTTTTTTTGTTCAAAATGCTTTAAATATTGGACAAAACAAAAGACATAAACCTTTTTTCGTTTTCGTATTTCGGATTTGACGTCACAAAACTTTTGACCTGCTCCTTGTCGAGCATTGTCACATTTCGTTAACCCCTATCAACCAGGTGACGTAATTTATGGATGGCCTCCTAGTCGCCGGCCAGCGAAAATATTAGGTACAGCCGTGGTACGCGTACGCGACGATACCGGCGCGCGGCAGACGGCGCGCGTAATGATTGATAGTCGCTCCCACGATTCATTCGTGATAATGCGGTGCGCGCGTCGGCTCGGGTTGCCGATGCGGCGCTGTGACGTGTTCGTAACCGGGCTCGGCCAAAATACAGTACAAAAGATTGATCGAGTTGCATTTTGTTCTAATATGCCGAAAGATAAAAATAATCCGCTGTTTGATATATCATTTATTGTTCTACCAAAAATCACGTCAAAGTTGCCGTTCGTACATTTACCGCCGGCAGTTCGAAATCATTTCGCGCACATTAATTTAGCGGATAAACATTTTGATGTTCCGTCTGCGATTGACTTTATATTAAAAGTGGAATTATTTGATCAAATATATGACGGTCAACGAATAACACCTGGTCCGAGCTTACCGTGTGCACTATCCAGTGTGTTTGGATGTTTAAATATAATTTGCTCGCCTCAAACCAAAATACGTATTCATCAGTGACTTCGGTCGCGAAATATTGATGACACATTGAAACGTTTCTGGGAGTTAAAAGAACCGCCGCGCACGTTTTTATCTTCTACCGAGGACGTGTTGTGCCAAGAAATGTAGAAATGTATAGAAAATCAAGAAGGTAAATCTGTCGTCCCTATGATGATAAAGGACGATCGTTCATTAGGTGACTCATACTGTCACAGTCTTAAATCGTTTTTTTTTTACATTTAGATAAGTGCCTTCCCCGTGACTCTAACTTAAAGACGGAGTTTAGGCAATTCATTCGGGAATACGAGGATTTAGGCCACATGCAGCCAGTAGGGAGCGCGCCCACTCGCGATAGCGCGTACGTCACCATTGTATTGTACGGCCCGATAGTACGACGACACGTTTACGTGTAGTGTTTGACGCCAGCTGTCTCACTACGAATAAAAACTCATTCAATGATGTTGTTTATACCGGACCAAAATTATACGATAACAAAATATTTTGGATTTAATTACAAATTTCCGTCTACATTTAGTCGTGTTTACGGCTGACTAAAATGCTAGTAAGCTTCGAGATGACTTAGTAGCATTACTGAATTTGGGTTAGTTTCAATTAAGAAAATGGAATAGTAATAACCCGCAATTATTAAAAGACATTCCTTCAAAACACTGTCAACTGCTAAAATCCTTTTGTAAAGTTAAATCCGAATTTAATATAATTATATTAGGAATTAAATGGGACCCACTTTCGGACTGTTTTTCTTATACTCTTGCCAAATTAGCTAAAATATAAATTTTGGCACAAATAGCTTCAGCTGTTTCGACTTTCCAATAAACAGTATTTTATTATTTTCACCCTCTTAGAGGTTGAATTTCTAAAAATCCTTTCTTAGTGTTTATCTACATTATAACAGGAAACTCTCTACATAAATTCAAGTCTCTAGACTTAGTAGTTTGAGCTGTGCGTTGATATGTAGTCAGTTTACTCTAGATACCTATACATTGTTTTAAACACAGAAAACAGAAACAAGAGACTTCTGTGTTGTGTGGTTTTAAACCATATTTATTTGGAATGCTTTTCCTTTGAAACATATTTGTTTTCCAGTCGTCTTTTTAACTATAACTAATTTTAGAAATGTTTCTCCCATGCAATTACTTAACAATCAATTATCGCGCTTCCACTTCTAACTTCTTTTCAGTTTCATAGTTACTTCATACTATTTAACATTACATTTCACCACAATAATCGTTATCACCCCAACCCACCCCTAATGAAATCTTCTATCAGTAACTTGATTCAACTGCTTCTAATAATATTTCCAATCCCAATTTCCAAACACAAGGAATGCTTCAGAAGTAGAAATTTAAAAACCAATCGCTAATTTCTTTAAAATTTTATTGTAGCGAAATCTGTTACAAAGTACATAAGATGATAACCCTTTGATAAGGTACACACGTAAATATTACTAATAATTTTTATACATATTGAATATTGTGAATATTAATTTTTAGTATTTTGTATTAATTTGACACGTTACTCAAATTCTTTATTCAAATTTTGTACTTTCTCTACAAATTTAAATCTTGAAATGAATCTTCAGAAGAAAGAGCCTGTTGAGCTGAATTTTCTGAATACAGCATCCAGAACAATGCTGTCCATCAAAAACGCGGTAGAGCAGACAATCAACGCGCAGAATTGTCAAGAAAATAAGGAAAAATCGAACGAGTCGGGAGAAAAGAGCTTGAAGATATTTTCGCTTAGAGGTGTCGTCACACTGCACCACCGATGACTGCTTGAACGTCACCCACGACTATGTTTACAACATAACCAACTACCTAATAAAACAACCCGCAGGGTATGAAATTATTCTCGACAACCGAGGTAGAGATGACACCAAATCAGCAGCCAAATCCTTGAAGGAATATTTAATTGGTGAGCTGCCTGTTGGTGAACGTCTTTGCAGAACCGAAAATGGCCTGAAAATTTGGATGTAGCTCTTTCTTACTTAATTGTTGCGTTTAATGTTTTTTTAAAGACTTGAGCTGTATATATAAGTATTTTGTATGTTATCGATTTAAAAAATTTAATACTAAACAATAAAGAATTTGTAAGTCTCTACGTACATTTCTTTGTTTGCTATAAACTGTCTGTTTAATCAATGTACTCCATTACGATCTTCTGTCACTCATAATGGATTTATGCTTACGTTCGAAACGTATCCAAACTTCAAAAATTAAAAACAGACAAATTAACTTTTGAATTCGAAGACTTACCTTGACACGGAAAATTTCATCTATATTACAATTTCGGAATGACGTCGTTCATTTTAGAGGTCACCATTTATTATTGATATTTATTTCAGTAATATTGCGTATAACTAATGAATACATTAAATTATACTTTAGTTATTTTATAAACACTGAAAATGATGATAAGAGTTTATTCCGATAATCCTATTACATCCCATTCGTTTATCTCTGCTGCGACTGTATTGTTGCTGTAACTTTTACGAACGTCTGACAGCAACTAAAACCAGTCTGGCAAACTGCTCTATACCCCCACAAGCGTACAAAGGCACGTTCATTAAGTGAGCTTAAAACAGGGGGGAGGGGTTAGGCAAAATCTCACCAAATACCATTTAAGAGAGAGAATTTACGTCAACTTTGAGATGCAAAAAAAAACGCTCCTGTGTCATATTGTTCTATTACCTATACCGAACTTGTTCGTTATAGGTAATAGAACCAAAAAAAAAAACTTTTTTTTTTGTTACACATTATGGGCAAAACAATTAACAGGCGCCCTTCCAGAGATTGTATTACCGAGGTCATTCAAATCATTGCGCTTCGCTGACCTGTCCTCCAATCATTGAGGTCATATGTAAGTTTCCGACGATTAACTCGATCAGATTTGACCCCTAAATCACGATATTGTCTTGGGCTGACCGTGTAAATAGTTTTAACATGAGTTTGCACAATGTGCAAACTCTGATGGCTACTCCATATTGAGAATGCTATGGACTTTTATGTTTAATATATGCAACACAACAGACTCGCAATCTTTCTATAATACTGTACTAGCTTTTGCCCGCGGCACCGCCCGCGTAGACATAAGTTGAGTAAAAAACTTTTTTTGGATAGGATTTGCGACAAATCCGTTCTCTGTAAGCGTCACGCCCCAAAAAGAGTAACTACGCTAAATTTTAAGTCAACTGGATCTACAGTTTTCGAGATTTCGGGATGAGGTCAGTCAGTCAGACATTCAGTGGTATTTCATTTATATTATATATATAATAACTATATGTTGTTATAGTTCATCAGAGTTCTGAAAAAATGCAAACCTCCCTTCAGTCTCAGAGTAAAAATTAATTCTATAAAGTTTGGAGTAAACAAAAGAAGAAATTGTTTCAAACATTTATTCAATGTCATTTCATTCTTTTTAACTTGTTTAACTCTCCCTGTTGTATGGCGGCTTCTTTGTATATTTGCTTCACTTTTTCTTTACGCACATTATCACTGTAAAAAAGGAATTAGATAAGTTTTAGCTCAAAAATTTGAAATCAATATAAATAACACTTTTTATCAGAAAAAAAAGAGCTACCTTTGTATCTTCTGTTTGATTTTAACTGAGGCTATAAATGCTTTATCCCTCCTTATTTCTCGTAAGGCGCCCTTCATTTCTCGCTTATGTTTGTGTTTTAATTTATTGCTTTCTAATTTTTCACGTGGCAACTTAGAATGTTTACGACCAGTAAATCTAAAAGGAACAAAATATTTGTATTATACATTTTGAAGCAAATATTTGTAGTGGAAAATTTATGTATATAATCTCTATTTAATGTTTATTTGTTTGCCAAATATCATTAATATTTTTAATTATTGATTATTATAAAAGATAACAACAGCAAATAAAATTTAATACTTTCAAAAGCATATGAATAGAATATGTATTATATTTTTTTGCACATTGATGACTGCTTATGACCAAGTATTCGTAACTTGAATAAAGTTAATAGAAACTCACACTTCTTGTATGTCAGGTTCGTACAATTTCAAGGCTTTTGGCTTCTTCTTTTCTTTTGTAAGTAATGTAAATGTTTTAGTTTCTAATTTTTGTTTCATATCTTGTATTACCTCAGATATTCTAAATCCTACCTTTTTTGGGTATAACTCTAAATTTAACCGATTCAATAACTGAATATGTGGTGCAAATAAACATTCCTGACATTCAATATCACCAAAATTCTCAAACATTTCATGTAACATATTTACAGAACTAATAACACATCTTATTTTAAACTCATTGGTTGCTTCTTTTGCGACTAAATCCTTTGCGGCCATTTTGTACATCTCCGCCATCTTGTTGCAGTCATCTTCTAAAACTAGAACCTTCTTGTCTTTGTGTAACCTAAAAGGCGGTATGACTTGGATCGGATTTAATATAGAGGTTTCCGTACTTAAAAACAAAATACCGCGCAGGAAATTTATCGCTGCAGGCACTAGTCGTTTTGAAAGTACTGTATATTCTAAAAGCAACGACGTTATGAATATACCTCTAGATATCGAGTATGGGCTTTGAAACTGGCACTTGGTCAAAATTTCCGACATGAAGACGAAACATGGCGTCGCCACAGGATGGCGATAATCCGAAGTCGCATAGAGCAAACTTACTAATTTGAAAAATATTAACGTATCCAAATCTGGCACCCTTTTTTTATTTATTTTGAAGTCTTCATGCTTTTTTTTCAGAAGTTCACAAAGATATTTTTTACATATTAAGACATTCGAAAGTGCCAGATCATACATATAAGGAGCAATTTTCTTAAAGGTTTTGAATGAATTTAAAACCTCATCCTCTTCTTCAAGATTAGAAAACAAATCATCTATATACTGTAATAAATGTGCATAAAGTCTGCAAAGTAATTCCTTATTATTTTCTGCTCGACTTGGATCATATGATTTGATTAATCTTTCTAATACCAGTGATTGTTGCTGTGGAGTTTTCCCTGATAGCAGTTCCTGTAAGAGATAGGAAGATGGAAAATAATTTAGAGACACGAATAATATTATAAGGATTGAATCAAAACATAAAAATAAGGTAACATTCACAGTTTACATGGTCCAAGCCACAGACACAGCTGTTACATTACAAATTAATGGGATGTCGGTGTTTGAAATTGTTCCGTTCTCAAAATTATTAATTTATCATTAAATTAATTGAAAAATTATGAATAATAATGCATCGAGCATTTTATGTTAAAAATTAATACCTTCAAGTTATCTCCTTCTGAATTTAATACATCAAAAAATGAAGAAATTCTCTCTTCTACTTCATCATTTTCCATAATTTCATCTTCAGATTCCTGATCTGACTGCTTTAAGCCTTGGTAGTCTTTAAAATTTATCATATCATCATCGGCTTCATCTTCAGATTCATTAATATTGTTATCTAAATTTATGTCATTATCAATATCTAATTTTTCATCATCATTCTGTTTCTCAGTCATATCATTGTCATCAATTGATTTTTCTTTATGTGATGTACTGGAATCGCTTTCCATATTTTGATCTTTTTCCTTTACGTCAGTTTCACATTCTATATTTAATTTATCTTCAGTATCATTGCCAATAATGTTATGACCATCTTGTTCTTCATCATCTTCATCACTACTTTCCTTCTCATCATCACTTTCTTCATTTTCATCGTGTTCATTGTCGGCGTCAGATGAATCGGATATACCTTCATTGAACTTAGTTTTACTAGATAGGAAACCTAAATAAAATGTTTATATCAATTTAACAATTATAATAATAATATTAACCTGCTTTAAATGAACTAATAGTGATAAAAATAATACTTATTCTGAAAATGAAATACATCCTAAAATCCTATTAATAAACTTTAAAGTCTTATGGGAAAGCAAGTTTATAAATAAATAAAAATTATCATTATTTTCTAGATGTGTGATATTCATCATCAACACTGATACAATATCAATAACTAAAGAAGCATAACCCTTAACACAGATGCTCATATACTTATCTCAATATTGAGTGATGACTAATGAAGACATTAGTATCATGTTTTGGCACCTCTCTGCAGGATACATGTTCTATAATCTTATTCTTTTTTTATTTAGAATCCTTTTAGGAATGTGAATCCCGAAATACAATATTGTCATAAGCACATATTAATGTGTAATGCTAGCAAATCCATCAGTAATGAATGAAGCACAGGAAAGGGTCATAATGCGATCGCATCTTTAATGGTGATTAGCTATTTGTCTATTAGTCTATCATGTTAAATCGCAGCCGATTCACTTAGACTGATGTTTCTATTTTAGTATAATCTCTATAATGGATTTTACGATATCTAATGGCAGGTTGCACCATAAGAAAAATGCACTTTTGTACAAAAAAAAAATGAGATTCTATAGACTGTCCATACATTATCTATCAAATATTCCATTTAATTTAGTAATTAGCATGTTTAACATCTGGCACAACTCAAGTACTTTTGTTATTGCTTTATTCCATTTACCTGAATTTTGTTTAAAAATATGTTCAGGTACAAGCGGTTTTCCATCCTTGTCGTAAGCCAACATAAAATCAGGTCCATCATCCAATTCAAAGTTATCATCTAAATCATCAGCTGACCTGTATGATTAATTAGTGTTAGAGGACAAAATTATAGACAAATTATCATCTCAAAGCTTAACTCTAATCATATTTATCAATAAAGAGAAAAAAAGCAAAGGTTAATTTTAGATTTGTAATATATATTTCTTATAGCAAGTTGCACTAAAAAGAAAAATGTTATATGTAAATGTATGCTTCAAAATTTGATAGACTGCACACACATCACCTGTCAAATCTTATGGATTACTTTTACAAATTATGTTTTTACTTTTGGTGCAACCCTTTGCTAATGTTGTTTATTGTGCATACATAGTGGTCTCACAAAATTAACTTTAATTCAAAAACACTGTTCAGAAAACTAGATTAAATAAAAAATGAAAACTTCAAACATCCATTGTGTGTCTACTATTTTTCCTCCATTGAAAGTATGAAAATTATATTTTTATACACTTTTATCTTTATTTTGCAACATAACAAACTTATTCACCTATGTTTATTCTGTTCCTTTGGCATTGAACTTTTATCGATTTCACGGGCGTGCATTCGCATCTCTCTTTCCATCTCTAACTTTTCTAATCTCTGCTTCTCTTCTTTAGCAACTTTTTCTTCATTTTTCAAACCATCAGAGGGCTGAGTTACAAAGATAATTATTATTTAATAACAATGAATGTATTTTCCCACTGTAAATGATAACTAACATTCTATAAGAAAAATCATTAGATAATTGTATAAAAAGGAGAAACGGTAAAAATGACATATGACCTTTAGTTTTTTTAGTAAACTGATCATAAACATTACAATAATAGACATAAAGCATCTCTATCCTATGAATAACAATTTAAGAATATTCACAAAATATTATAAACTCCAGATGTAACTTGATCCATATAAAAAATATCATATTAGTTCGTCTATAAAACAATAAATCATATGTAAAACAAACAAGAAACTCTGACATATGAAATGTCCATTTGTTGTTTCAGAAATATTAACAATTGGTTTGATAATACGTACTACTCCTCTTCTATCAAACTTTAGTTCCCTCATAGCCCTATCGTAATCTTCATTTCTTTTCTCTGCTTTGTCCAAAATTTTATCAATTAAAGATGGCTCTTCTACTTTAGTTCTTTTGAAAACAACTGGTTGCAAATCTTTCCACTCGGTATCTAATTTTTCAGTCAAATCTAAAGTTTGTTCTTTTTCTTTTTGTTTTTCGGCTTTTCTTTTTTTAGATTCTGCTATCAATTGTTCTATCAAGTCTTTATGTGATCTGGCACCATCTTTCGATTCTGTTTTTGATAAAACACCTCCTCCAAAATGACCTTCCGAAACAAATTCATCTAAAACAATATTAAAAGAATGGATAAATTAGGTTGGGGAGAAAGGTTATCGGTATTTTTTTCATACTATTAAATAGATGACACTTTAAAAAAAAAATAAAAGTAAACACGGTTTTTAGCCATTTTTCTATTGTTTTTATGTCCACCAAAATGATTTGATACATTTTATAGTTTTATTACAGAAAAGAGAAAAATGTGACACAAACCATGAAAAAAATTTATGGTTGTTTGGAACTAATGCAGTGTCGGTATGAGTAGCAAAAACCTGGTTCCAGCATTTGGAGTTTAGTCATTTTCATGTCAAAGATGAAACTGGCTCTGGTGGACCTGTCATGAATTAAGTCAAAAAAAAACAGATTTGACCCATTTGAAAAAAGCTGAATATACAAAAAAGCTTGATACTTAGGTCTCACACAAGCTGACTGAAAGAAATCTAATGAATTGTATACTCATTTGTGATTCTCTATTTAAACGTAATGAATCAGAACCGTTTTTGAAAAGATGGATCACTGGTGATGAAAAATGGATTAAATACCTATGACAAGAATGTATGAAAAAGATCATGGTCAAAAGGCAAGCAAGCTCCACAGACTATGGAAAAACTCAGAATGACTTGCAATAATTTGATGCTTTGTATGGTGGGATTGGAAGGGCATTATTCATTTGATACTAGAACTGAAAATACTCTTTAGAGGCATGGAGCAAGTGGCATGGATTACAAGGATGAATGACGAGCAAGAGGCATGGATTGATTTGACTAATTTGTTTGTCAATTCCACCATGGTAAAGATTAAAGTCTTACTTGAAGTATGTTCTGATTCAAATTTAACATGTTGACCACCACCTACAACTACTAAATGGACTTGTTACCTACTATGAATGAACTGAATCTGTTTGAAATAAAAAAATGTGCAAAAACACCAACATATTTTACAAGATTAGCAAGTATAAGGGCAATGAAAACTGATATCTTCTTACATATAAACATTCTTCGGACATTACATTGGATCCCGCCTCTCCTTGGTTAAATGGCCCAGAACAATCTGAAAATTAAACCTATGACTAACAAAAAAGGATAAACTGAATATTACCATCAAGACCTCCCATTTTTCTTCCATCCTCATCTTCTTCATCAGATGAACGAGGGTCATCAAATTTTTCAATTTCCTCTAAAGTCTGACCTCTAACATAATTACAAAAAAAAATTTGTGATTATTGGCATATAAATGGTCCTACTTGTAGTAGCTAAACATTAAAAGCTGTTAATAATAGGGACATATTCTAAATGACATACTGTTCAATAAGAATTTATAAAACACAAATTATTACAATTTCTACTAAACAATAAATATTTCTATGAAAGAATAGTACACTCAATATGGATTACTTTGTACAAATTCACTTTATCTTAACTAAACAGCATGCATATAACCATGTGTCTCTTTGGAAATAGGCGTCTCCTTCTTTTAGACTGATTTTGGCTAAATACATTTAAATTAGAATAAAAATCTAAAATAAAATAAATAATCCTACATTTTTGGCTACGACATGGCTGACACATATCACCCAATAGCCGAGACCCAGCTTCCTTACTTATAAATCAAACACAGATGTTATATTAAATTAATCTCTGATTTTCTGTCATTTGGCTTTAAACAAACATGCTGTTTTTATGATCAATTTGTCGTGACCATTTTTTCACTCCTTGTTCAAATCAGTAAAAGCAGTAAATGTCTATCATCTGTGGTACAACCAGCATAGTGATCACCTAATAACATTTGTGGCACTGTAGACAAATTATTATTATTATTATTATTATCATCAGTACCTTGCCTTTAGTTGTGATTTTGGGAAATAGTGTAGATTTGTATAGAATGGTGTAGGTTTACACATCAGAAGGGGAGTGAAAGAATTATATAGCCGTCCAGTTTACATGCAACTTATAAGATGCCATGTACAGTAAAAATACAGTATGAGAAAATTAGGCTGCAGTACACCATTACTTCTCATTTAATGTGATGTCTTTTTTTGAAATTTTGAAGTACTTCAGCTACTATTTTGTTCATTTATGCCTTATCAATTTTTTATTAGCCTGACCAAGTTACCCTAAGTTTCCATAACCACATCAATAATATTGCAAGTGCTGATCCAGTTAATTTATCCAAATGCATCAGCTATTAAATTCATTTGGAGAGAGTTTAGCTTGCATATTTCTAGGGAACTACTGATTCGATGATTGTATTTTTTGGAAAAATTTATTGAATCAAATCTAATTGAAAATCTTCTACTAATACCTAGTTTCTTAGGTAATAAAAAAACACATCTGAAATATGTAATTAATGAATTCTTTTTCACACTAATATTACAACCCATTCCAAATGCTGATTCTACTTTATACCTATATAGCAAAGCCATAACTTCTTTTATGTTTAATATTGACCGATTACACTGCCAAAGCCAAAAATATAATAAATTCACATTTTACATCTCATTTATATGCAATTTCAAAAAAAAACAGAGATTTCCAATTGAAATGTATTTTTTTGGAAAGTAAGATCTATTAGAAAACCGTATAAACAGTAGTTGCAAAAATTTAAACAATTACCTGTGGGTTAAAATTTCATCATCCGCTAAATTATAAATATTTTTTTTAGAATATTGCTTTATTCTTTCTGCTGCAAATCTTGCGAGAACACGGTCATCTGAAGATAGCTGATTATTTTTCTCTCCAATACGGCGATCAATAAATGCATTTGTTTTATGCATCAATTTCATTTCTGTACCAATAGTTTCTTTCCTCTAAAAAATAATGTAATTGATCAATGCAATAGCTCCATTTCACACAAATTAATTTTGCAATTCTTTGTAATCATATGACAATGTATGCAGTTTACATACAAAAAATGTGCAAAAAATTATATTCTCATTATATGAATATAAATAAAACCATTTAGGTAATTGAATTTTCCTTTCTTTACACAGATATGTAATGCAAAATACTCATTTTAAATTAAATTTCGTTACCATAATTATACACAAATTTCATTTAATGTGTAATTAATTGATAAAAATTGTCAATTAAATATGCTTTGCTGTGCATGCATTGAAATAGACGAGTCTCCAACTACATAAAATTTTTACTGTAATAGAACCATACTCTGGCCAAGTTGGCTGCTGCAAAAAAACGGGCCAGCTCGTCTAGTGAAACACTTTCACAGAATACGGAAATAAAGTAGCAGCTTTAACTGCTTCATTTCATACAATGAGTGAGAGTTTCAGTAGCTCACGCACCCATCTCCCACTCGATCTTTTCCCAATCCTCCCTCCAGTAGATTTCCTATTCTCCCTCACAAGAGGCCAGCAACAACTGGTGACTCCACGGAGGTTGTGAGTGTCCGTAAGGGGTCAATGGCCATCTCTGATGGCTAGGTTGCTCATTTGTCCCACAAGATATGCAATTTAAAAAATTCAGGTTGATGCTGTTTGATATATTTTTGTCTACTCCACAACAGATGCTACTTGCTATTAAAGCTTTTTCAATCTTCACAAACATAAATGTTAGTTAACAGCTTACTACCACATCTTTAATAATTAAAATAAAATTTAATTACCTAATAGAGTTCAAAACTGTCAAATTCATAAATATGAGTAGACCATTTGGTAAAGCAATAGAAATTGAGACCCCTTTTAGGGCTGGAGGCACAACCTTGGGCACTCCAACCGTATACACTCAACTCGCATTCAAATGTACAAAGTTGCTTTTGGGTAGATTTGAGATAGATTTAGATCAATATTAGATATATTTCATAATTCTGCACCATGCTCAGAAATTCTTAGTGGTACAGTAGTAAACACTTACTAATATATAATTAATAATAGTAAAATACCAGTGTCTTTCATTTTACAGTAGTGGAAAAGGAGTTAAATGCCATTGCAGATAACCATTCTATCATATGACATTTTACACATCAATTGAACAATGCAATACAATTACAATATAATTAACAAATAATTGATTCTTGTTTAATAATATGAGTATGCGTTTCTATATGCATGAAACATTTCCATAAAAACGATCAATCTTATAAAACTTGTACTGTACCCAAAAACACCATCCAGCTACTAAATACAACATAAGATAATATATACTTCTAATGCCAACCTGGCCAAGTTCAAACTTTTATTCTAGAAAATTTATTAAAGAGAAGCTTGCTATCTTCGAAGAAATGATACCTGTCTAAGTAATTTAAAACTAGAAATACACAAAGTTTATTGCTTTTTTAACAGTTTACATTGGTAGGCATGAAAAATTAAGATACATAGCCACATTGTGAACATTATTAATATTATAGAATCTACCTCAGTAACAATTAGCATATATCTCGATTCCACTCAGTCTACTGATACAAAATTTATACCTTCTGTATAGCTTTAGCTCTAGAAACACCGGGTAATCCTCTATCGTGTTTTGATTTCTGACCCAAAACTTTAAACTTTTCCCTATTGATATGCACTTCAAATGGGTTTAATTTTTTCTTGTTCAAATCAACTTTCTTTTTGTTATTGACTTTGTCAGATAAACCAGAATTCCTTTTTATTTTTGTTTTAGCCATTATAAATAAAATTAGAGATTATATATTTTTTTATAATTACGATGTGTTTAAAAACCTACGGACTGAAATAGGTTATCGTATTTGATAAATATATTTTGACAGCGATATCACCAGGAACATGTGCCAGGCTTGTCAATTTTTCTAGATGTGTTCCGACCATCATTTCAATTAATTCAGAAATATTTTTGTTTGTCATGAACGATGACAAAAAAATAACGTGACAAATATTCATATTGAAAAAGTAATGAGAAATGTTAATACAAAATAGAAAAGCGAAATGATTTTTAAGAAAAAAAATTTAAAAAAATATATTTTGCTTAGTTTCATCGAGAATTTATGCGATGATTTAAAACACGAAAGCTTTCGAAGTGAAGGGGTCTAGCAGTCCTGCATAACTGTTTTTTCATAGAAAATAATACAGGTATGTCAAAATAATTGGATTTTATAATGGCAGGTACTTGAACAATTAAAAATTAGATTGTCATATATATACTTGATTTATAAATAAAAAAATTACAAATTGAAAATAACTGTCTTAATTACCCGATAATTAGTTATGTATTAAAAATGAATGATATGAAAATCAGCTTTTCTCGAACATTTTTAAAAAGAATGAAATTATGTTATATAGTTTACACACAGATTCTGCACAAAAAATTATTAATCTAACTAAAATTTTAAAGGAAACACAATAAGGGTTATATATATTATAACCGATATATAAAATTTTCAGAATAATAATTTTTAATAAATCTTTCAACCATATTTAAAGATATTAGTTGGATAAAAAAAATAAGAAGAAAATGTACTCGGAACAAAGCTGCAACTCTTCCCTTCTACACCATTGGTTGTACTAATTTACCAAAAGCCGAAAACACCCGAAAGAGCGTTCGGTTAAGTTCGTAGCGACGCCGTGTTGCATCTAGCGCGTAGGTATATTATTGTGTGGCGCTCTTTTCTTTTGACGGAGTCATATACACTTGTTCTCTCCAAAAATGTCAGACATTAGCAAAGAAGAACTTGAAAAGGAAATAGAAAGTAAGTTTGCAAACATTTATTTCTTTGTTTTATACGATTTTCATGTATCAAGGCTTAGTTTAGCTTAAAAATAATTTATTCTTTATCACTCCTGTAGGAGGTCATGTAATGGCTTCTCTATATGATGTTCGAGTGAACTTAGCTTTTTCAAAATTTCATTTTTAAATATCTCTGATAGTACGATGAAGTAATGAAAATGTTTCATGTGAAAGTTGTTCAGTAATTTTGTCCGCATTGTTTGATATACATGCCTTTATTTTAGGCCTTTTCGTTACGCTTGGGCACTGGTGGTTTATTTTTGTACGACGCGTAACTTATTACATCAAACCACCACGTATGAAACGGCGTGATGGCGGCGTTTTAGAATTACCAAATTATTTGAAAAGATTCGCATAAAGGAGTAGAATAAGAATTATTCGAAACATTTTTTTAGATGTTCTCTTAAATTCGTGTTATTAAAGTTTTTCTCGGTCGAAGCCTTCTTAATTTGTCATTTTGTGGCCGCCATATTGTTACGTTCCAACTTCAACATTGATCGTTTTATATGCTTCACAGTTTAATGAAATGTGTATTTATAGCGTCTAACACGGTTCTTAGGTTTTAATGCACAGTATATTTATTCTAGTAGTTATAACGGAAACGAAAAGCGCGCAATTTTTTTTTGACTATTTTAAAATCCTTTTAGTAATATATCATTCGCTTCAAATTATATTCGAATATTAATGAGTAATATTTTTGTTATGATTTATCAGAAATCCTTAAAAATGCAAACCTTGCTACGACCTCAACGAAAAAGGTTCGTCAACAACTGGAGAAAAATTTGGGAGTTGACTTAACTCATAAAAAGAAGGTAATTGACCAATTGGTCATGGATTATGTAAACAGCAAGGAGGATGATGAGCAGGAAGAAGATGGGGAAGAGGAAGAAGAAGAGGAAGAGGTAAAGGAAATATTTACATAAACAAAGACATTGCTATACTGTATAAAATGTATACCAAATTGATACTCTTACAGTTATAAATAGGCACATATAATAAAATGTAACTTTATAGTGTTGTTTCGATAGGAGATAACCAGATATAGTACTTAGTTGTGTTTGTATCATTAGTGTTTCATACTTGTTCTTAACATGAGATGTTGAGTCGATCACTATTTATAGGTTTCACATACATTTATCAAGACTTAAAAGTGAAGATTTTCTTACTATGTTTTCTGTCATCTTCAGCATTTGTTAAATATATTTATGTTTATAAAATCAAATTTATAAATTTGTCGTCATTATGTCCTTTTGAAATACAAACATAAGTGAATCTTGACATTGAAATATATACTATTTATATGTCATATTTTATCTACAGTGAAATTTATAACCATAATTATGTCCTATAACAAATAATTTATATTGTACTAGCACATGTATCTACATGTGCTAGTACAATATAAATTACAATAGAATCTCAGTAAATCGAACCTCGTTAAGTCGAAATCCTCAGTAAGTCGAAAAAAATTGCCATTCCCTTCCGATGAACCCCTAAATATGCGGTATCTCGAATTATTTAGACTTTGTAACTCGAACAAAATGTTATTTCCCTACGAAGTATTGATAATACATATGTATACATAACTCGAATTTCAAAGAGGACACTCCGTAAGTCGTAGTTGGTAAAATATAATGTCGTCTTACTTGGAATTCCCCAAAATAATAGTAATAAATTCCGTAATGAATGTTCAGGTTCGGGGGCTTCTAATCTATTGTTTTTTCTTATAAATGTGTGCAATGAATGAATACATTCATGAAACTTTCTAAGTAACACAGCTGTGAACATTATGTTTGTTCCTTGTCCACACAGTCATATGTATCTCGAAGTTCTTGTTAAATCAAAAACTCTTTAACTCGAGTTATTGAGATTCCACTGTATTTGTCAATATCCTAAGAAATAAACAAAATCTATTTATACTTGAATGTTTTATTTCTATAATATGCATCTATGTTAGAAAAAAATAATAAGTATATTTATAAAATATTTAACAACTTGTTTGTGTAAATGGCCACTGTCAAGCTGCTATAAACTATTTGTATTTGTTTCTCATTTGAATCTCAAACTATATCAGAATCTATCATGTATATTTGCTATATACAAATTGAGATTATTTGAAACATAGCATAAGTACAATTTAAAATTTGAACTTTATTTTTGTATACAGTAACCACAGTGCACTATCACTATTGAATTTACAGGGCTAATAATGTAAGCTAACATTAACCTTATAGGTTGTACAAAAACAAGTGACTAGTTCCTTTTTCTTTAACAGTATTTAACGAAAATAACTTTTCTTACAATCCTTTTTAACTTTGCATATAAATAATTTTGAGAGCTCTTGTATGTAGGAGTTTTGCAAAATAGTCCTTGCAGCAGTCAATTTATAAATATTGACTATTATAATTTGTGTATATAACATGTGAACCCTATCTCGATTAGTGTTGTTGCAGTTTCTTTTTATTAACAATAGATTTTTTTTACAAATGCTTTAAAAAACTGAACATTATTAATTGAAAATATAACAAATATGTTTCTGTAAAAATTAAAAAAACAAGCAGTATTTCTTTTGTTATAAAAAATGCTTTAAATGAACTACTTGTGCCAGTTTTCACATTTTTTTCATCACTAGTCATTATTTTATTTAAACTCAGATGTACACGCTATAGCTTTAGCTATTTTATCACATCTTTTTTTTAAATACTTTCATTTTGAATGCTAAGTCAATTTTTATAAATTATTGACAATCTCCATTATAAAAGTAACCTCTGAAAAAATTTCAAAATATTAAAACTCCACAACACATGTCTCCAGTATAAGAATATATGTACTGTATATCTGTGGCCCATTTTTGAAGTTTGTTCGTTAATGTCTCTGCCAATTACATTGTTTTCAATGTGTTATTTTCGTCACATGCTCAATAATCTGTCATATGCCGTCATGTGGTTTCAAAGGCCAGTTCGACAATTACTGGTCATTGATGTAAAACAGTTCTCATCTTCTTCATGAAATTAACCTAATTTGTGCTTGAATGGTGTTTAGCAGTATTTCTTACGGAATTATTTGTTAAGATGGCCATTTATTATGCCTTAAATTTATTTCTATAGCAAATTAATTTTGATAAGAATTATTGAAATGCTTTAATAATGCAGTAAGTTTTTGCTTTAGGAGGAGAAAAAAAAACCTGTAAAACGTTCTGCGCCTCCCTCCAAAGCTTCATCAAAGAAATCCAAAAAAAAGGAAAGTTCCGAAGAAGAAGAGGAAGAGGAGGAAGACGGCACTAACGAAAGTGAATCTGAAGAAGTAAGTTATATCATAATGTCTTTTATTGTGCTCAAGGGTTTGTGTATCGTATGAGAGTACTGTAAACTCCTTGACAGTTTAAGGTATTATAAATGTAAAATTATATTCCCTTGACTCCAGACACACTAAAATTTAGATATATTTAGTATTTTAATACAAATTTGCACAATTGCAATATTTGTGTATGCAATGACATGAATATAAATAAAACAATGTTTTTTGTCTGTCTTGTTTGTGCAAGCTTAATCTGCTGAATTTGATGTAGTTGTCAGTTATGTACTAAGGTACTCCCGAACTAAAATTTAGTGTTTGTTTCATTAGCATTTGCTCTCAACTTTGCCTTTTTGTTTGTACATATTCTGTTATCCATCCAAGTTTGACCAAATTTTATATACATTTTGTATGATGTTACAAAGGCCATGGTATCTTTTCTCCGGCTGCACTTAAGTTAAATTTGTAAACTTTGTGATGTAGATCCAATTCCTTTTTTAAATTATGAATACTTAATGAAAGCAGAAACAGGTAAAGGATCTAGATTCGGTCTATGCAGGTAAAGCATATTATGATATGTATTTGATGTAACTGCCCGGCAGATGCTAGTACCACATATGTTTCTTTATATATTAAGAATTAATTCATAAAAGCTATAGTAAAAAATCATTTATGTCAATAAAAAAAAATGTTATTAAATATGTAGTTATTTGGTTACTAAATGTATGTAGCGCCATATTATATTTCTAATAAATACTTTTCTATCGTTTAAGGAGAAGAAGAAATCTGCACCAAAAAAGAAAGGAGGCAAGAAGAAAAAATGGTCAGATGGTGATTCGGACAGTGATTGGGGCAAAGCCAAAGCTACTAAAGCCAGCAAAAAAGTGAGCATAACTGCTTTAGAATTATAGTGTTATTATGCTCCTTTTTGAGCTACAACCATTAAAAACAATGCCTATGATATTATTACAAATTTCATCTCAAATTTTACTTCACTGTAGAGATATTCATGGCTGTAATATATTAATATTGAGGAATTTTCGATTTTTTATTGTTTCATATGTTATTTATATTTTCACGTCAACCAATTAAACATTTAAGTTCAAAATGTATAGGGGAGTTCGACACTTGACCACAGGCCAAGTCCAAAGTTTTCCATATCACCATTGCATTACCATTACCATTACCATGTCGTTTTCTTTCATTCCTTTGCTGTAGGCTGGCGGCAGAGGCAAAGGCGGCGGCTACACGCGCGCCTACAAGCTGTCTCCCGCCCTCGCCGAGCTGATGGGCGCCTCAGAAATGCCTCGACATGAAGTAGTCAAACGCGTGTGGGCCATGATCAAAGAGAAAAAACTTTATGATCCGAACAATAAACAGTTCGCTATCTGCGACGACGCCCTTTATAAGGTCTTTGGGACCAAACGTTTCAGAACGTTTGGTATGATGAAGTATCTAAAATCTCATTTCATAGCTGATTAAATTCACTATGAATTAACATTTTTTCATACTACTGTTTTATTTTTTTCAATATCTTTAATATGAGGATTATATGATTATTTTTTACTATACAGCAATGTATAGTTTATTACTATTTTTTTTTATGACTGACAATATCAATTTCTAAAATTTTAAGTAGATTTGATTTCAAAGTTCCTTGAGTAAGTAGCCAGGCATTTTATTTGATTTTTAGGAATACATCATAGTACTGTAAGGTTGTGACTGTAATGGTACTGTGCTTCAAAAAGTTCAAAACCTCTTTGAGTATAAAATTTAAAGTTTCCTCAAAACTAATCCACTTGAGAGGAAACAAAATTATGTTCAGACTGTATTTTTGTGACTCGAAAGGAAAAGAAATGGACTGCCAGAAAACTCACAAAATATATAGATTTAGAATGTTCTTATTAACTGCATAATTTGATGACACATTACATCCTAGTGAATAAAACATAACACAATATTGTTTTGTGGTGTGTTTTATACATGTACTGAGTAGTGTAACTCTGTTAATTGATCATTAGTTAACATTAAATAATGTTTGCGTGTGGGTTTTTTGTGCAAACAGAATTAATATTACACCATTTCTTATGGATCAAACACTAAGATATAGCCACTAGTGAGAAGATGTTGAAATACTCGTAGTCCGAAAAAATGCCCACTATCACTAAACAATTTTTGAAAATCTCTAGTGAAGTAGGCTACAAGCTTATCATCAAACTGTTAATTTGCTTTTAAACTTTTGCTTAGATCATCTTATGCTGAAACCAGTTTTGTAAACCAGGTTGAAAAAATAGTCAACAGTGAAACTTAATAACTAAAATAGGTGATGCAAAACAACATGGTGGTGGTATTACATTTAAATTTATCAATATTATGGATTTATTAGTGGGAAATAGTTCAATTTCAAAAATAGCTCCAAAACTTTACAGCAAACCATACTATACGATTTATTGTTAGCATGGATACTATGATAACAATAAAATGCATTTTTTTTATTT
Source organism: Eumeta japonica (assembly GCA_005406025.1). NCBI lineage: Eukaryota > Metazoa > Arthropoda > Insecta > Lepidoptera > Psychidae > Eumeta > Eumeta japonica. The sequence continues at coordinate 142,686 of BGZK01001208.1, forward strand.
AAATAAATGAAATAATCTTGGAGTTACATAGTATTGTCTTGGAGATCTGTAAAAATTATAAAATACACATTTTACATAAATTAATATTTTATTGTTTGATAAATAAAGTATTTTTGAGTGAAATCAATCAACAGTAGGATGATTAAAAACCTAACACAACCAACATATGTCATGTTTATTTCTTTTCGTTTTTAGAGAAGCAAATTCATTTATATTTTTCTGCTCTTAGGAACTAATCGCCACAGTAGGTGTCCCTATCTCATTGTCACATATATTTTTGAAGCACGGTTAATTTATACTTACGGCATGACTATTCCTAGAATTACTTACCTGATGGTAAAATATGTTTTTCAATAACTGCAAAAGGTAAATTGAGGACTATCTATTTTTAAGCTTAAAGATAAGTACTGATACAATTCTAGGTTAAGAAATTGAATCCATGAGAGATTTCAATGATGACAACATTGGACATACCTAGTAAATGGGAAAAAAGGAAGATCTCAAAAATTATTATTTGGTGTAGTTTTTAAAACAGCCTGTACTTGGACCGAATTGGCTCCGGCGTCCTTAGACTATTAGAATGATTTATCTTGTACACGTGAAAATTTGACAATCTGTGCAATATATGGCAATTTATTAAATGTAAAAGAATGTACAGCCATTTTCCATTCTGGTACTGTGATATCTCTCTGTTGTGGATTATTTAGTGTAAGTCATCAATACTAAACTACTGATCGTTTTGCCTTGATCCCTTAATAAACCGATTTAACTTGCGTCAAACAAATGATTGCATCTGTAATTCAAATAATTAAAAAAAAGATTGTACAAGTTTGGAGACTATTAGATTTTTAATATATCAGTATACTTTATTTTTCATTTACTTTAATGTGAATTAAGTGTGGCTTGTACTCTTACGAAACGATTATAATTTTTTTTTTAATAAATACATCTGCATTGATTATTTTGTATTTCAAACGCATTTAAGTCTAAGGCTTATTGCATATTATTTGCTGAATAAAAATTTAATTTTGTTAATATTAAAGCTTATATAATGGTAGCTACGCAATGTGCATTAAAAATTGTCAGATTATTCTGCAGGTTGTATTCTCAATTTTGAAAAGTGTTGCTATGAAAAAATTAAATTGATAAAAAAAGTAGTCATGCTGAGTTTTTTCGTTTACTCCAATTTTTTTTTCAGTTTTTCAAAACGCAAAATAGCAAGTGCGCCACCAGTATAGGTGAGCACTGCCGCTAGTTGCCTATCTTTTATAAAGGAATGTGCTTTGTTTTTGAAAACGCTTTTGTCATATTGAGTAGAAATACTACTGCTAATAGGTCATTCCAGATCTTTAGTGTGCGTGGCAGAAAATTACGCATGAAGTATATGATCGAATATCAGTTCTTCCACATATCTACGTAAACTATCCACATTAAATAGCCAGGACAGTATGTTGACCATGAAAATAGGGAAGCAGATAAAGGTTAAATTTTTTTTTAACTTTTTTGGTTCGGAATTATATCTTTATTAATATTGTTTAATGTTATTTATTTTTCATTGAGAAAATAAATATCAAAAAGTGCAAAACAAATGTGGGAAATTCAAAGTAGTTGTAATGCAATGTCGTTGGTCAGATGATCTCACCAATAGCGATAGCTGTATGTGACGTCAAAGTTTAAGTCAACAAAGCGCTAAATTGGCTTTTTTGAAGTTTATTGTAGTTTAACATTATCAGTTAATATTTTCACATTGTTTTGCAAAAAAGAATTCTTACACATAAACTTAATACAATACTTATAAGTTGGTTTTTGGGCCTATACCGTGATAATCTTAAAATACAAAATTGACTCCACAACAGTTCAATAATTTGTTTGTAGGTAAGTGCGTATTCCCTATTGTTTATAAATAAACAAACTTATTCATATAATTTATTATGTTATGGATATATAACCCATTAACCTTTTTATGTTTCTGTTAATTCAGTGAAGTCCTGAGTCACTGTTTTAGGAATGGAATTGTTCCTACGAAGTATAATATTTAATGGCTTTTTTAGGAATACGCTAGGATTAATAGCATTGCTGGTTCCAAACGGAGCCTATTAGTTAATGCAGACGTTGCAGTTTCAATAATGATTCATCACCAATATGACGCCAATACTGTACGTCTTCGATATTAACTTCAATACTATAAAACATCTGTAAGTAAAACAAAATCAATGCTTGAGTATAAAATAACTCGTTGGCAGCGGACTCACTACATAGTAAACAGGTTTTTTGCTGGAAGAAATGTAATGTGGGCATACAACGTTTTACTCGTTTTGTTTTTAACTTCCCGCTAAGAAAATTGAAAATTTTTGGGAAGTTATTGGTTTCACCCCATTTTGCAAAAATCGAGTTCTCATCAGATCTCGACGTTCTGAGGGTTTAGGAAGCTTCCCTGATCATCCATGAGATGATGTCCGTATGTGTGTAGATGTGTATGTGTGAATGTATGTAAACCTCATAACTTTTAAACGGCTTGACGGAATCGAGCCCACTAAACGGCGTTCCAAAAAGTTTCACCAAACTTAGATTTCCTGTAAGTTTGGGTCGATTTGGACCGGTAGATTTTGAGAAATTTTCAAAAAACAGAAAAATTTTTAAAAGTAGTTTTTCAAAATAATTTTAAAATGGCTTGACCGATCAATTCCAAAATCTAATCAGCTCTTAACCTATTAAAAACACGTCGATTGCCACAAACCGGGTCAAAATCGGTTGATTCGTTTGCGAGAAATCGTTGTCGAAAGAAATCGAAACAAACCGTTTTTTTACTCAAAAAATTGCGTCAAATCCCGTATATTTTCGAGTTTTTGAACTCTAAAATAGCGGGAAGTTTCAGGGTTGGCCTACAGGGTTAACCTATTTTTTTAATTGATGCCGTGTATATTATGGCGGATTTATAACATTTTGTGAATTTGCGACCGTCGGCGATGAGTCGCGACGATCTGCGTCCATTTGCAATTATTATTGACACCATTTTATAAATTCAATTTTACTCATCCTTCATCAATATTGATAACACAGGTTGATGAAAAAAAAATTGTTTTGTGTTTGCGTTCTAATGCTTAAATTCTGATTTTACACAACAAAACACACTTCAGTTTCGAATTTTAGCTTTTAAAATTTGCTTTTGTTTGATTTACGTCGATAAGTAAGTTTTGAAGATATTAATTGATTTTTTGAATCTTGTGAATTTTTAAAGGGATTTTTTCCAAATTATCTTAAGCCAAATTTAAAGCAGGTATCTTCGTAGGACCACAAATAAAACATAATAGGCAGTGATGATTTCACAGAATTCCTCAATTCTCATGAAAAATAAGCCCGGGAGAGTTAGTTGAATGGAAATTAATGGTTTTCTTGGAAACAACAAAGCTGACGATTATGAATAATTGATTTAAACTATGCTTGAAAGCTTTAAAATTATAAGCTGTTGATTATTCCATAAATTTCATATGCTACATTCTCATCTGGTCCTATTTAAAGATAATATGAGTGCCTATTCAGAGGACTGAGAAGAATACTTTTCACCATGATATGATGGACTTTGAACGGCGTTACCAAAGACAATACAAAACGAGAAAATGATAGAGATTACATTTGGGATTTAATATGAGAAAACCTCTACAATCAGAAGAAAACCACTAAAAATATTCAGTTTTGAACTTATCTCTTTGTTATTTTACATTTATGTGCTATTGTTTATCTCAATTCTCGAGCGAAAAAGACTGATGTTCAAGAAAAAGTTTTCTAATAGTAATTTATAATAAAATTATAGGAAAAATATATAAATTAGTCAATTTTATTTAAAATTATAAAAATTGCTCGTGTCCATAAAAGCAAACTAATAAAAAAAAAATTTTCTTTTATTTGTGACGTGGGAGAGACCAAAATTTTACATGCAGAAGCCAGACTCAAAAATAATGTTGACCATTATAATAAATGACGCATAATATGGTCAATGCAACAAAATATTAATAAAATGTAAACTCGGTCTATGGTGCTTGTAATATTAATCTGAAGTACCTACCAATCGTTTGCAGCTCCTTTCGGCCATAGAAGGAATGAATTTTTAATGGTAAGAAACAAAATAATGGAAACTATTATAAAACGCTAAAATGAATTTATAAACCGATATAATGATTTTAAATGTAATAAAGATGTGATGCCCTGAGCAATTTGCAAAGGAATGCAACTGATTTGAAAATATTTAAAAAAAGTACTAGTTTACTTAATGCGAAGATATATCTTCATACATATATATGTGTGTGTGTGTGTGTGTGTGTGTGTGTGTGTGTGTGTGTGTGTGTGTGTGTGTGTGTGTATTAATACGCTAAGATAAGTTGTTTGCCTGCCTTTTTAGAAAAAATCTCACAATTACTTCACATAAATTTTATATCATTTCATAAATAATTGTTTGCTCTACCGGCATCAACAACTAAAACATTTATTGGTTCTTTTGTTCTTGCAAATGAATTAATTATTAAAATTATAAATATGCTGCCATCTGACGATTTTAATTATGAAACAACGGTCGGTAAATTCTTGGTTCAAATATTTCTTCGAACTGTAATCTGCTTCAGAATGTAATACAACAAAAACAAGAATGTTAGAAGTAGTGTGCAAAATTAGAAACGAACGGAATACCTGCGGTTAATTAAATTGAATTGAATGATTTATTTACGTAATAATTACACAAACTATAAAATAAAATGCCTAGGCGACGAAAACTGGGAAATCAAACAGAAAGACGTCGAAGCAAGTCAAATTGTATCAGATGACTGTGAGTGTGTGCGGGAGGGTGGGTGGGTGTGCGCGCGCGCTTAAAATATTGTTTAAGAAGAAGTTTTGTACTTTAAAAGGAAATAAAATTAATATTCACAGTAATTTTGTAAACTGATAATTATTATACATAATTTGTGTGAATTTTTCGCACAGGGTACGTCTAGTATATATATATATATATATATATATATATATATATATATATATATATATATACATATATACATATGTTTGTGTGTGTCGCTGGATTGGGGTAGCACGTGCCGTCGTTCATGTTGTGGACGTTAGTATGGTGGTCACCGTGTATTGCGATCGAAACTAAAGATAATCAAAATATAATGGTTTGCAATTACAAACAGTTAAGTGCAACACCAATAATCTTAACGTCAAAACACGGTGCTCCCGGCGTACACAGCGACTGTCTCTCCTATTCTTCCGTCCGCTCAGTGGTACCTCCCTCAATGTTCATATTACTCTATGGTCCCTCCCTACCATATAGTGTATTATCTCCGCTGATCACTGTCGCATCCCTTTCACTATCTTGAGCCTCGCGTCGTCTTACGACACACACCGATTGCACCCGAGTGCAGTGAATTATCTTGTTTTACTGGCTCGACGTTTTAACTCCGACATATATGTGTGCTATCTTTACTGTGTATCTCTACTGTACTTCTAATCTCTTTGACTCTACTTAAATGCACCCGTTTCCATAACAATATTGGATATAACAAATAATATCCATAGAAACAGAAATCTTACTAGATATGAGATTGTATTACAATAAATATATTATTATTTCTACAATTTTTATAAAAACTTAATTCAACAATTCCCAAAATGGCTCTAAACGAGATTGTACTGAAGAACATGGCAAAGGAAATAACGAAAAATTGTCATAAGGCAAACGTAAGCGTAGAGCCGGAGTTTGTGATTTATTTCGCCAAGTTGCTTTTGTTGAATCCAAAATATGGGAAGCCGTTTCAAAATAGAATAAACAGAAGCGATTTGGCGGTTTTTGTCAACGAGTGCGTCGCACTACTAACCAGTGAGTATTTAGGTTTTTTTACCTTTATTAGGAATGGAAAAAATTCTATTCAAACAAAATTTAAGATTATGGCAATGGTTTGAAAGGTTATTCAGATGAAAAATAATGTATAATGCGTACATAAACTACTTAGTAACCCCTATGACATGAAAAAATCTAACAAGGGAATTAAGTAATTTCTGTATATATGGGTTCTTTGTTTATCGACTTTTGTGTAGAGGAAGATGGTGAAAGAAGAATAAAATTTTGGGGGTAATAAAATGAAAGGGCCTCCGCACTCTGCTGTCGACAGCGAAAAGTACAAATAACATGTATTCTCTATGGATATTAACTATTCTGAATTCTGTCACTTACGTTCGCGCAGGGTAGTGCAAGAAGGTGGGCACGATGGAAAAGATGAAAGAAAAGTCAATGCAAAAAAAAAAATTGTCAATATCACAATACGTTGCTGTATTAGAACAATGGGGTAACATTATACATATATGGTAAATAATGTTTCTTAAAACAATCGAAAAGTTAATAATCTTTAACACGAAAATACACAAAATATACCATCAGTTTTTTTTGTTTAGCCCAAAAGATTGAAATTAGGCACATTAATGGTCCTTTTAGATTATCTCAATAATATTTTAAATAAGTATGTAAATTTGAATGGATGTTTGTTGCTCAATCACGCCAGAACGTTTGAACGGATTTGGATGACATTTGCCACAGACATAGATTATAGCCTGGAATAGCACACAGACTACTTTGTATTCCGGAAAATGTTTGATTCCCGTAGGATAGATTTGTTTTAGTTTTTCACATATCAAGGAATTGACATAATTCTTTGCATAGTGGTAGGTTGTAGGCGTCAGAGAATGTTGTAGACTACTCTTTATCCCGGAAGAATACACGGTTCCTATGGGATAGCGTAACAATTGTATCCTACGGGAACCATGTATTTATATGGTGTTTCGTTAAAGTTTAAAAAATAGACTTTTAACTCATTATCCTCCAGAAGGCTTAATTGACCAATTTACAAAATGACGAAAAAATTCTCTAAAAAGTTTAAATGATGCATAATTTTCTTTTTACCGAATAAATTTCATATGAAATTTTTTATGGAGCGAAGTAAGACTTTGAAAAGTGGTGAGATAGGTCTTTCACAATTAGGTTGGGGCCTGGGGGGGCGGAGTTGTGACATATTATATAAAAATTAATGCTTATGATAGACCTATGCGACTCCAGACTTAAAAGGAAGTTCTTCAGGTGGCGGCGTCTTTCTCGTGACATTAAGAATTCAATATATTATGAAAATGGAATACGAAGACACGCAGATTCTCATCAAAAAGAATTCGGACAACATTGAAACATGCCTGAAACCCTTGCTCAATGAAATCGTCGACTCCTTTCCTGACAATGATGATGACCGAAAAAAACTTTTTAGGAAAATATCTATCTATATTATTTTGGCTTCTGGTCTCGGTAATCCTGCTCTATTGACGGTGAGACATTTTTTTTAATAGACTTTTACATAATAGAAATATTGTCAATACATAGTTTTGGTTTTCTATAATTAAATACCATAGACATAGGAAATAGGCGAAATATTGCTGAGCAACGATTTATGGAAACGATGCCGACCATTGAGCGCAGCGAGAGGAGCGATCGGTCTAGACTCAAGACGGTAGAGGGCGCTAAAACGCCAAATGAATATAACAATTTCGAACGGAAACTAATATTTCAGATTTCAGATGCGCCTTTTGTGAAACACGGGACTGTGTACTACTTAATTTAATTTAAATGCAATTTGTGTTCATTTTTGCAATAAATGTTGAATTTAGGAAAAAAAATGGTCATTTATATTAATGCTGAAATAAAAAATAAACAGAAATTAAAATCAAATTGGGTCTCAATCTGGGTGACATTATGATTTTGAGGACACCTCATAAATCTGGAATAAAGATAGATGGAAAACATAATTTTTAGTGCATAATAAATTATGTCTAATGTAAGAATGTGGATCAAAATTAGTTGATTCATTCAAAAGTTATCGCCATTCAGTAATTTCAAAAAAAGTGTTTATCCAAATTAACTTTAAAAATTTTTTGATATATAATTTTTTTCATAAAATCTTCTTTTCTTATATCGAAAAAACTGCATCGGATGCCGCAAGGCCTATCGAAATCGGTTATTTGGTTCAAAATATATCGCCATGAAAGTTTTCGAAAAGTTAAGAAAAAGAAATGTTGGAGACGCTAGATTTGCTAGTCATTATTAGTTTACATATTAATATTTGTTCCATATTTCAGACCCTTAAAGAGGGTTTAGCGGCATTAGAAAGTGTATTCAGTCCCGAAGACCTGGAGGCATTTCCACATCTGGCGCGGGCGCACAAAGTACAGCAGCTGACGGAATTGACGGAAATCGTTTCCGGCGTGAGACTGTTCAATAGGGACTGCAAGAAAGGCGGAGACGGGATACCAGATTGTATGTTTATCATTTTTTTTTTAATCCATGCGTTAGGTATACTTGTAGATACCGATTGTGAAATTAATATTTTTTCATATGTGTCGATTATTAGACATCAACAGATCAAAGATATGATCGGAAATTGGGACTTAGGAAGTTAAAGTATCCTTTGACCGCTGGGTTTGAATCCATGATTTCTAGCGTCCAAACCAACAATCTACTCTACTACAAAATTTATTAGTGTATAGATTTTACATCGAATTATTATTCCAAGGAAATTGAAATGAAACTGGTATATGATCATAATTTGATTTATGACCTAAAATATTTAGCATGACGTTTATTGACTCAACTCTCAAATTTCTTACACATTTCCCGGTTTTCAGCATATTTATAATAATAATTAGACATAGCAATTTATTGCTACTAATCTAGGAATTTATTATTCATTGCTCATTGCTATAAAAAAGAGCGAAGGCATTTCTTGAAAATTAACCTTGTCATTGCTAAGTATAATAAATAGTTTTATTAATGGTCGCAACTGCCCACCAAGTTGCCTTTGCCGCTAATACCAAAATATTTTTTCCTTAATTATTGCATTCTAGTGCCGTTTAATTTAACCGACGCAAGCCGAGCGTGTTTAAATACAATATCCAGCACACTGGTCACCACCATGGACAAAGTGGACACTCTGACTTCAGCGATAGAGGATTCCATTGCCATATGCGAAGAAACCGGCAACGTCAACATCAATGTGTCTCCACAAAGCGAGCTGAGCGCCTCAGACTACAAGAGAATATTTGACTATCTGGCCCATTGGAGACAGTATGAGCTGGCCACGAGGAAGTTACTCGGAGACATCGAGAATGTTGTGCAAAACGCCATCTATTACATGGACGAGGTGGATTTTTACATAAATACTGTACTATGTAACTGTCTATAATCTACAGTAAAACGCACGAAACTTTGCCGCTCTGAATTGCCTGCGAATGATGTAATGCGCAGGTATAACGCTTCCGAACGCTACATTCTTCTCTCACGCATTCTTATTTTACGCCATTACGACGCTTCGGTGACTAGCTTCACAGCGGCAAAATTACGTACGTTGTATTGTACGTTAATAATTTAATTATTAGCGGCCGGCCAATCACAAGTGATTATACCACTTTATCACTTAGCACTACGAACGCTAAGCATGTTATGAAATGTTCGTAACCAACCTGTAAAGTCGGTCGGCATCAACGAAATATATTGTCGTGATGGTATTTGTAATACCAAATGCCATCACGACACCGAAAGACCAATAATTTATGAATACATAAATTATCGGTCTCTTGGTGTCGGTGTCGTTTATTGATTCCTAATTTGATAACTTTGATAAAGACATTAAATTTCTAAAATGTGACAAACGTTTTTAACTACTTAGTAACTGGAAAACTGAGTTCTGTTCTGGACATAAATAATTATGATGCCTATAATAATCTATTTTTAAATTATTTTGTCGTTTTTAAATATTTTTGTATTATCAAAATCATTTCACCTTTATTCAAAAGATTTGTATCGTAGGATACTTTTTAAGAAGACGAATTGTTAGGTGATGAATCTGATTCATTACTAAGACAAAACCAATCTGTGATTAGTATTATATTTTAGAATTTGGAAAGACTCTAATGTCGGTATTCGTAAAAATTCAAACAGAAGCAAATAAAAAAAATCCAAATTTTAAAATCAATTTAGTAAAAAAAGCCAATTCGGTTTTTTGCAAATATCTTAAAAACTATTAGAAATATGCAAAAGTACAGAAAAGATCCAAAATGAATAAAAAATTTCTTATATAAAAGTCCTACTTTCTAATCTACGACTAATATTTATAATTTTAATTACACGGTAAAATTAGGGCCAAAGGGTGATGCGGTGGCCGGATGCTCTTCATATTTCATAGAGGTCAACAAAAAAATATTTAATTTATTAATATTAATAAATGGAAAAATGACGCAGTATTTAGAAACATGAAAAAACAATAATCCGTTGGAATAAAAATATTACGCAATTTTTAGGCAAAAAGCACTTAAGCGAAAAGTTAGAAAAATGGCCCTTGCTTACCAGATAATTCGAACTCCCTAATCCTACGTCGCAAGCGGCTATATTAACCACTTGATTGTATTACTTTAATGGCTCATTGTATATAGCAAATCGTTTCATAATATATAACAAAAAAATTGAATAAATGACATTAAAATAATTTGCACTTTATTTGCATAGAAAATTATAGCTGGTGTACCTAAAACCATTTTTACGGCATTTTTGTGGTAAAACAAGCAAACGAATCACCAGAAAGCGGATGATCATTAGCAACCTCAGAGGAGTCACTAATGAGCTGCCGCTCTTTTAGAAAGGAATAGGATATCCGTTGAAGTGGGGTGTGGACCTCTACATAGCTATGATAAACTCAATATTTATCAATGTAGAACATTTTGAACGGCGTAAATTATACTTTTATTATTTTATTACACGTAATCAATCACCGTTTAGTTCATGCAGTGATATAGCCGTCTATTTTACATATCGTGTTTCAGATCAAACGCGTGCTGTGCGAGCTGCACAACTCGGTGAAATTCAGAGTGGCGGTGCCCGTCACGGTGGTTTTTGTGAGTCCCCACGCACATACATTTTTTCTCTGTTGTACGTTGTTCTGAGCGACGTACCTACTGCCGTAGTAAAGTTACAAATTCTACATATTCATATTCATCTATGGTTACAAATAAAAAATGTTTTAATCGCACTTTGCATTAAGTCGACAGTTAAGTGTGAATATCCGATCTCGATCCAGAACTCTGTCTTCATTGCGATGTCAGTTACAGGACCGGTCGTTATCTCGATTGTGATCCTGCTCCAGTGACGCATCGCATCTAGAATGATCAGATAAACTGGTTACGCCAGGGGTGTTCATTTAAAAATAGCGAAAAATTACATCGAAATATAAGATCCTTTATGAAATGAAGTTCCTTATCGCGCGTTTGGCGGATGGGGGTTACATTGGAAAAAAAAATGTTTGGCCGCGTCTTTTGAGACAGAGAGATGAGAGAGAGAGAGAGAGAGAGAGAGAGAGAGAGAGAGAGAAGGTAAACGTGTATTTGGCAGCGAAGAGCGACCTCAAGCATATATCTATGTATACGTATATTACTGCAGTATACATGTGCCTTGTACTATCAGTCAGCAGTATATTCGTATATGTGTTGAAAGTATATAATTTCTTTTATATTATAATTAATAATAAACGTTTATTTTCATAAAGAAAAACTTTTAATTTTATTACTATTCCTTCATTGATCTTGTTATTTAATAATACATAATATATAGCGAAGGGAACTTCGTCCCTACCGAACGGCCCACGATACCTCTCATTTCTTTTTTATTCCTCGACTTAAGTTAAAATCAATATTCAACTCACCCCTGGCAACTCATTTTAAGAACTCAATCAAAATGATCATATAAATACTTTCCAACGAACATGTAGCCATTGCTCATTCTCTCTCATCTACAAATTGATAACAATCTCTTGACCAAACGCAGAAGTATTATACAATTCGAACTTTCTTACAGATCATATATAATAAATATAGAAATAGGACATTAAGGGTTACTATCATGTAAGTATACAGACACTTCTATGATAATAAAGAGATAATCGACTGCTCGCACCCTGTCAAGTAATTATGATTATTGAAGAGATTTGATTGTCTTGCTTTTTATCAATTCATGATAATTTAGTCTTAATATTTGTTAACTAGCTTTCACCCGCAAATCTATAAACGTGAATATTGTATAGGTTTTGTTTTTATACATGTTTGCATTCGTAATTAAAGTGTCTTCAGAAAGAATATACGATTTAATTTTAAACCTATAAAATGCTAGGAAATAGTTTGATTTGAAATGGTCATTCGCTTTAATTCGACTTTCCACGTCACTCTTTATTGACATCAACATCCTCCATCGACGCCTCACACGCACCTTCTGACCCGGCCAAGGAGCGTGCGTTTCTCTCCGCATCGCACTCGATTGCGTGTATTTAAGCCAAAAATTATGATGCGAATTTGAATAAGGTAATAAACCGCCATTTTTTTTTTCTAAATAACGACGATAGAATTATTTTTTTTTTTTATTTAAAATCAGATCTCTCCCGAAAGGGTGTATAATATGTATGTGTACAAGTTGTATACGGCATAAGCGATAGATATAACATATGTGTAAAGAATGCAACTGTGCAATTGTGAAACCCTCATTTATTATCGTGTGCCAATGTTTACGTTCCTTATTACAAATTAACATACATGCACATGATGCACAGACATATGGGAATTGTAAAAACCATTGCATTGGTTCCTAAAGTTCCCACATTTGTGTGTTGAACTGTTTCTTTGTTTTCTTTTTCCAGCCCCTCTTTACGAAGCTATGGCGAGTGTGGCGCGACACGCAAAGCGAAATGTACGTGGTGTCCACGATGACCAGGCTCGTGGGACTCTTCGAGAACTTGAAGCCGCAAGCGGCCGTGCCACAGGAGCTGATAGAGAAAGCGATGCAAGGGAGGGTGATCAAAAACGACACAGAGAGAATGAGCGTCATATCTTTGCAGGACAGGATGGCTTTGGTGCAGCTAATAAATTTTATACCGCACGCTCCGAAGAGCTCCGATTTCAGCCTAAAGGAGAAGAAAATAAAGGTCTGTTTTGTTTCGTCCGAGGCGTACCGTCGTTGTCTGTGGTGCCACCCTTATCGCCATAGATTTGACAATTCATTTCTTTTCACTTTAAGTTTGCCAACACCAACGTTAATACAGAATAAATTCCATAACCGACTCTAATTTCAATTTTTAAAGGAAAACTGTTCAGACTACATATAAAAATATTACTAATAGAAAAAGCATTCCGAGAAATAGATTTAATTTTTATGTTAATGTGATAAAATCTAAAAAGGACTTTCGTACCTTTTTAATACAGGTACTTTCGATAAAATTATTGTCCTTTCTTTTACTTTCGATGAGCCATCAGATTACCTTTGCTGAGTTCGCTTAATTTTTTTACACGACCGATCGGTTCGGAGACTTCTCTACCAATCATTTTCACTTTTAATAACGATATGGCCTGCCGCACATCATGTGTCTTTGCCACAGCAGCGTGTTACTTCTGAAAACTATTTCGATTGTACTTCGCATGATCTTGTTCCGGATCTTATCTTCTAGAAATTGCAAATATGTATAACACCTTATGTATTCATACTTTTCTATGTATACCACTGTGTTTCACGCGTTGAGATACTTTGAGCTTATTTATGATGATTAACGCTATAAGGAAAATGTGTTTACTTTTAACTTCCTCCTGGAGAAGATTAACTTTAACGTTCTGGAGGACATTCATTTCAATTCAATGTTTTCGAAATCTGAATTCGACACAGCTGAAACAGTTTGATCGAAAATTTATTTTCGCATTGTAAAACAAAATACAAAGCAAATGACCAAGTACAACAAAAAGATTAGTTATATGTTTTATTTTTGTAGTGTAATGAAATTCTTGCACTTCTTGATTTGAGTAAGCAAACGAAATTTAAAAAAAAATATCTGTATCGTAAAATGAAGAAAATTTTAAGCACCCAAAATCGACAAGCTTGATTGAAAAGATTGACGAATGTCAATGAAGCAAGAGAGATATATGTAACGATCATACCATGTGGAAATCTATAGTCTCTGCCTATTTCAAGAATTAAATATGTGTTATTTACGTTACGTATTTTCCGTATGTAAAACGAAATTGATTTGAAACGTCTTATATACGGCACATAGGTATAAATAAAATGGTAGAATTGGGCTACTTTCGCAGATAATCGTGATCTATTTGCTTTGGCTTTACCTTATTTAGTTGGAGGGTTCACATTATCATCTGTACATTTAAGGGTCCGTGTGTTGGTGCCAGGTCAATAATATATTATGGGTGAAAGCATAGCATTATTAACACAATCCTTTATTCTGCTCAGCGATACAAATTATAATCGTATTTGTATTTTCAGTTTTCAATTTAATTAATACGCAGTATTAAAACATATGTTTTTCATATGTGTATTTAATGTTATTCTTTTAAAGTACCAACCTAATGATGTGTGTAACAGACGCCAACCCTTAAAGATCCTAGCTGCAAATCCGCGCCGCTTTTCACAACCCAGTGGGGATCGGCAGGCCACCATTTAACTTCTCAGTCTTTATTCACTTTGGAGTAAATATTTTCCTTTACTGCTTGTAACTCGTAAGGTATCTGTCACTATTGTGAATCCACACACATGCACACACGTATGAGTACACTTCTATAACCACAAAACGTATTTGAATACTCGCTCGAGTTCTTAGGGTTGTATGTTAAAACATCCAAACGTTTTCCAGTACCTGGGATTTTGTGCGCTCTGCCTGGTCAAGGGTGCCTTAGTGCCTGCCAACCCCAGAGTGGGCCTCTTCAAACTAGAAGCGGAGCTCTATGGGTTCTGCTCGGTCCCGATGGCCCTAAGGTTTCACAGAGATCCCCACAGGTATATTAAAATACTAGTTTCACAGAGTTTAGTAAAAAACTAATAGGCAGTTATTGGAAACTACGAACAGAAGTGAAAACTTAAAACTATGACACAACAGTGTTTTCTTGCGGTTTTTCAAATTAATTGTAATAACAGAATTTAACATAACATAATTTGTAAATTAAAATAATTAACTCTAAAACAGCTAAGTCTGGTTTTCATGTCTTTTATATGCTTATGGTTTAGTTATTGATTAAAACACACAAGATGGGCTAATTTGAAGTAAATTTGAAATAAAAATTAATGTGCGTGTTAAGATTTGAATTGCAAATTTAAAATCTTTTAATTTAAAGAAAACGACAATATTATTACAATAAAATAATTTAAAAAATATAATATTCACAGATACATAAAAGGTTTCACGTCTCTGTTGAAAACATCCAATACAGTCCCATACAAAACAATAGAATCTGTAATGGCTTATATGTAATCTATCTGGAAGAAAAAATTTCCAGATAGAGTTAAATTTGGAATCTATATGTAAGTCCATCATAGCGAGGTTTCTTTATTGGACTGAATGGGATTGTAATGTTATTTGTATCTGTATGGATCCTAACTGCACCTTACCTGCAGGTTTGTATCCGTTTTTATCGTAAGTCTATGTGGACATAAAAACCAATGTGGATTTCCGAATACGAAATAGAAAATATTTTTGATGCTTTTTAATGACAATTCCACAATCGGAAAAAATGATGTATTCTATATGTACATCCAGATAAAAACTCTGCAGACATATAAGTTCCATTGAACTTTCCGTTTCGTCCCTTCGAAAGTTTTTATGGGTATGGATATGGATTTGCAGCGACAAAAGCACATTAGATTCCAATACAATCATTTCTTATTGGAATCTATTGGATGTTTTCAACGGGGGTATTTTGTTAATTCACATATATTGTTAAAATTAGCATGTCTGTGACGCAAACTCAAAATTTTACTCACACAAAAATCGTCTTAGATGCATAAACTAATTTTCACTACTACATTATCATGTTGCTGACGTGGTGACGTGTAACTCGAACTCATAAAATTTTATTCATCGCCGGAAATTTCGTAACGGACCTAGGAATAACAATTACACTTCAAAATAAGCAGACACTTATCGTGTATTCATTTTTTTTTCTTTCTCAAATATTCTTTATCTTTTATGTTCCCGTTCAATGTTCAAGGTACATAAACGAAGTTATAAGTTACGCGAGGAATAATCCCCATTACATAAATCTTCTGGATATCCATGAAGAGGTTGAGGACAAACGTGATATCGACGAACTGGTCGTCACCTATTTGCCGAAAAGTAAGTGTAGAAGCGCAAAAAGCTCATTATGATCTTGTATGGTACACGTGATAACATTTCAATATTTACTATTATATCATTATACATATAAGTATTATTGAATATAACATATTTTTTCCCTATTATACTTTTAACTAAAAATGTATTTTTTTTTTGTTGTAGTCAAATCGGCTAATCAGGAAGTTCAAACAGAAATACATCCGACACCTTCTTACGTAGAGAAAAATTACAGTTGGGATCTTTGGCAACACAAAAGACGCGCTTGTCAAATGGTAATTGCTTTTTTAAGTTTTTTGTAATATAATTTTTCATACAATAAATGGGAACCACTTCTGTACTGACTTGAAGATTGGTACTCTAAATTGAAGCAAAATGCTAATTTATTTTTTTAAAATACGAAATGAATTTGTCATACCAACTTTATTTATAGAAAAGCTGTATAATAATGCACAAAATATTACCAAACTTGCAGATAGGCGTCACACCACATTAGTTACGTTAGGGTTGTGTTAAGTACCTATATATTTTCATAAATATACGTGATTAAGGTATTGGAAGTGGAATTGGTTCAAATCTTGGATAACAATACGACCAAAGTTAGCTAATTTGTGATGAAATAGACCATTATTTGCATAGTTACCTAAGATATTAAACGTTGTATTTCGTAAAATTATAATTTAATCTATTAGTAAAGTAAATATATAAATACAAATAGAAAATTAAAGTAGTGGTGCTATCCTACTATAGTCCAATAATAAAGAAAAATGTCCTACGACGTGGGAATTTTACATCTGATTTTAAAAGATGTAAGAACGAACCATTTTATTTCACAAAAAGTAGAGTGTAAATGAAACCATACAGTTCTTCCGAGCAAATGGAACCATGGACGGAAAGCAGACCAAAATAAATAGAAATGCACATTTTGAGTAAGTACATATAACATTGCCGACAACAGCACTGAAGTAGGTGAACAAACAATAAAACCGTGAAGTAATAGTGAAAATGCCAAAAATAAATAGAGTGCCGTATACAGCGCTTCAGCGCTGACCACTAATCGAATGAACTCAAGAACGTGTAGGAGGAGAACGTAAATGTTAGCATTATAGTTACCATTTAGGACATAGAGGTCGGGCCGTGCACGAAAGGACTAAATTCCGCTTAGTGTGTCTCCGCTTGTTTATTTGTGCGCCTCAGACACTATTTCTTGCGATTTGGTGCCTATTTTGGGTTTACAAAAGAACGGGTGTGTAAGGTGCTCCATTCACTTACAGTATAATTAAATTGGGCTATTATATATATATATATATATATATATATATATATATATATATATATATATATATATATATATATAAACGTTTATGGGTAGCATTGAAATAATATTGAAAATTGAACGAGAATTTGGAAAAATTAAATTTTGGATTACATTTTTATTAACTGTATCGTATATTGTATCTCGTAGGTATATTGCTTATTAACTATAGTTTAAATCTATTTTTCTCAAATACAATGTCTATATTCTCTATTAAATACTTTTCAATATTTTTTTCACCTTTTAATACTGCGTGAAATACATGTAAGTGTATTTCACGCATTTTATTTAATGTCATTACAAAATAGCAACGATTCGGGGCAAAAGTGTGTAAGTAGAAAATAAAAAAGGCTTTCACTTTCGAAGATGCTACTCGCCACTTTTGAAATGACACCTACTTACAGACCGTTAAAAATTTAATTCACAGGCGTCAATAGTGAACAGCCGCACGCGTAGCACACAAACGCACTACAGCCACATGCGTTCAGAGATCCAGTGTCAGACTGTGGAGGCACGCGACAAATGCTTGCAGACTAAGCGGGACTCCTCGACCAACGTGCCGACCCTGAACACCTTCATGTGGGGTCTGAGGGGCCAGCTGAGCTGCCCGCAGCACGTGATTGATTTCACGGAGCAGATCGAAGAAAAGTCGAATAAACGCTTCTAAAATTGATTAATAAATACAAGATGGCGTCTGTTAATTGTCAAAAATCGATAATAGACACGTTAAACAAAAGTGTATTTATTTGCTACATCTTTATTCCGGTCCAGAATACAAAGGCAAAGCACTGGGCCTAAACACTTTAGAATATATTATGTGAAACCTTTATCGGGTTACACCATAAGTAAAAATGTTATTCCTAAGTTTTGTTAGATTGACCGAACATAATTTGTCAATTCGTATGGATTACGTTCACAAATTACATATTTACTTTTGGTGCAATCCGCCATATGTCTTGATAGTTATCCAATTGTTTCATTCCCATACTATAATTACAGACTAATCGATATATCTGGTAGGTATTTAATTATTTTGCATGTAAAATCATTAATCTATGTAACTCTCAACCACAGAAAGACAAAACTATCTCATAACTTATACTAAATTATGTATATTAAAATTGTTTAATTTCTAGAGAATATGAGCTAGGTTTGTATTGATTAAACCAATTTGAATAATTATTTGAAAGATGATTCGACAATCGATATTTTTGAATTTCACATTGCACATAAAATGTCCATAAATTTCGTTGTAATCGAGTTATCATTCAATAAAAACTTTGATTAAAAAGAGAATTTAACACGCAGTTACAAAGAAACATCAAAATTCATGATTTTTACTAAACTTTTTCAGTGATATTCCATTAAAATTAGCAATATTTAAAAGTCAAACAGCGAACAATAATGAAACCGAAAGCAGTCTGAAGTATTTTTTTTTACTTGTAAATTTATTTTTAGAAGTATAGAGCTGCTCTGTAACATCCACAAAATTATATTAATATTTATGAAAAATGTAGTTTTTTCTTTCTGACGTAATACACAGAGAACATAAGATCCAACTCATGCTACACGAATGATTACTATAATTTGTGGCCAAACAAAAATTACAATCACAAATTAATCCATAAATATTCCTGAAATGTCAATACTTTATGCAATTTCAGATTAATACAGGCATTTAGAAATGGAATAATTAAAGCATAAAGCAAAAGTATGAAAGACAATGTCAGCGGGGTGTATCGTTTATCCTTCATCGGAATAGTTAACATCCCCAACTCTCAGTGCCAAACACAAATCATGATATTTTTATCATTCCTGATTGGCACAATTCTATCAACCTTTTTTCTTTCTTTTGAAATTGGAGTAGGACCCGTATATGCTTGTTTAAGAGATGGAATAATAACTCGTCGACCTGAACGTGATAAGGCGTTATCACTTTCAGTTTTGTCAAAATCAGTATCGTGTATTATGTTTAAAATATATATCTTGAGTATCAACTTTTCTGTACTGCAGACATCGAATTTTTAGCCAACTTACAGTGCTGACATCACAATAAGTTTTCATGTTTTAATAAAGTGTTTTTTTCAGTTGTTTCAGATCTAAAAAGTCTTCGGTGTCTAGTTCAATAACGTTATAGGGATTTTTTCGGTACGCCATTTTTATGATGTAAAAAGCCAAGGGGTGAAAAAGACACAAATTTTTTTAGCGTTCTGTATAACCACATCAATATTGTCAGACTCCGTTTTACTGTGCCCTGGCTCGAAATATTTTTGGTTGATCTTAGGCACATTCAAGGTTTCCACACAATGCTAAGGGAAAGCTGCTAAATACATATTCCTGTTTGGTCCACCGCAACTATTAGACATCATGGTAATTATTTTACCATCAGCTTTACTGAATATATATTACAGTACTTACAGACCACATCCTATCTTAATAGCACCTTTACCGCCTAACCCTCATACCAGCAATAACAATACACCTTTGGTTTATCCTTATCAAACTCAAGTAGGTACACTAAAATTAAACAGAGATAAACGTCGCTTGTAATAAATTTGTTTAGATGAACTACATGGATATAAATAAGCAGTCTCCAAGTCGTATTCTATAAAGGTCGCCTAACTTAATCAAGTTCTTATCATAATTTCTGTGATTTCTGGCAGTTTCTATTCTACTAATATGCAGATCATTACGTGTCTTATTATCGTTTTTTTCCTCTTCCATCATATTTTTTTATTTGAAACATTTATCACACATATCTTTCCTAGGCTTGTTAAAAGAAATATTTAATTGGTTGAATATTTGGCGATTGTACCAAATTTTCTCGGGCTGTAATCCATTCTCCTTAGACCAGTCAAGATAAAAGTTATACGTTTTTATCAAGTTCAAATCATCTTATAAATATTCTTTATTTGTGTCTTTTCTTGTGTAGTGATATGACACTCTAGGAAAGAGATTAATGTGTTCTTTAATAAGACCAAGACGATAAGTTTGGTCGTTTATTTTTTCGCGGGACAAATCCTCTGCTTTCAGTATTGACAATGTGTAATGTTAGTTTAGTTTCTTCAAACAATAACGCATAAACGTTTTAGAAATGTTAAACGTAGAGAGATAACAATTTTGGCATACTTGAATCTTGTTATTATCTTTCATCAAAATATCTAATGGTAAGATCTTGAAAAGTTCCGGCGCAAAATTTCACATCGCTTTTGATTGATTTTCTTAACGGTATATCAATTAATGAAACAACGTATTGTCTTTTCTGTTCCCGAGATTTGATTTTCCAAAACAATGAAAAAATTTTGTCCAAGGTGTAATCAAAATTTATATTACACTGTTTTTTACATGCATTGTCGCACAATTTGTCTCCTAATGTTCTACATAATTTGCAAATTCCTTTTATAGATTTATAGAGATGACCACTTTGTTTATTATTCTTTCTTATGTTTCTTCTCTATGGGCACGGATCGCTTTGCCCTTTTCTTTTTCTGTTCTTTATTTGTGTTACTGGATTCAATAACACATGTCCAGATTTGTGAAGTATTGGCTGTTATTAAAAATAAATATTCTTGCAAATTTATTTCAAGTGATTCAGTAAGTGGTTTTATCGAATTCAAAAATTCGCAACACTGATCACGCTGAAATAATTAAAAATATCCAACTGTAAAATGCGAATCTATTACTGTCTAAAACTTCAATAAAATATTGATTTTATCAAACAAAATTTACACTTTTTTTGCCATTTATTAGGCCTAAACTCTAAACTGTAAATAAAAAAAAATTAACAAAAAAAACCGACTTCAAAACAAAAACTATCCAAAACAAATTAATATGCACTAAAAAGTAAAAAAATAATTGCATGTTCTTCTACAACTTATAATCATCCTACTTTTTCTACTTATCAATATGTAGGTAGGTACAATCTATGTGCTTTACTACGCAAGAAGGTAGGTAGATGCCTATACCCACTTCAAATTTAACTCAACACCTACCTATGAATAACAAACTATGATCAAGATATTTTTTTGAGTTCTCCTAAGTAAAATGAAATGAAAAATATTAGACTACTTAAAAGTCAATAAAATTATTACGATAAAATAATGTACTTACAATTATTGTTATTTTTGGAGTCGGTGTCTATTGCTAGGTATATTGTAGTGTTTCCATGGTTGACACCGATTCAAAAATAACAAAATTTGCACATTCTTAATGCAAATTTAAGGCTTATATGGTTTTCTCACGGATGCCATTTTCAGAACTAGACCAAATTGAAATGGAATCACACGGGAAGCACCAGCTTTCAAATAAAAAAAGAATCATCAAAATCAGTTCACCGAGTCGAAAGTTCTAAGGTAACAAATATAAAAAAATACCATTGAATTGAGAACCATCTTTTTTTTGAAGTCGGTTAATAATAAATACCATCATGGACACCCTAAAACTGAATTGGTCTCAGAATACCCTGCGGATGACCTAGGTCAACCTCGATTCGCCAGGTGTCTATTTTAGCCCACATGGTGGCGAGCCTATAACTGCTTTCACCGGGCATTACACATCTTGCACGGGTACCCTCATGATATTTTCGTCACCGATAAGCAATTGATACCTAATTCAATGTTAGGAAGGTATTTAAGCTCAGAGAAACCGAAAGAAATTGATGCCTGTCTAGGGAATCAAACCCGGGACTTACGTTTTTAGAATCCACCGTTCACCCGCTAGACCTCGCGAGTGAACAGTGGCTTACACTGATTTGTATTAGGTATGTTTTAGTAAATTTCAAATTAATATAGTAATTTCAAAACATTGCTACTATTGCTACTGCCGGTAAGGTAAGTACAAGTGCAGGATTAACGTAGGTATTAGATGTTAAGTCAGATTTGCAATAATTTTTATTAATTATTGTGATTTGTGATATAGTAAGTTAAGAATAAAATAACATAACTATTAATACGTCATCCTTCCAGTTATTTTTCTATTGACAATAGAAGGCATAATCGACATATGAAATGATGCGTTTATAGTCTAGTAATAGCACTAAAGTTTATCACATAGACGTATGTGATTGTAAGTCGTTTTTCATTCTTAAGTGTATTCTCCTTATATTTAATTTGAATTCAACATTTTATTTATGAAACGACAAAAGATAATGTTACTTTGCTTTCAGATATTTTAACCTTGTAAAAACTATCATATAAATGAGTTACCTTCCGCAATTACATATGTGGAAAGGCAAATATCAAACGAAATCTACTACAGCGAAAAGTAAGAAGATAGCTGGCGCAAACTTCCGAAACAACTGATTAGTTGTCTCGGAAGTCTGTTTAATAAAATTTAAAGGTTTTTGAAGTCGGTTTTATTTTTTTGGATTTTTTTAACTGTTTTTCTCTTTAAAGCTTTATTTTTAATATTTTTCTTTTCAAATAGGTATTAAACAATGAATTATATTTCAAAACCAGATATTTTTCATAGTTTGTGCTTTTATTTATCCTTAAATTTTTTGCACCCTTAACAATAATAACTACATTTTATGTCTTAAATAAACACATCATCTCATTTTTATATAAATATTCTTTGATTTTATCATCTCTCAATTTCATAGTCATACTAAAGTACTATGACTTTCATTACAGAAATTTCGACTTTAAAGTTTTAGTGATTTTCCATGATTTTAGGTTTTATCGATTGTGGGCAAGTTTAATAGTATCTAATACTCTATCACTATATGTATTGATACAAGTATTTTTTTATATTATTTTCACGATCCATTCAGATAATTGATAAAAAAATCATCTGTAAATTATACTCTTTGTGAAACCTATAAAGCTTAAATTTTGAAATAAAACTTCAGACAATAGTTTCTTTCTTTTTCTTTAATAAAACTTATACATTTAAGAATGTTTAAATTATTCTTTGCTTCTGTAATTAAGGCAATGAGAACAAAATATTAAAGAAAGCAATCTCCCACGCTTAGCAAAACCGATTTTGGTACACTTTTCAATGTTAGACAAATTTCTCTTTTTAAACCCATCGTAGTTCTCTTCCTAAGGGACATCCAATACACAAACATGAAGATGACATCACAATTAAAAGAATAAAATACACAGTAAAAAAATGCACCAAATTCACAACCACAAATGGTACAAGTACCGATAAAATATTTCAGTAGTTATTTTAACTAAAAATGAATCTTTATTAGTTGTAATTCTTATTAGGTATTTGATATTGGAAATATTCATTATTATTGTTCATAGAAATACAAAATATTTAATTAGTACAACTATATATAATTACATTGCTCCCAGAAAAATTAGACGTGGCAGCATGAAAAAAATTATGCTTCCAAAAATACTTGAGACCAAACAGTTTAATATTGGTATGTCAATTAAATCCCTATATGTGATTAGAACTATAATGCAATTACAATAACAAATTTATTTATTAGAATTGAGTAAGCTTGTCAGCCATCCTGAAATTCATCCTTAGAAACAGATTGCCCATTATAAAAACAACAATACCAGACGACAAAGAAAAAACATTTTATTTCACATTTCACAAACAAAATCAATTCATAAAATTAATCTCATTTGAAATTGTGTACACTGTAAATAATAATGAGCATTATATAAGTAGGAAAATGCCGACCAGGGCAGACTTGAATTTTATTCTAAAATTAATAATTGTGTCATGAACATTTCATTTGAACTCTGTCAAACTGCACTATCCTATTATAAAATTGACACAAAGGCCAAATAAAACATGTAACGTCCAAATTTTTACAAAGACATTCAATATAATTTGTTATATAATCACTATATTAACCAAATCTATTAATATAAAAAAACATTGCAGTAGAAGAGAACCACGTAACTCACAGTCACATGTGATTATTTTGGTAAGTTATCAAGTTTTAGAGGTTTAATAAATGAAAATTGTATTGCAATGTAAGTTAGAATTTTACATTTAATATAAGTTAATCATAATAATGAACAAGAATAACACAAACATAGTATTAAACAAAACACTAGCTAGATAGATTTAAAACAAAGCTTATAAAAAACTTTTATTAATCCACCAATTGATTCATAATTTTCAAAACAAAGACTATAAAAAAAAATTGACTCCCCGTGTGCCACATAGTAAATTGAAGATCTCCTGTGAAGCATTTTCTTCTTTTTATTTTTAATTTTAGCCACCAGATTAAAAAAAGCACTAATGTAAAACGCATATGGAAGATGCCATGTCATTTTTCTGGGAAAGATGTAATACCTACTTATACCTTATCTATGTATTATAAATTTACGCGGCCCTACAATCGATTTTAGAGTTCTCTGTTAAATTCTCACACAATATGGATAATTATAACGCCGATGAATAAAGGCATTTTACAAGAATGGAGCTAGATGTAACCACTGGCTGGTTCACTTCAATTCATTTTTAGACAATAAATAAAACAATAAGGTGATTACAGCTGTACCAGATTACAAAACTATTAAAATTCAATTCTAAATTAATTTTCATGCAATAAATAGATAGAAAATTTCCTAAGTTTGGCTTTTCATAGGACCGAAACAAAAAATTTTTTCAAGATAAACTTCTATGAAGATCATTAACCGATGTTTACAATTCTTTAACCAGAATCGAAATTATATCAATTGTAACAGAAGATGAAGTAGTATGAATATACACTTTTATTTTTTTATTTGACATAAAGTAGTATGACGTTCTAATTAATAAAATTATTTAATTAATACACAGAGACACACACACAAAATTATAAAAAAATATTGATATTTATTTATTTTTGTCATGTCCTAATAGATGCAGTAACGATTTGATTAATTTTAATAACCACAACAGTATATCATAATTGTGTTACAATATAACAAGGAAGTATGGCAATCATTTCTTTATGCTTGACTATAAATATCTATATTTCATTAGCACTCAATAAAAGATGTATTCTGCATGCATTTCAAATGTAAAAGCCTCCTACAATCTTCTCTACTCATCTCCATCTGGATTTATTAGAACTAGCAACATAGTTTTATGGAACTCTTGTTAGTAATTCTAGTGAAGTTTTCCATTTCTTTCTTTTCTTCATAATATATCTTTTAAGCTGGAAATTTAAGCTTATGTTTCTTTCAATTATTTACATTCTTCCTGGCCTGACCATTTGTTTACTAAAATATCTCACCCTTTTTTGGCTCTCCTTTTTAGCTGTGATTTATTTTCTTGCTGATGCTTGTTTCGTCTTGAATGTGGCCCCATATTTTATTTTTGTCCCGTATTATTAATAAAATAATGCACGTAAATGTTCCAATATTTTATGTGTTACTTAAATAAAACCATATTTAATTATTCATACTTATCCATGATTTAATCTTAAGGATTAGACATTGTGGCTTTATTTTTGCAATTCGTTTTTAAATCCAAAGTGTGCTGTTTCAAACCGAGGAACATATCACTTTGATGTTTTTTATGGAACAGTTATTCTTCTAAAATTGACATATCTATATGCATTAGCAGATGCAGCAATTTCATTTGCAGGATAAGTTTGTAATTTCTTGACTAACAATAATTATATATATTGGCTAAAATTGTTTATCGCCTAATATTAACTGCTATACTTTACCTAAAAAGCTTTTCCACTTCATTATATGTGATTTGCAGAAGATAAGGATGAGACACATTGACCCTTATAATGTCTTTAGTTAATATTCTGAAGTTTTGTATATAATGCCTAATTTATATGAATTTAACTCAATTTGTTATTACATTTACTTCCACCAATTTATATTAGGGGTATAAGTTGCATTACTAACATTATTTGATATAATTTATGAGCAAGGTTTTATTTTTAATTTTCTTCTTTTTTAATGGGTATTCATGAAGGAAGATTTCTATTTCAAAACCAGACATATAATTCTTTTGTAGTTTGTACTTTTATTTCCTAATTCGAAGTTTTTTATTATTAATTCCAACCCTTGAATTTTTGCATTCTTAACAATAACAAATACATTTTATGTCTTTTAAAAACACACATCTCATTTTTTATATAAATAGTCTTTGGTTTTATCATCTCTCAAGTTCATGGTTATACTTTCATTGTTCTCTACAACCTGTTACCACCACCTTCATTACAGAAATTGTGACTCAAAAACTTTGACATATAAACTTCAGTAACTTTCCACAATGTAAGGTTCTATCACCCCACTTCAAAGAAATACTTTCCCAAGATTCTTTTATATCAAATTGAGGAGTTTGAAACCTTGAAACCTCTTTATTGGCTTGATGCCTGTTGGGATATAGTAATGACTGTTGGCACCAGCTCTGTCTAAGAACACACATTAGGCATTTATTTGAAAATGACATGAAGACAAAATTGTGGTTGAATATCAACTTTCTATTTTTATTTCATCTTTAATTAATTTTTCACTGCCGTTTTGCTACTTAATCTCCACCAATAATCAAAGTATCATATACGGTACCTTTAAGAAACATTGTTTTTGCTTTGAACCTGAACTAGAAACAATATTTTTTTATGTTCATGTAGAGTTTCAAAGTGCAACAAATTGTCTGTACTGAGTCATAAATTTAATCTTGATGAAAGTTTATGTGGCTCTAACAACACATTAAGCTCTGACGGCTAATATAGAGAAATATATCGCTTTATTATATTATATTATAAATAATTATATGCGAAACAAAACTCATTGATCAGTTCGCCTGCGGCTAGGGTTCGAACCCAGTATGTTTCAATTTATTGGTAAAGAACTGACCACCCGGCCATTACCGCTCATTATACCAGGATATGCTTATACTGCTCTGTATTTCTTAGTAAAAACGCAATCATTGTGTTCTTTAATATCGCCATTTCTTCTGACCTAATTTCCTTTCCAATGTTAGGTTTGTACAGTACAACGCACCAAACTATGCCGCTGTGAAGTTAGTCATTAAAGCATTGCAATGGCATAAAATAGAAAAGCAGGGGAGAAGAAGAAAAGGTCTGGTAGCGTTATACTTGTGCACTGCATCATTCGCGGGCAATTGGAATCGGCAAAGCTTCGTGCGTTGTACCATATATCCTCATTGACAGGCGTTGACAGGCGGCTAACAACCATTGCCTAGTGTGATGAGCATTGGAGACTGACCACTTATTTTTCATAACCTTAAAATGTTACGATGGGTATGAAGGGTTTTCTAAATACTGATAATTCACTGGAAGATAGCAAATGTATAAGAAAGTACAGAATTGCAAGAAAAACCTGAAAAATAATGTGCTTATCCAATTCGTGGACCATAATTAGTTACTTTTATTAATTGTATATTTCATATACCATATGGATTCTATCATGCATCTTTTCGCAAATGTTTATAATC
Source organism: Eumeta japonica (assembly GCA_005406025.1). NCBI lineage: Eukaryota > Metazoa > Arthropoda > Insecta > Lepidoptera > Psychidae > Eumeta > Eumeta japonica. Next base: position 170,598 of record BGZK01001208.1, read on the forward strand.
ACCTTCTTCTTTAGAAAACTTTGCCAAAGAAACTATAGTCATTGAAGTGGCCGTTTCTGAGAAAAATAGCTTAGAACATATCCTAAAAATTCACGAACTCACAATCTTAGTAACAGCTGACGATCGTCCGCAATGCCGCGCTCCCCAGTTCTACATTTCCAAGCACAACGCGCGGTCAGCAGTCATCCGCGTTGCACAGCCGCATTCGGTCGCCAACTCGCACTGAAGCTATAGATAGTTTGCCTAATCGCTGTTTTTTTTATTTTTTTACGATAGAGACATTTTTGTAATGATAGTATAATATCAGTGTTAGATTACAGTTATAGTATAAGGGTCATATTTAATATATTTATGTTTTTCAAACTAAAATTGTGTGTGATTAATATTGAAGTGTTTAACAAAAATGCCTTTCACTATTATTGAATATGCAAATATGATTTATTGTTGAGAAGTTTACAGAAGTGATACTGCTTTGGCTTTAGCATTTATAGTGGAATTTACACTGACAGTCAAAAACTTGCGAGTGCGCAAGTGAATTGTGTGCTATGTATCATATACGCACTATTACATATATTTTATTTATTGTATATGCACTAGTACATAATTTGTCTTGTTTGTTAAAAGATGAGTGGAACACATGAAGAAAATCAGAGACTGATTTAATAATACCATCGGCAACCTTTACATCACTGATATCATCAAGTGTCATTTATTAGGTAAGTACCTAAATAAATTCTTCAGAAATAATACATCGCGGAGCCCGAGTACGGGGCAGAATTCGAGTTCGTTCACGCGGCAACGCGACCTGACCGCTCCCGCACTTGCAGTCAGGCCGAGCATTTATTAGGGTTGTGTTAATTTTTTTTGTGTTTTTCAATTATATTTTTTGTTGTAGTTACTTTGGTAAAGTTGTACTAAAAAAGGAGATTATGAATATTTGCAAAAAGATGCATGATTGAATCCATTCTGTATATTATACTAATTTAAGTTCTAATAAACTAATAGTGTCACTATTCTTTGTAGTTAGGAATACATTACTTATACAGATTTTTATACATTTTTCATACATTCACATCAAGTTTGTAGCATTTGGTCGCGTCAATTTATAATAGCTTAATTACATCTGTTTCTGTAAACCACTAATTTGATCTATGTTTTAAAAGTCTATATGTAAAAAAAAGGTTATTTCCTCAATCTACTAGATCATATGAGTAGATTAAATTCGATTCAGTAGATTACACTAATATTTATTATCTTATACAATTCGTAAAAAACATGACAATTTCAATGATATAAAATACTTTGATAAAATGATATACAGTTTTTTTTTTCTTGTTCTCCGTGCCTCAATCGCTATATGAACTATTTTCTTATAATAAAATATTACCTAAATTAAAGTCTCAACTTATTCAACTTATTTCTAACTTGACGAGTGTACATGACATCGTCGGCTAGCTGTTTCAATTCCATTTCTTGGCTTTTGAGGGCTGTCAGTTGCGATACAAGGATTTCTATAGATGTAGGATATACCATGTCAGGAATGCCGAGTTTGGTAAACTTCGCCTGAAATGATAAAATAATCCATTTAACAACCTTTAGTCATATTAAATTCAAAAATATTTTTAGAAGGTATGAAACAAACAAAATTACTATAAATCTGGCTGTTTTTTTAAATTATCAATAATTTTAAAAACCAACCAAAATTCAATGACTGTAATAATTTATACAAATGTTTCAACAATGAAATGTAATTCAACCGTGCTGAATATTCCCATGGTCTGCCTTCCCTAAAACGCGCCGAGGTATGAATCTCTCAATTTTAAGGAGCTGTATACCTCCACACTAACCAATATCCTTCAGACACCTATTCTATGAAAATATTATATTAATTTTATAAATCAAAATAACTCGCTGTTGAATTCCTACCACACTCCTTATTTTAATATACATTACTCCAATATGACTAATTGAGAATTGGGTACATTATACTATAATAGTTGATATTGTTGTGAATTATAGTCATAAACAAAATAATAAAGTAGCAGAATAACCCTCTTGCCAAATGAATAGCATAACAGGACACTCTTGTGGACCATGAGATACATGGGCTTGCCTGTCTATATTATATACAAATTTTGATTGCTGAGAACATTAGCAAAATTACTATATATTTGTTTTTTTTACATCAAATATGTGTATGGCCTTTTTTTGTAATAATTAGGGATGGCATATGATCATGAATGTTCTAGACTATGCATTCCCAAATATATAGAGAAATTTGAGTACTGGAAGTTAGTTTCCTCATGGTAATTATTACGTTAACAAGCAAAGTGCAATCAGAAGTAACTTTGAAAGGTAATCAGTTAAAAGTGTTCCAGTAGCTCTACAGCACTTATTTGTATATTTTAAAATAGACCTGTTTTTCTTAATATTGACTACAATCTACATATCCAGGTACCGGTGTAGAAGGGGGCTGCTGCCCACCCATGCCTCCCCCTGAGTACACCCTTGAAGAGAGCACTTTAGGACAATTTGAGAAACTACTGATACATACATTTCAGTATTAAAGTACTTGGAACAAAGGAATAGAAAAGTCATTAATATTTGCTATGATTTTCTCTGTCTACTATTATATATTCAGAGTTCAAATAAAAAATATTTAGTGAGATTTCATTGCTTTATTTGCTTTTACAATATGAAGTTAATGTATTAACAAGTGTTCTATGTAATATTAGCAATAGATAATATGTGAAGTAGAGATATGCTTTTTTTAATACTATATATAAATTAAAAATTATTTAATCTATACCTTAAAAAGCTTTATGAAATAATTTTGAATTCTACTTTAGTGGTTGAAGCAAAGATGGTCCAATTATAAATACTGCACATTTTTTTTCAAAATGTAATAAAATGCGAAAGTCTTAAGATACTTTTTTTTAAATTAGGGCTTTTACAAGCTCTCAATATAAAACACTGTAAAAAATATTTTCGTTTTCATTTTACTATCCAAAAAATAATCCTCAAATCATAGTTCATCTTTTGAACGACATAACTGTGGTTAGGTCACTTTATTTTTTTCAAATTTAATTTCTTCTGACTACTATTAACAAAAAGCCAAATATTACCTTTGCTTTTAGATAGTTTTCTTCATAAGATGCTAGTTTGATTTTTATAGTTCTCATTTCTTCTTTTATCGTCTCTGGGTTTGGTTTTTGACACCTTAACGATTTTCTAGCCTGTTCTATATCCTGTTTCAGCTGCGCTATATCCTTGGCATTTTTATTTATTTTACTCTGTAATTCCACATTTTTGTGCTGCAATTTCAAAATTTCATACTCTTCATCCATTTCGTCTGATTGTTTTCTCACATTCTTGAGATTTATACCATCTTTCTCTAGCCCGTTCAGTCCGAAACATTTTTCATATTGTGCTGCTTCTTCTAACAATTTTTGATATTTCTGTGGCATATTTTCAATCGAAACACCAAGTTTTTGTAATGTTTCTTCTGTTCGCCTGTCTAAAAAATAATAAAATACTTTTAAACTATAATTTATTATGTATATCAGTTTTACTGCTACATCTAAACAGATATGAAATAAAAGTGAATTAGTTTTTAAAACAATGTATTAATACTATGGAAAATAGGAATTGTATAGATCAGCAAGTAAAAATGAAGATATAATATTTATATCCTACTAATTTTTATATACTTAATCTTATTATATACTAATAAGATTTTCAATAAGCAATTATAAATTTTACAAATTACATAAATACAATAACAATTTAATCATCCTACTTCTGAAACCTATATTATAATACAGTACCGTTATATATTTACCAATGCTTTAAATACACAAGTGAAAGAGTTGATAAAGTTTAACATTGTATGTTATGAATGTCATATTGGTGGCGATGAGCATAAAATTTAGGCAAACAAAATATTGCAAAACAAGGTTACCATGCCCCAAAACAAGCTATTATAAATGAAACATAAACATACATTTCTAATTAAATCTAACACATGCCATTATTCTGTCAATTTCACCACTCGGGTTGTTGGAGTGGTGTTAAATGTTCTTTTATTTTTCTTCAAAAATTCAATTGCAGCAAAAAATGGTAGTTGTCTAAAATTGTAAAATCATTATTTTATAAAAAAAAGTTGGATACAATTTTCTTAATATGATTAGCTTCTTTTCAGTTCAGCAGCGTCCTTCCACCTATTTTTAATGTCTACCTATTATTGTATGTATTTATACTGATGTATTTTACATTAAGAAATCTGTATAAAGCTTATTAGCATTTGGAATTAAACATATTACGTCATACAAATGTCACAAAGTATTTTATAAAAATTAAAATACAACATAAGCTATTAAGTTTTGGATTCATTATTATAAACTCACACCTATTTCCCACAAAGACAAGCAGAAATTAGAGATTTCCGATATTCGTATATCATCGTTGATGAGATGATACGATCTTTACATATCTCTCTTGTATATTGACATTCATCAATATTTTCATGCAGGCTCATTGGTTTTTGTGCACAAAATTCGGTCTGCATAGAATTTTCTAGAACAACCTTTGCCCTTGTTTCCATCACACACATTTGCTTTATAGATTTATTTTGTAAGTCTACTTTTATTCATCCTTTGTAGATGGTCAAACCACCGCAACATATCTTTTTCTAACCTTGGTCCAATTCTAACATACATTTTCACTGATTTGCATTATAAACACTAGATGTGTTCATGTGTATGAAATTCGCCCCTTCTTTAACATACCACCAATTGGACTGCATAAGATCACCTATTCATTCCATAGGTTTCTTTTGATGGTTTATTTTTACTAATCCTTTAATGATTAATGATGTACCAAAAACATTTATTTACTCAACATATCAATTTAACATTTCAACTTTTTATTTGTTAGCATAAATTATGAAAAAAATTTGATGAAAAAAGTAATTTTCATGTCATTTAGAGAAATATTAATAGTGAAAAAATTGAAGGATATGACATATTGATAACAACATATGGTCTTCATGAACTTTCATAAACCATTATATATAGTAAGATGACTGGTAGGCTAAAATCAACAGTTGTGAACCGAAATCATGAAATGACGCAGTGTTATCCTGGTTTTCGAATGAGAAATCAGACATACATATGCCTAAATATGTACAGTGGAATCTCAATAACTCAAATCTTGATAAGTGGAAATCCTTAGTAAAATGAATAAAATTACCATTTCCTTCCATTGAACCCCTAAATACTTGGTATTTCGAACTGTTTAAACTTTTTATGCTGAACAAAATGTTATTTTTTTTAGGAGGTATTGATAGTATTATTTATACTCATATAACCCAAATTTCACAAAGCGGACTTCATTAGTCAAAATTAATAAAATATATCCTGCCTACCTTTCTGGGAAATAGGAGTGAGTTTATATTATATTATTATTAGTAAAATCTAATGACATCTTACTTAGAATTTCTCAAATCATAGTAATAAAATCAAAACTGGCCAAGAGCATGTCAGACCATGCTCATTATAGGGTTCCCAAGTCATTATTGCAAAGAAATGCACTGCAGGTGAAAAAAGTGCTTTGTTACATTTTTTTCGTTTTCAGGACAAAAATTATCAGCATTTTATTGGCCTATAACTAGAAAAAACCAGCAATAACTTAAAAACAGTACACCTGATCATGTTCAAAATAATTATTGTTGAAAGTATTTATTAAGCGTTACCTTTGTTATTTTTTCATATTTTTGGACATATGGTTTAAAAAACAAAAGGTGGGGGGGGATAATTTATGCTACTTTCGGAACATTTCAGAAATTATTCACATAAGCAGAAAAATTGCTTAAAATCTTAAAATATTTTTAAGAGAACCATCAAAACATGTGCCACATATTGACGTTTGTGGACAAAATTCTTTTTCAGTTTCTGTTATATGTATTGAAAATATTTAAGCCCCCCTTAAAATATTTATATTTTGTTATTTAACTACCAAACTAGCGGCTTATACATGATACCTACACTATAAATTTCATTACTATATGTCTTGTGGTTTTTGAATAAAATGCCTGGGACATATCGGCAGACAGATGGAAAGACATGATGAAACTATAAGGGTTCCTTTTTTGTCATTTTGGCTTGGAACCCTAAAAGGATAGTTTGCTACCTTTGTTTTATTGTCTTTGTACAGAGCAACTGTAAACAAACTTTCCAAGTAACACATCTATATACCTTATATTTGCTTATGTTTGGAATGATTGTTTAAAAAGAACTTTATTATTATACAACTAAGCCGATTTTTTGTTTAACTGTGACTCTACAAGTCAAAAAAATACTAAAACATTGTACCATTCTAAATCAGAATTTTAGCAATTAAATCCTTTTTACCTCGACATATTCTGTTAATTCAAAAACACATTAACTTAGAATTTTAACATTACTCTTGAAATTTGAGTTATTGATATACCAGTGCAGAGCTTCTGCTGATAATTACCAATCAACAACAGAACACCCTGTCTGACTTAGAAAACTGACTGCAGACAACCATCCATTTGTCAAATCTGATACCAACTTCTAGGTTAGAAAATATCACAATGACACGACAACACTAAACCAATAAATTGTACAAAGTAAAAGTACATACATTATCAAGGAACTAATCTTACAAGTTTAAAATGCATCTGATCTATTTAAGTACTTTATGCACTTACTCTTCATATTTTTTGTTTTAATATTAGCCACATGTAGCAAAAATATAAAATTGGTTCCAAGAAATAATATCATATGAAATTGATATAGAACAAAGCATTTTTAAATATTTTAAGGATTCTATGAAATTTTTCTGATTATATGAATAATTTTAGAAATAATTACTCTGAAAGTAGCAGAAATTGTTTGCTCCCCCTACATTTTCTAAACTGTATATCCAAAAATATGAAAAAAAATTCTAAGGTAAAACTCGATAAATACTTTCCATGAAAATTATTTTGAAAATGATCGAATATACAGCTTTTGACTTATTGCTAAAAAAAATGCACTTCTCAAAAAAGGATGTAAGTGCCATGAAAATATGCTTTTTTGCTGGTGCACTTTATTTACACTAGTTTCAGCATAATAGTCCACATACCTACTTCTTTCTGTAGTAATAGGCGACTTAAGGCATTTATACCTATTCCGAGTGAAAACAGAAAAATTGTAGATGTAGTGTATTCATCTGTAGTGCATTTCTTTATAGTAAGGAATTCGAATCCTACATTGAGTGTGGTCGGACACGCTTTGGCAGGTTTTTTATATTTTGCAGAAGCATTATTCAAAGATAAGATTTTTAAATAACTATATTTAAGCAAAAAAAACTACAATGTTTATATAATTCACACTTTAATATACAATAACATACAATAAAGTCAGATTTATTCATTTTCAATTAACATGTCCCTTGGAAACTTAATGACACTTTCAATTTTCTTGGCAACATTTAACAACATCTCTTCAGCTAAACTGGGAGCCATCAGTTGTAATGATATGGGTAAATTGTCTTTGGATAAGCATATAGGTATGGATATAGCTGGAATCCCTGCCATATTAGCTGGTTGTGTGCAGTAATCTTGAAAAGCACACTGATCTCTGTTGTGTTTGGAAACAAAATCTTTATACTTAGGAGCATCGGACAATGTAGTTGGAGTCAAAAGTACATCTATTTCATCTTCATTAAAAACCTTTTTAAAATCATCAGCAATTAATCTTCTCAATTTCAATGCTTTCATAAAATATTTATCGTAATTTCGTGATAAAAGGAAATAATTTCCAGCAAATATTCTCCATCTGACAACATTATTAAAGCCTTGTGAGCGAGATGAAGCATAGAGCTCTTCTGTAGAGTAATTCTCATCAGTTCTTAAGCCATATTCTAAGCCATCATATCTAGCCATATTACTAGCTACCTCACATTGATTTAGAATTGAATAAACAGCTATAGACATTGATGTAAAGGGCATGCTTACAGATTTGACCAAAGCGCCCTCTGATTCTAATAAATTGGCAATATATTTCCAAGTTGTAACTATTTCTTCACTCATACCATCACAATAATACTCTTTTGGTATACCAACTTTCACATTTTTTAAACTAAAATCCTCATTTAATTTTATTTTGTTAAATTGTTTTTTTATAGTAGTTGAATCTAAGTCATCTGGTCCAGCAATTGCATTTAAAATTTCTGTTGCATCATCAACATTTCTAGTTAATATACCGGAACATCCATTGAATTAACTAATGGTATTAAGCCATAACGAGATACTAAACCATATGTAGGTTTCAAACCCACAACCCACACAAAGCTGCAGGATTCGAGTCGAACCTCCAGTGTCTGAACCAATGGCAGCAACGGATGAACCAACTGTCACACTCACTGCGCTACCTCCAGAACTACCACCAGATATCCTCCAATCATGTTCAGATTCCCATCCCAAGGATTTTAGTAGGCCCATATATTGAGTCTACAGTCCCAGAACCCATTGCAAACTCATCCAAATTACTCTTGCCTATTAAACAGGCACCAGCTTCCTCAGTTTTCTATAAACTGTAGCATCATAAGTCGGCACAAAATTTTCGAGCATTTTGAAGCACAAGTTGTAGTTATATCTTTAGTGCAAAAGTTGTCTTTCAGCGCAATAGGTACACCATTTAAAGGTTTCGCTTTTCAAAATCCAGGTGCTTTTCACTTTCAATACTATGGTTTACGGCAACATTGTCGGTTAATGTAATAAAAGCGTTTAAATGTCGAGTCCGTTTAGCTTTCTGAATACAAAGATTTATACAACTAGTCGGAGTTAACGATTTCTCTTTGTACGCTTTATGAATTTCTTTGATAGTATATGAACCCAATTTATTCATTTTAAGAATAGGTAAATAACAAGAAAATAGGTTACCGTACAAACTGACAGCTTAGTATATCTTTTACTCTTACGCTAAATCAAGGTAGAAATTGAAGGTTATTGACAATTTACTTACCAGAAACGGTTTGTTCATTTAATTCTTTCTGATACATTTCTTGCAAAAATCATAAAAGAATCGTCATGTTGCACTATATTCACTGCCTCTTTACAAGTCGTCGCCGTAGGACTAGCCATATATCACTCTCCAACAAAACAAACACACAAAACCCAAAAACTACTACATACGATGTTTATATCCAAACTGTCAAACACAGATTAGGTCAGTCAAAGATATTTGAAACCATTCGTCGCCTCATGAACAAGTACATAAATCATTATAAAATATGTAACGCTAAGATGCTTCAAAATGCTCTATTGCTTTTACGATAGAATAATAAATAGTAAAAATCAATCTTTAATTACTAAGTAACAAATTGAGTTGGATTTAGTAACATTTTGGTTATCTAACCAATCATTAGTAGTTGACTATGGTCAGAGAACAATAAACTCTTAACAATCTCTAAATATTGTAATATTTGTTATATATCTGCTAAAATACTAACAGCGTTGTACTTCAAACTCTCATTTGAAATAACCAATTGTTAACTGTTGAATTTAAAAACTAAAGACGTCAAAATACCTTGCTTTAACTTCACAATGGGCAGTTAACTAAAGATATGAGCATTTGTAACATGAAATTAATGTCACAAATGCCAACAGCTCTTAGATTCTCAATATTTGGACATATTTAGTTTTTAACTCTAACAGTTAGCAGTTAACTATTGCACATGAGAGTTTAAAGTACACCACGGTAAATGTCAATGTTCCATTCACCGATTATGATTACCAAATAAACCCAACTAATACCAAGTTGTGATGCCTTTGCATGTTTGTCCCAACTATTTTAATTAATGTCAAAATAATGTTAGTACTGCAATATTTTAAAATAATCAAATTTTTACCCAATGACACTAAAATAAATGTAATTCTCGCAAGGTGATTATTTTCATATTTAAAAAAAGATAGTGCGTGGAGTCCCTCCGTGCGGAAGAAATGAAACTTCGTAATGTGGAAATAAAAATAGGAAGGGGCAGAAATTGATTTTAGTGAACTTATATTGTTTCTTTAAGACAAACTTTATTCACATACTCACAATTTACAATTGATCGCATCTTTTAATATTAATTTTCGAGTGGAGAAATATTCTAATCTATTGGAATATTGGACGCTGCTCGTTGCTAATGCTCGCGCTGGTCTGTAACAGGTATACTACACGCATTGAGCGCCACGTTACTCTCTGCTCTGCTTTCTATTCCTCCCCAAGAGCGTTGAACGTTTAACGCAACAGTGCTTATACCCATGGATGCCTTACACGTTTAACGCAACCTTATTCGAAGTCGCATTAGAAGTTTCACTTCAATAAGTTATATATTAACAGTTGTTGGGTTCGATCCACGTTTAAAATAAATTAACCAATAATGTCACGGATGTCTGAAAAGTGTTAATTTTATTGTGCCGATGAAATATGTCTCTGCATTAAACATGTTTGTGTTTAATGAATCAATACAATAAGTAAGTAAGATAATCGTACTCGTGCGTTTAGTGCTTATTGCAATAATGTACTTGGGAATATTAGTGGAAAAGTGTTAGGTGCAATAATGACTACTTAGAATATTAGTGGAAAAGTGTTAGGTGATGCAATTACAACTATATTATTATTTATTTATATAATAAAGTCTGAATAACGACTTATAACTTGGCATTTGACGTTTTTATCATTATCGCTCGTGTATCATATCAATTTATTCGATATTAGAGGTGTAAGCTGAAGACCCATGAAGTCTGGAACATTTTCATAATTATAAAAAACATACTGTACATCAATAAATCTTTTAAAACCAAGACAGTGATTTATTTACTGATTTCAGTTTTTGTGATGACATAAGTGTTATCAACTTAACTAACTAGACAACCAATAACATATTGTTCTCTCATTTTGTACTGCTATCTTACTACACTAATTAAAACACAGTTTGTTTTGTTTGAAAGTTGCGACTATTTTTATAATTAATATATTGGCATGTGTGTAAATAGACATTTTGAGATATGATTCATGTAAGTTACCGTTTATCGCAATATTATATTGATATATCGATATCAATAATTAATAATATACTTCCACTGAATCTGTTATAAGGTTCCACTTCATTTGCCTATACATGTTCCAACCTGATGATACACGTATTGGTTAAGAAATTACTATTCTGTCTATGTTGGAAGTCGTTCAGTTTGTGTAGTTTTAGACACCGATTTGGACGTTGAAGTAGTGGCAGCCACGGTTATTGACGTATTTAACGCATAGAAGTATTACCTTGCTATGCACCGCAATGAAGTAATTAAAAGAAATGGAAGAAAAGATGGTGGTGGATGCTAACTATACATCTCATTAGAAATATTTATAAATTTAAATGTTTCTTCGTTAGTCGTAGCAAACGTAGCCATTTTTGACAGAATATTTTAATATTACGACACATACAAATATCACGGCAGCTTGCTGCGCACTGAGCGGGCGACCAACATTTAGATTTATTCTGGGAATTATCATTGTGTAGTCTTTGTCTGTTGTTAGCACTGTTTTAGACTACTGTATCGATTTGCCAATAGTGTTACAGTGAAGTTCTTAGTGAGTTCATTATAATTTAATTTCAAACTATATACAATTCAAATTAAATATCTAGTTTATAGGTTGCTCCGCCTGGATCGTCGGACGAGCTCCGCCGCGTGTACGCGCGATCCATCCGTCCTTAACTGAGTCTCTTGCTTCCTCGGCCGCTGTTAGTCCTCGGGACGGCTGCGGCCACCGTTCTCGGTGCAAATAAACGCAGTGGTACACTGCGCGCTGTCTTAAATTCGCAATAGAGCGGTCTTCGGTAAGTTATACAAGTAGTATTAATTTTCATTAAAATTATTTTAATACTATATTACATTTTTTCAGTAACTGTCTTTGTTAAATAACGGTTATTTTTAATTATATAAATTGTTTCGGATTGAGGTCCGTAATATAGACACTCTAATTATAAAGAGGATACCTCCTGCCCCCAGAGGGAGGTATCTAAAGACCAGTGACTATGCCTTAATTAAGAAAAATTATCTTGAAAACTTTAGGTGAATGGGAATACGAATGCCCAGAAAAATATTTGAACAGCCAGCCGTACAGCCACTCAGCTTTGAGCCGCGCCTCAAGCCGCGCTATAACTCCGGCGTTAAGTCAGAAAACTAGGTCCCAATCCTCTAAGGGGAATAAAAGGTAGACCAGCCTAGGCGCCATTCTGGTAGAAAAATGATATTATCACTGAGCAATAAGCGCGCTATTTACAAAATATGCATAAAGATGGCGATGACATACCCGTCTTCCGTCTTTGCTCACACCGCCTTATAGGCTCTTGATAAACTCCATTCGATAATCCAGAATAAATTTTGTAGAGATGCCACGGACGCACACTGATGGTTTGGAAGTACTTCTTCCTTTCTATTCAGTAATTCCTTACTATAGACAAATTTCAAAACCCATGTCGGGGTCCATTGACATGGGTTGAGACGATCTCTTTATGTTGAGACGATCTCTTAATGAATCGTCCATAGCGTATATTACGCGCCGCTGACACCCCGTGTGTGTTGTCCGTTTACGTTCGGTGAAGCTGTTAGAGCATTCCAGCTAACAGTCAGTGCCGTAAATATGGTGCCACCGGTGACCCGCACAAGGTGTAAACCTGAGGGCGCAAGAATGGCTAGATCAAGCAGGACTACAATTTTCGGTTTACTCCTAGAGTTCCCGCCCAAAGTGGCTCAAAATTAAATCTTAAACATCAGGGTGGGCAACGCATTTGCACTAGTGAACTGTGTTTAAGTCTTAGTGAGTGAGACACAGTGGGTGGATAATAGCTGAAGGGTCCACTAAATAGCTCGTCTGCTTGTTTTCCCACATCAGTTCTAGTTCTTTAAAAATATATTTTTCTTCAAAATATTAGAAAATTGGTCCACCAACACCAAGGTCCTAGTGCTTTATTTTATCACACACTACCTACGTGCACGGGCGGGGTCTATATTATACATTTTTATTTCTTCGTCACTGCAAGCGGAAAAACCTTTGGATGCGATACCCAACGTTTCACCAGCACCCTTTGGTCTGTGTTGAAAATCGAAGTTCGACAACACTACAGATCGCGCGCAACGCCAGGGCCAGTCAAAGCGACCATTAAGTCCCTCTACACGTTGTCCATGAGCATTGGGCGCTATTGGTACATGAATGTGAATGTGAAGTAAACCTTTATAATATTTTCGATATATTCTTCTATAAGCATATTACAAACAAACTATACTATATATTTAAGGTATAGACGAGAAACTCGCAATTTGACAGATTATTTCTCCGGTCCCACGTAGAGATGGCGCTTGACGGATATAGCGGAAAATTTAAATCGCTTCGGTACTATAATTTTTTTCTACAGTTCTCAGAAGTTCCTATTCCTAACACCAGTTAAAATAATGGAAATAACATAGGATTTCCAATTTTAGCTGGTGATTAATTGACAAAAGGAACTTCTGAAACTGCACATTCATTTTATTATTTTGGCCTTAGACCAAGTTAAGATTAATAACTAAAACATAAATGAAACAATTTTTCGATATTGTTTTTATTTAAAACTTTATTGTACACACTCTTTAGGGAAATTTAATTGGACAACATAAATATAATTTTTCTAACCTATAGACAAAAGATATTAATACATTAAAATAAAATAATAATACATTTAGCATTAGACACATCTTTGATATAAAAATTAATAACTAGAAGTACATTATTCTTAAAACAAATTTTATATTTCCAAAATTTCAATAAAAAGAACAGTTAAAATAAATGTTATTTAATCTTTAGGGACAATGTCTAATAATGGTATCATATAAATATAACCTATGTCAGTATTATGAATATATTTAAATGTAAACTTTGTTTTTTAGCAGTTCAATATTTTATATTATATTACTTCTCCAGAAAAATAATGGAAGAAATATGAAGTATTTTTATTAATTTCTGTTATTGAATCTCTTCAAATATTGCTGCTATGTATTATTATTTTGATTCAAAAGTATTGATACTACAAAGGTCACTAATCTCAAATATTAAGACAGAACAGTTAGTACCTATCAATAGTCTACCATAAAAATAAGGGTCATTTATAGATCATTAATCATGTAGATTTCTCTGATGTATTTTTAATGTCGATCCCATAGTCCTAAATGTTAAAGTACTACAAAGACAACTTAATGGCTTAGGTCACAGCAGAATTTTCTAGTTTTGAAATAAAAAACTTATAATAATTTTATTATGCTTCTACTTAGAAGCACTTTTTGATGAATATGTATGTGAAAATGATCAATAAAACATGTATTAAAGTGTGTTAACAATGTACATGAGCTTGTGAACCAATTCTATCACAGACACTGCTTCTACTATTTGTGGAACTAAATTTTTTTAGTTATTAAGTTGACATTCTTTTTATTCTAATAAGTACTAATGATAAATTTGTTTTTTAATCAATTTTGACTTTGTTACCATGTTACCTAATTTTGTAGTATCTTACTTTAATATTAGGTGTAACACTAACTTACAGCAATGCCATTATACTTTCCACCTTCATTAATTTCCATATATATGTACTTAAAATTTAATTCATGTACATGTCTCAAAGATTAGTTGTATTTGTTAAATTATTGACTGACCATATAAACCTTCAGCTGTGTGTAACTAAAATCACAATTCTAAGCCTCACCCATCTAGGTACTGATGTTTGTTTCCCCAAGCTCTGTATAATACAGAGCAATACATGAGTATGCAAACGACAAAGAATTTAATTTTGTATAATGTGGAGTAGCTACCAGCAAATACATTATAAAACCTTTGCGTGTTTTCATGACAATCTGTTCACCTTGCATTAATTCAGTTAGTTTCAGGTTTGTGTCCACAGGGTGAAGCTACAGCAAATTTGTATACAATATACAGTAATGTGATTCCATGATAAACTACAAGTGCCAAATTTTACACCATTTGGAAACCTGATTTATATTCATACATAAAATCAATAAATAATTTTACACAAGGTTTAAATAATGCATGATATAATTATAATCATCTTATCACTTTTAGTTTCTGAATCTAACAACTTATGTTTTCCTAGATTTTTATTAAAATATAACAACAAAAATTAAAAACAAGAATGATTTGAACTTTATGTTTAAAAACAAATTTTAATAATTTTCAAGCCATTTCACAATATACTTTTAAGAACTGAGAAGTAATTGAATCACAAGGATATCAGCTATTTTCGGCTGACTTTTGACTTTGTAATATGCACTAGCAAGTTTTCTTTTACACTATCCAATGATCCTACAAGTTCAAGAATGTTTCTAAGTTCATTCCCAGGAAAACTTAAGTATTTTTAATTGGAATTTGAGAAACACTCAATAAGCATTATGAAAATAATATATAATAATGAAATATAAAGATGCAAATATTTACCATTTTAAAAATACCACATTGTTCCATCTAAATTTGATATGAATCTCATTTTTACTTTTCTTTTCATAATAATTAAAAGCTTGTAATTTTAACATTTTCATCAAAAGTTACATACTTACCATTTAATAATCTTTTAATTTTCTTTATGGCTATCACATGTTAAAAACAACAATCAGTAGACAGATCTACAAATTATTTGACCTTGTAAGCAATTTGATCAGTAAATGCACATGATTTTAAAACTTTTGTTTTACTTGCAGCCTGTAACATAACTTTTTTTGAGCTAATAATGGCTCTATATTCACATCCTCACCACCATGTACCTTTCCCCTTCTGCTATTAAACATTGTAATGGCATATCCTTTCATCATCACCACCATACTATGTGTTCTAATTACATGTTGGGGATGTATTTCTATAGCCCTGACTTCTAATAAAAAAAATTCACAGTGGATCTTGATTAAAGTCAACAAACTTCATACTTTTTCTTTTTATGCAAGTATTTAAACACGTCTGCATGGTATACAAATTATGTATTCAATTTTTGAATGATGGAACTTGCAGATAATCGAT
Source organism: Eumeta japonica (assembly GCA_005406025.1). Classification (NCBI taxonomy): domain Eukaryota; kingdom Metazoa; phylum Arthropoda; class Insecta; order Lepidoptera; family Psychidae; genus Eumeta; species Eumeta japonica. The sequence continues at coordinate 186,704 of BGZK01001208.1, forward strand.
TTTATCATTCTTTTATTTTTCAATGTACCTCATAGATTTTAATACGGCTGTTTCTACACGATTTGAAGTGAGGAGAATGGAGTTATAGAGAACCTTTATATATTTTAGACGAATCACTGCAGTTATGTCCATTATAGGAGTCAAACAGTCTGTCAAAGATTAATAACAAATCTGCAGTATCCAAACACTCTTGGGAGTTAATTGTGATCTGAAAAATTAAAATATAAATTGAAACATCTGTTGTAACAAAAAATTAAAGAACAAGACTTATTACTATTAAGATAGATACTTTAACAATTCTGCTGTATACAGTACTCATGAAAATTTTGTTGTAACAAAACCACACTGTTAACCAAACCATACATTTAAATACTCTAGTTCAAGTAATGTATAAACTTAAAAAGCAATTCACACAATCAAAATTGCTACATCCAGGAACATGAATAGCATCTTGTAAAGCTGTAATTTTTTTGTACTTATTTAATGGAGTATGTGAAGGAAAGTTTTTTAAATAGCTGCGAACTTTTCAATAAATTATCAATTTTAAACATGGTTTTCAACATTTTTTAATTGTGAAAAGCCCAATATTAAAAGATATAAATTGTTATTTTTCCTATCCCATTAAATCAGATTAAATTTCTTATGATGGTTTTATATTAATAAAACGAATTGCAATAATGTAAAAATAAGCACCTCAAAACTGACAGTATATCATACTAATGTAAAGCTAAAAGTTCATGTAGGAATCCCTGAGCCAAGTAAGCATGGCATAGCTGCAATTTTGTTACACAACTTACTCAACGCTTATTTAATTGTGAAATTAATTAGCTACCTAAACAAATCTTTAGATAAAGCCCAAAGGAATAAGTCAAATGCAGATTAAAAGTAGTGATTTCTTATTTGTCAATAGATATAGCATAATTAAGTACATATTAGTAAATTTCTTAAAAAATGGTGAACATCTTTTAAATGCTAAATAATATAACAATCCTTAAGGAATGTTTATTTAAATTATTTAATATCATCTGTTTCTAAAGACCTACCATATAACACTTATCAAAAATTAATGAATTTGTTAGAAACTGTAGTATGAAAGTTTGCATAAAACTTAATGTCGAGTTTAATGAATGGCTGTGGTAACATTTATGAAACAGTACAGCACTAAAAATGAATTGAAAACATATCTAAAACACATCACAAAAGAAATAATTTAGACTTAGTTACTTGGTGCAATAGCAAAATGGGCAAAATAAGGCTGGAGATTAAACAACAATAAAATTGACCAATTCTTACTAAATTATAAATTTAATTTGTTTTCGTATTTGATTTCTTCTTTAACCCTTGAAGTTTAAACTCATTAAAATATTTTCCCAAAATTCTAAGTTAATAGCACTCCTTATTCTTACAATTTAAATCACTATGAAATTAAATGCCAATTATGCTTACACAATTTTAAAGATGGTAATGCTGTTTTGCTTAATCTCTTGGAATGCGAATGAAAATATCGTTTTCGAAATGTTGATCACATGTACTATAGTTGTCGTAAACATAATCTTCAACATTTTCTTTTCTTACACCAACAATCTTCACCCAATCGGTAAATCTATCCAAACTTGAGTATTTTAGTTTTGGAAAACGAATATCTGGAAAAATTTTAAGGTTATGCCTGAGTACTTAGTAAATGCTAAGTCATTTTATATATTTTACCTCTAACAGTATAGTAAAAATTAAACATTCCTATCTTAACCATACTGTATTATTTACTTACCAAATTTTTTACATTCAAAAATACAACGTCGACGTTGAGGCATTGTTAGTAACAACGTTCACTTAAAGATGAAGTACGAAAACAGAAACAAACAATAAAAATATTAAATAACAACAATAAACTAGTAATAACAATAATAATTAATTGATATTTATCAAAAATTAACAGAGGTTAAAGGTAAAAGACGCTCTCATGACACGAGACGCCAATGAAAGTGTACAGTGTTACCAACAGACATATGATCACAATGTCTATTTTATTGCAATCATATAAAAATATTAAAATCCATTTAATTACTTCAATCTTATTTTAAGGACGTATAATTATATAATGCAACTAATCATATTTTTTAGAAAAGTAATGCATATTAATTAATTTTATATGATTATATTTATTTTAAGCTTAAAGCGCTATCTGTCGACATTTTATTAAAAATTGGTAAAAAGCTTGCTGTGCTCTCATATAGATGGCGCGGCGTATCGCCTTTATTTTAAATAAGTAAATTTGTTCCGAGCTACACCCTGCATATTAATACTCTATGTTCATATATTCTGTGGTTATGCATTCTTAGCTATTGTATTTTTAATAATAAAATACGATTTTGTAGTTGTGAGATATAATGCATTTTCAAAAATAACATAGATTGAGCCCCATGTGAAAATTAAAACTGGAAAAGTATTATAATGTTTGAAGAATTCTATGTTAATATTAGTTGTTAATTAAATTGAATTTGTGTGTAGCCGAAATAAACAGGTATAAAAAAGCGCTTTTCTATTGACATATAAATTCAGTATTGTATTTGATCCTAACTACATTTGGATGTTGATGTTTTTCAGGAAGAGAACATTAAAATAAAAAATATTGCATGTTACTATATAACACCGACCTGAATAATGGCTCAGATGCATTATTTAATGGGAGATCAAGGCTTTGTTGACCAGATAGTATATGAATTGAAATCTAAAGGAATTTTGATAAGGTAATTACTTATTTGTTTATGTTTTAATAGGTATAAAATTAATCAAGCTAATTCTATACCGTGGGGAGGGGACTATATTGATAGTTGTAAATAAATTGAACAAAATGACTGAGTTTAATGATAGCGAATTAATAGGTGGAAATTTGCTATTATGAATCTAGTATAAATATATCTTTTATTGCTGTAACATATTTTAAAATCAATAATCTTTACCGGAGTCCCCAAGTCCTGTTAAATATGTGAATAAAAAATAAATACAATATAATATATACTATGACATATGCTCTTACTATTAAAGAATCATAATTTATCTTTATGTACTTGTACATGAACTCACATTCTCTACTTTCTACAATATCCAGTATTGAGATTTGTTTAATCTAAAATTATATTAAATCATAATTTTGACACTGCCCAACTCATGTGTCATTGTAATTAGTGT
>BGZK01001209.1:0-189769 GCA_005406025.1 Eumeta japonica
TTTGTGGTCAAATATAGTATTTTCCACCCACAAGTCATAATCTTGCTGTAAGAGAACACAATAACATGCACTTTCGCTCTCTCATCGCTGAACTTACCTAAAAAGTTTTCATGTCCATTCAGCAGTACATCCACTCAAATATTAGAGTCTTGAGCTCACACATTCATAGCCATTTACATATTCAAATACGTAGCTTAATCTGAAAGTCCTTAAAAAATGAAAAACAGCAATCTAGCAAGTCATTCTTATTATTATTATTCAAAATAGTGTTTGTTGAGATCCATATATCGCTGCAATAGATAGAACCGCTTATAGAAAAACTTTTCCCACTTATACTTAAAGGTCTCTTCGACGACTTTTTCATACGCATAGTAGGCAACTCTTTGAAAGGAAACACCCATTGTCTTGGTTTCGGGATTATAATAATAGATCCAGCTTTTTTCACCTGTAACTATGTCGTATACAACGTTTTAGTCGTCACGGGCAAATTTTTACATCATTTCGCAGCACCAATTAACATGACAGTTTCGGTCAAATTATGAAGTATCCACAGAGTACAAAGCTTCCTGGACGCTAAATTGTCATAAAGGATTTAGTGCACTTGACTCATAGTGATGCTTAAGCTTGTTAGAATCTGCTGATAGTTCACTTTTTCGTCAGCCCCTATCATAAGCCGCAAAGCGCTGATGCTATCTTCGGTCGCTTGAGGACGTCCCTCGCGCAGATCGTCAGTCAGATTAGTGCGACCACGTTTGAACTCGTTATACCAAATATAAACAGTGGCAATGGATAGAGTTTAATAATGAAAGACCAACCGAAGTCTGTTATAACTTTCTGTTGACTTAAATGGCAATGAAAGGCATAGAAAATCATTGCACGAAAGTTTTCTGGTGTTGAATTCATTTTGACGCTAACATCAACATAAATTGTTTGTTTGTCTAAACAAACAGTTTTCTTTTCACCAACAATTTGTAAAAACATGACAGATGAATGCAATATATGTGGTAAGGTTGACAAAGATTTATATTTTTAACATTTTTACTGCATGTAAAATAAAATCTGGCATTAATTCAAAATTAAGGATGTATATATACTTAGGAACAAATTAAAAATTCTTTTATACTAGAAAAAGGTAAAGCATTTTTTTAAATGTTTTTCCAAATACTCGATTTAGTTTTAGCACGGGAAGGAGGCGTGCGCGTCTGGTACGCATGCGCGCCGGCGACGGGCGTGCGCGTCTCCAACCAAAGATCTGTGTAACTATGTCGCAGAGCGCGGCGGCAGCACAGTCGTGAGCCGGGTGGCCTGCTTTACGTTAGGAGACCAATATGTCTTATAAACTTGATAGATACACTTACTTATGACTAACTGACGTTGAAAACATCTTGTCTCTCTAGTAGTAGTACACAATGCAATTAAAAATCAATTAACACACACTTCGCATTTAAGAATTTATAGAAATGCTGCTTATGTATTTTTCACAAAATTTTGTACATATAATGCACACCGATGTCACCTTACGTAACCTTGCGTGCTTGGTTTTAACTCTCCTTTAAGTGTTGTAGACACAACAATAGACACTTCTATGTGTCGTTTCCTTGATTTCTAGCGGCAAGAAAGTATCCATCGGGCTTACGTGGTACAGTGTTGATTGTGGTCCGAGCGATTTCTGGCGAGTTTTCGACAACGTGCACGTACGTTGCAAGAGCATTTTCTTGTATTACGTCCTGACTCTGAATAAATTACATTTTGCGTAGATATTCGTTTGCACTATAATTCATAGTATTTCACGAATGATATCTAACTAACTGTTATGGCGATATTCCAATCGCCGCTTAACCACACCTTGGATCTTTTCCTTCGTCGCTTCGCAGAACGGTTTTTTTGCAGTGTGGACAGAAATTATGAACACGTAGATTTTCAATTTAATATATTCAGCATGAACTTCACATATGGCTGCTGCGATCCAACTGCAACAGATGCAACAAAATGGTCGCAATTTACAGGCGGTACATCCGCCTGCATATATGAACTGCATACATTAAATACGAGGGGGCGTAGCCGTGCACTTCACTTATTTTAAGAGCGCCACATGCGTTCGGTACACCGATTCGCGGTCGTACCGTATAGACCGCCTCGAATCCTCATATTAGTCCTTCTTGTCAGGACATAATTTAGTATGCAATTCATATGTGCCTTACAATACTTTCGAAAGTTCAAACACAATACACAAAATATTATAAATAAACAATTCTAACAAATAATCCCTATGCGGGTAATAAAACACGTATATTTCATTTATTTAATACAAAACACAAAAAGAATCCTTGAACTAAGTACATATAAAATCATTTATTTTCACACATATTTTGCCTTATATCTAACTAGCTGTCCTTTTCCGCTCGCTTCTTTTGGTAATTTTATTTACTAGTACAATAAAATTGGTTGAAGGATTTACGGAATTGGAAAAATGAGTAGCTACTAGAACCATCTACAAATCATTCCGCATCGAATGGTCCCAGTCCCGTGTCTAAATACGTTTAGTTGAATGTATTAGAAAAAGGATTGGCGAACAATTAGACAACTTATTTTTATTATATATCGTATAGATTTATAGACTCATGTATGCGCTGTCCTTAACACCAACTAAACTCTATTTCTTTACGTAAACAACACAAGTAAATAACAACATTATTTTTTAATAAGCCGTAATTAATATAAATTAAACGTACTAATAATTGATATTCATAAATAGTTCGATGCAAATTGTCACAGTAACAAAAAAAAAAGTAGTTACGAGATCACGGCCACTAAGCTACTAAAGTGAAACTAAAAATTTAGTTTAAACAAATTACAAAACGCACTTTCATGATAAAACGAAAAAAAAACTGGTAAAAAAAGTGAAAAATAATTCTTACATAGGAATGAAATAATGAACGAAAAATATAAGTATTATTGTCAAAAAAGCTTGAAGGTGCTTGATAAATCAGATCTCGAAAATTATTTCATAAATACAATTAATCCAAAAATGGTATGATTATGGAATTATTTTTTATTTTTAAAATATTTAGTCTCAAAACAATGTCAATAGTATTTATAACTAAGAGCCTTAATTTCAGAATATCTTACATGTGGCAATGCTTTTAAGTTTATATCATGCACGTCTACATAACCTTTCCACTTGATCTAACGCATCACATCTTGTCACATGGAACTTTCCCTGTTAGTTTTGAGCTATTAAGTTCTTCTATATGAATTCCATTTAGTGACCTTTCGCGACTTTCAGAAATTCAAAATTTCAAGAAAAGAAAAAATTTTAAATTTTCGAATTTCTTATTTTTATGAAATTTTTAATTTTTTTTTTCAAATTTATTATATTAATTTTCAAAAATTGTTTCCAAATTCTTAAATTTTGTGATGTTTCAACTAACTAACTTTTTTTCAAATTTTCAATTTCAAATTTTACAAAATTTCTACTGTTTAAAATTCACCTCATTTTTTTATTTCAGTGTTTTGACACTTAATTGTTTTTAAAATGCTGTGATGTTTGTTTTAGACATAATTATAGATAATTAAAAATCTTATAATCATATTGTCCATTTTAATTAATGGACAATATGATTATAAGACTTTTTGTTGGAAACATAATTTGATTTAACCAAATAAGTTTCCAACAAAAAATCTGCCAAAACTAAAATGTTGACAATTACAAAATTATTACACTTGGATCATATCTACACATGTGTCATAACATGGTGTTAGATTTTAAATCTGAATTTAGGTTTTAAATGCAAAAATTTTAAAACGTATTTTTGATATTCTTTTGTTATTATTTTGGTGAAGTCTTTCATTTGTAATTTTTAAAATAATGATAGCAGTGTCTAATAATGAAAGGGTGTTGTTTTTATTGGAAAATAATGAAGACTTTGCTTTTGGACACCGTCATACGAAAGAAGGCCGCCAAGGAAATAAAAAATTACGGAATGAAGTTGTATTTTTGCTGAATGGCCTTTTGTAGCTCCACGTATAAAGTTAATGAAATTGAATACTGAATTTCGTAATTTGTAGTATGCATTCGTAATGATTAATATAATTTCAAGTGTATAATATTTGTAATTTCTAGTACTAATATTAAATATTACATTTTGTAATGCCAACTCCTTAATACTAGTATTAAATATGACATTTTGCAATTTTTTATATGTAGTTGTAATACCCACTTGATACCAAGCTGTATATTTCATATTAAGTAATCATTAGTATTAAAAGTTGTTGTTAATAGGAATTGTATGTATTGTAATAACATCTTCTTGCAACTGCAATTGAAAACTAATAAAAACAAACCACTAAATATTTAGAAACTTAATGAGTATAAGTAAACATATTGCAGAAATACAAAATGTGAATTTAAATATAATATGTACATACAAGAAAAACATAGCTTTAATATAACAATTGCATAACTAGAAATATAAAGCTTGGTATTTAGTACAATTAATTATGTACAATTGCCAAACGTAATTTTGAATACTAGTAATTATGTAGTAGGCATTACAAATTGTAATATTTTTATTAATATTTACCACATGTTATCTGAAAAGAAGAACTAAAATAAATATTCAATAAAATGAAGTACTAATATTTAACCAATTTATTTATTTTCACTTTAATCACCAGAAAATATTACTAGGACACTAAGCAATACGATTTACAAAACTTTAATGCGACCTGTAGTTTAGTCAAAAACATTAATCTTAGGAAACCTGTTTACAAGAATATTAGTATTACGCGAAAAGGGTGCGTGAAGGGGCGACCGGGTGATTTTTTCTAAGATCGTTCCTAGGTATTTAAGGGTATAATAAAAAACACAAAAAATAAACCAGTTTCTTGTTAGAAGGAAGCTCAAATTCCTTGATTGTTAACAATTGGAAAAAAAATGTGTCTACACCTTATCATTATTAAAGAGAAAATATTAATTTAGTAGATTTCTTTGGAAATCTAACTTTTGTATTTGGTCTCACGGTAGAACTTTCTGGATTTTTTTCGTAATTCAACTTTGGCATTTTCAGGATGTGTGGAGATACAGAAGCAAATTAGTGAGAGGGGTCAAGTGCAACCTTTAGAAGGAAAAAAAATTTTGGGGTCACAAAAGGATAACGTATTATTATTATGAGATTTTTATACATTTTCTTATTGGATATTATTAAAAATAAAAGTTGTTGGTTTTTAATATTGTTTTATTTATTTATTTTTTAATGAAAATAGATTATTCTTTGAGTATTAAAATTATACAATAATAGAACATATTTCTTTATAAATTTTTAATTAAGACTACATTAATTTATAGAAATTACTATCAAGAAATAAGGATTTCTATATATAATACATATTGAAAAAAATGTCTTCCGGTTATTCTCAAATAAAAAAATGTACTGTAAATTATTAATAATTTTTTTCTTATTTAGTGAAAACAATTTTAAGACACTAATTTCTTACACATTTTCACGACAGTAATTTCTTCATATAGTTCACCCTAATATTATATCTTATTATAAAATGAACCCGTATGAAATATTTATTTATTAAGAAGAAAAACATTGCTCGTCTAAGAATAAATATTTTCGTACCATAGAATCTAAAAACTCATTTTCGTATAAACATAATTCAAAGCACATAATTGCATAAAACAAGAACAGTACACATTTCTACTATTTTACTGAACCCTAATTGCCAGTTTTCTTTAGGATTTTCAATCATAACATTTGTGTTATGAAGCCTATTAATTTACTTTAGTAAATTAATAGGCTTCATAAATTACGATCTAGATGGAAGCACTTCGCAATGGTCATGCACGTTTAAATTAGGCTAATAGTTCCCGCATATAAAAAAGAATAATGCGGCACTTTACATATGTAATTAAAAAATTTAATGATTACATTTACAAAAATCATAAAAGAACATTGTATTATATTTTGTAGCAATATTTAAATGGAATACTACTAGCACCAACCATGGGGCTACCATTAACAATAGCATAATTCTAATCTAGGGAGTTTATAATAGTGGTGATTTGCTTTTACAGTTAAGACAGTTTGTTATTTTGTGAAACCGAAAAATACATTTTTTCTTTATCGGTATACATATGCTAATGATAATGTTGCACTAATTTTATTTTTAAAAAATACAATCTATATTGTTGTAAATTCTTTGCGCAATTTTTTAGAAAACATTAACGGCGAACTGTACTAATAAGCAAAACCTAAAGGAAGATGTAAGATTTGACAGTTATAATATGAATATTCCGTAAAATCTTGTGATGCATTAGTTCCCTTAGTGCAACCCGCTGTACAGCAGGTGTCCATAATCCATCTGTCAATATTTCACTAAAAATGTAAATGTAATTTCTTGCTTGGAATTTGATGATTACTTGCCGTTTTAAGTATTTTGGGTTTTGGAATAACTTTTTCTAGTATTTAGTCTTGAGTTACTGCAGATTGAATAATTCTGAAATGGGGTATGTTCTATATGAATTCGTTCTGTCAACGTTCTCAAAGACACTCCGTGACGATTAGCGAGCTACGTTATTATGTGTAGTTAGTTACTGTTTAACTTTGTTTTTTTGGTGAAATCCTATTTTGAATAAATAGTGCTGTGGTTTCTTTTTATTTTAATAAGAGCTAATCTATCGGTTTTGAGTATTTGCGTTACCGATATGCGAAGTCTAAATGCGACAATGAACTTGCGTAGGTATCTGGCAGTCTTCTTTAATATGCCCAGCTGAACCTTTTACCTTCTTGTTTAGCCTTTGTTCCGTGTATTTGAGGTCACTTCTAGTATGGATTCGCCAGGATATTAGTGATATTTGGGCCTCTTTCAAATTTCTATTTACAAGTCTCGTCCATATTAGTTTGAGCCTTTGTTTTTATTAGATTTATTGTCGTAATTTTTGTTTTTTTTTTTGTAAAGACGAAAATTTTAAAGGTTGTGTGCAAAATATTTTTTCCAAAATTACCACAGCCTTTGTAGTAGCGAAATTTTAGGTTTTATTCTCGTCATGTGATTTCAATGAAATAAACCCTAAACCTTGCTTCAAACAGCAAAATTTTTCTCAAAATATGTTTAAAAGTTTAGAGATTAATGTGTTCCGATAGACAAAAACTTTGAACATGGAGTTTTTGTTATCTTCATCGCCTCCAACCAGCTTTTGTTAAGTATATTTAATACAATGCCGCATTTACAGTTTCATTATATATACACACAGACATATATAAAACAAGGTTTTAAGTTTTCACTGCTCGCCCCTTATTAAATATAGCATGATAATAAATGTTCTACAATCAGCACCATCATATAGATTTGACATTTCAAATATAGCATTTTAAACCATTATATTTTGTATTAATTAATAAACTTTCATATAGATAACATTGTTCACTGCATGAAAATAGCTTGCTAATGATTCTGTAAGTCGCTATATTTAAAATACAGGCGATAATTGAGAATGGTAAATTCCAACGGTTTAGAATAATTTCCTATTTTACAGTAATGAATTATGAAAATAAAAATCATCTTGTGTCTATACACAATACGTCTATACGTATTGTGGGTGGTAGAGAAACGGTGCCTTAAATGCGCCCCGGAAAGTGGCTTATGGTTTCTCCGTTTGATCTAGAATGCTAGAGTGTACACTCGATCCAACTGAAGAACAGTTTGAGAGATATACATAACATAAAAATATGAAGAAGACGATGTCTGTCTGTCGATTTGCACGAGCCGAAGGCAGATAAATTTGAATAGAAGAATTGTGGTGTTCATGCGGGCAACATTTTTGTAAATCTATAGATAAGAAAGGTTCATCTGCAGATGCACATTGATGATAAAAGTATATCAGTCGACGACTGAATAAATCTTCGTTTCAAATCAATTTTATCAAGAAAAAACTACTGCACACACCACATATCCTCTGGCGAATCCTTGTATCGACAAGAGGAAAAACAATGGCAGTCAAAAGTCAAAATTACATCTTGATTTACAAGCTTACGATTTAATAAAACTTCTTGAAACAGGACCATAGCCTAAATTATCGAAATCATTATACATTTTGATTATTCGTATTACCTTCAATTTTACATTTTATTTAATTCAATTTAAATCTCAAGATGGAAACTAACTATTAGAAATTGGATACTATTCGGCATAGTTGAAGCAAATAAAAGTGGTTATTGATCTCATATAGACGCAAAAAATAGGCGGACGAAGTAAATATTTCTAAGTAATGATTGGATTCCTCCAAATGAAATCTGTTTGCTATATAGGTACAAGCCTTAAACATACATTCTCTCTTAAGTAAATCTATGCACTATTTATTTTTTAAATTCCATTTAATGTATCAAATCTTCATCTATTCTTCATGAACTCAATTTTCCATGAGAAGGGCTCTATCCTGTCCACTCCATATTCCTCGCCCACCGCCATACAATGTTGGGGCTGGCACTCGCTAATACTTTGTCCCTCTATTTTTATGCCCATGATCCTTCTAATGCAATTAGTAGAAGCAAAGTGCCATGAGCCTACAATAAACATATTTGATCATGTATGCCACTGGCATGCATCAATATTGTCTACAAAATGTACAAAGAAAATAATTTTCATACAATACAGGTAACGTAAAACATGTGCACTTATATAATGACATTTACATCATATAAATAAATATAATTTTGATACAGAATTCGGATAATTACATATTTTCTTATAGCAAGAATATCTCTCATCATTAAGTGGACTCGAAATCAATTAAAAGTTAGATTCTATACTATTTACAAATGACTTAAAAATTATAAAGAGGTGTAACTTAAAAAAGTGAAAATTATAACTTAACTTTAAAACTGTAATGTGAGACTAGAACTGTTTGAAATAAATAAAAGAAATTGTGTTAAAAATTAAAGTATTATTACGTTGGTGCGTCAGTAGATTTTAACTTACAGTAGCTAACTTAATGGTAACTAAATTACTGTGTATTTTAAAACTTCATCTTTAGTAGAACTTTCATTTAAAAATCTGAAAAAAATAAGAAAATTTATTTGTACCACAATATTTATTCATCTAAACTTAGCCTTACGTTATAAAAAAAAATTTAAACATCTCTTATTTAATGTAAATTAAACATCATTTTATGTAAAAAATTAAAAAGATTTAACTGTAATTGTAAAAAAGCCGATATATTATTGTTTTAATATGCAATGAAATAAAACTATATTATTATAATAATTGTATTTATTAATGTCAACTAGAAAATAGTCAGAAAATCACAGATGATTACAAGAAATAAGTATCCCGAGACAGGCTGAGCAGGACGATCAAAGCTCTAAGACCAAATCATACCAAAACCAATTGCAAGTTCTACAAATTAGTGCAAAAGCGTAACAAGCTATGAGCGTCCCCCGAGCTATGAGCGTCCCCCGAGCTCTAATAATACTTTATTGATCTTTGCTGCAGTTTTCCTAATTTATACGTCACATTGCTTCAATTAGCTTTTTATTTATATACATACATATATATATATATATATATATATATATATATATATATTGAGCAATGTAAGGTTCAAAACACAATAAAATTTCAGTTATACAAATTAACGGAAATGTTTTAATTGAATAGAAATAAAAATATATAATATTACTTGTAAAAAAATATTGTTACGAGTTGAAAATATATACCCATTGATACTAAATTCAATTAACATTGCATTAAACATATTACAGAATTCACAGTTAAAAGACACCAGTATGATTAGTTCAACTTTAGAATAATACAATACATAATAAATATTGCATATTTTGATAATCTGTTAGAAATATAAAACAATACCAACTTAGAAACAAATAATACCATTAAAATACATTGTTTTATTTTACAATATTATTATAAAAATAAATTCTTTTTGTTATATGATATTATTTACAAGATATATTTATTTGTGAAATTGACTGGCACATTTGTTCATTATAAATACTAAATACAGCTACTTTTAAAAACATATATATTTAATGATATAATTGTAAAAACATATTTAGGATAGTCTTTTTTTATCATGGAAAGAAATTCTATGCAATCTAATCTTATCTACTTAATTATACTAACACTTTCTACTCATTATTAATTAGTTTGTACTACAGAAGCGGTGAAAGTCCCATTCTATCTATTTGTGCACATTACTGTCACATGTCACTGTAAACAATGTCAATTGTGTTAGGACTGTGGCCCTGGTTCAGTTATTTCTTTTGTGGAAGGATTATATTTAAGTGCGGAGTGCCAGTATTTTTGTTATATCAAAATCAAAAACTATACACAAATACATTGTTGTTTTAGAAAATAAAAAAAATATATAAAAAATGTATTAGTTATGAATTGAGACTGAAAGCAATCATCCATTATAACGAATAACAGTTTTTTATGCGATTGGAGATAATGATATCCATTTTAATTTGAAGGTTAAAAAAAGTAGTTTTTAAATCATCAAAGTTTAGTAGTAGACTAAGGAAAGTTTTCAGAAATTAACACGAAATTTTAATGACGACAAAATTTGATGACAATGTCAAATGTTTTACCAAGGAATTGAAATTTTGAGAAAGAAAATTAATATATGGAGTAAATGTATATGGCTAGCACTATAGTGTCTAGCCTCTCGATGCAGTGAAGAGCTAATACAGAAAATTAAGAACATTATTTTTTCTATTTCATTGAAATTGTCAGGCCCCACTCGCATAGTAGCGCTTGAGCTGAAGGGATTGGTAAGCAGTACATTTTTGTACTTATTACTTGTACTACCTATAAGTGTTTTTTATTTATAAATAAATATTTTTAAACCGAGGATTTTATGATTTATTTCAGTGATATATAGTTTTATTTTGATTGTATACCCTTTTTTTTAAGTGCAATCAAGTTTATAAATTAAAAACTATATGACAAAATTAACTGATGTACTGAAAGTAGATATTTGTATATTCTATGTTCCTACTCTTCGGCGCTGTCGTTCTATTTTATGTAAAGCCTTCCTCGCCCTCGACTTTTCACTTCAGAGAGAGGGGGACACGAGGAAGTAACTGTTTATATGCCTTAGTTAATGTTTGGAGCGTCAGATGGCATTAGATTTTTTTCTATATTTAGTATGATAAATTACCGAATTCAAAAAATTTCACAAAATATTATTTATCTGGTAAAATATGTGTATTCTTTTTCACCTATGGCGATAAGTATTTATAGTACGGCAATAATTCATGAATAAGTTTTGCAAGACATATTTGGTAAAATGAAAACAAGTCATAATTTTTTCACTTCCATGGATTTTAAAAATATTAGAAATTGTGAAAACTATATTTGAAAGGCACTATTCCGCGACTCCTTAAATGTAATCCCCATCTCGGTGTCAGTGGCGAGCGGCGTCTATGGACATCGGTACAGTGACATGCGCGCTAAGCGGCCCTCAGTCCTGGCGGTTGTCGACATACACCCTCACCACTTCACCTTCGTATTTGCGCTGCGACGGCATGAAGTAGAAGTCGGGCTGCGGCTCCTCGGACGCGGGCGGTGCGCGCGGCCCCCGCGGCAGCGAGTAGGCGCGCTCGCCGCTCGGCCGAGGCGTGTAACTGTTGAAGTAGTAAAGAAAGTGTTTTAATTATTTTAAATGTGAAGAGCTTAAAAAAACTGAGTTCCCAGAATCAAGAGAATTCAGGCGATGATTCCACATAGCAATACTTTCTTGTTTCATACTTTCAGTTGAATTTTTTCATAGTGAAGTTTTACTTTCTTTAGAAACGAAAATGTTTGTTATTTATAGACCTTTATAGATTTATAGGCTTATGATATGTGCTTGGTCTATATAGACGTATTTTCATAGTTTGCAGATGATGGCAAACTACATACATATAATTGTACACACATATGAAAAATAAAATGTTTACTTCGCCTACCTGTACTGTCCCCTGGGTCTCTGCAATGACCTAGTCTCGTGATAATACTGAGCAGCGCTATTCGGATACTTTGGTGATCTATCTTTAGTGTTGCTATGGCCGGCTTTACTTCCATTTGCCGCCATCTTGTGTCCGTTGGTAGCCATTTTGTCTCCGTTGGGTACCATCTTGGCTGCTGAGTGGGGACGCGGTGGCGGAGGGTTCGTGGGTCTAAGAGGAACAGTGCTAGGCCTTTCTCTCAAGGGAGCGGTGGAAGCGGTACTATTGTACTTGTCATCGCTTTCGAAGGGCTCAAAAGCGTAGTTCGTATTTGATGGCGAATAATCCTTCCAGGCTGTATTTTGTATCAATTGTTCCTGCAAACAAAGGGCATAAAATTCAATTATAACTCGCCAAATAATGATACATAATTAAACCCATTAAAAACATCATAAGTACTACTTTAAACATTTGATATTGTTAAACAAATGTTTAAAGTAGGTAGTACTTATGAAATTTCGAACTACCGCATGTGAAATTTCAAGAAATCAAGGCGTGACCCGGCGGCGGGCGATGAGGTACCACTCGCGGGTCCGCCCATATAAAATTCATGGCAATTGTTATCATTTGTTTTATATTTTAAACATGTATATATTAAAAGAAAATGCGCCCAGACTTGATCTGCATTACACTATACAATTACACTCTTCTGAAAGGAGTTCTTCTCCTTGCTATGAAAAAGGATTGCTCTAACAAATAGATATTACACCCATTTTAACCTTATAAAGATTAAATGTCAAAATGTATATTAGATACATAGTTTGAATTAGCATTAAAGTCTGGCTAAATAAATCTGACCAAAAGTATACATTTTCTGTACAAACTCAGCCACTTTCTTTCTCCTCTAAAGGGTTGAATTTCAAAAAAATTCCCTTAAATCTCAAACGTTTCAGCTTTTAAACATCCACTCCTGAACATAAATCTCCCTATCACATTTCCACGACGCACAGTTCTAGCCATTTGTATCGGACAGGGTCTACGTCCCTGATCAGATCGTCTTCAACTCCATCTAGTGCAATGTTCAATTCGTGATCGCCACTCGAGAAGTTTTCTTCCCCAGCGGCTGTCGATTCTGCGAGCTATATGGCTGCCCATTACAACTTATTTATTCTGTGAGCTATGATTGTATATTGGTCGCTGAACTTCTTCTGTGGATTTCCTCGTTTCGGATTGCATTTCGCAAAGTTTGATTTAATTCGTAAACTATGCCTACAATATAAAATTAATACCTCCAAATTTCAAATTCATAATCCTCAACGGTTTGGACGGGGCACTGGGGAAACAATTAATGAGTCAATCATGACATTACCTTTATATATTGTAGAAGCATACGATCACTAAACTGCAAAACCGTTTGATCGATCTTCACCAAACTGGACATCTAAAGTTCTTTTTTTGTTAAGAATATTTTTATGCAATCTGTTTAGGATTTGATCCCGACTTGGTCTGTTTATTTGTACTATCGAACCGAAAAACTGTATGCATTCAAAAAAACTCTTTCACTAATAAAAAGCTGCACTATCCCTAAAACACCACAGCCTAGATTTTATTTTAATACTAGGATTCGCCCAGACTTCGTACAAAATTGGAATGGTAACAGGGAACTATAACAGAGTTAAAACAGGGCTAGGAGCGAAACTGTGTGGAACTGGAATTTGATAAGTGAGCAAATGAATAATATGCGCGATCATTGTCTTTCGGCGAAATCCCCTGAAACTTATTTCTGTCTGTTACGATTGAAACCAAAAAGTCAAGGCACTTACCCTTCTAGCGTTCCGCGCTATGCGAGTGCGGTGCAGCGTGCAGGCGGCCTGCACTACGGCCACCAGCACCAGTGCGCACACGCACGCGATCACCACGTGCAGCTTGCGAGACGACGCGCCGAAGAAGGAACGAGCATTGCCTTCGACGGGAGGTGGCGTCGTCGACAGCACTGGAAAGAGTTTGATGAATATTTTAAATTGTAATTATCGATTAGTAGAACTGGCTAAAATAAATAATGTTAAACCCGCAACAGAACTGCAATTCAATCGGTTGAGGTAAGGCTCCCGATCTCAAAGGTGATCAATGAACATTTTCATATAAAAAAATCTTTGATAATATACTTTATGGTTACTAACCGCTTGGATACACACAATAAATAAATTTGTAATGAATACCACAGCAAAACCCAAGGGTAAATCAAGTAGACATATCGAAAATATTATGTAATAATTAACTTTGATAATAAAATATATCTAATTTTAAATTTAAATGTATGATTTTTGAGTATTTTGTTGATTTGACGGTACACAGATTTATTATAGTTTACTCATAAGCATAAAAGTTAAATATAAACCTAAGTTAAGCACTAGATTACGAAACGTCTAAATATTCTCTGAACATAACTCAGGAACGTATTTTTAAACAAGGTCACAAGTACACCAGACGTAACTTCTTCTTGAGCAAAAGCACAAATTTTTTAAAATAAAATTTTGATAAATCTATTTATATTAATTTCCTAAGTTAAACAAATTACCATTTAATTGTATGAACTAATTCATTTTAAAATTATTTAATGTTTCACCTATGACCTTTATTACTAGTAATCTAGTAATATAAAAATGTCTAACTCTACAAATCGTGGAAGCACTTTCAATTAAAAACATACATAATTCTTTGTTTCACCAAAAATTCTTTAGTGTTTAGTGTTATTTTATCCTGTAAAATATTTAATGCAAAATACTAAATAATTTTTAATAGAACAGACATGATACAAATGACAAACCTTTAAAAAGAAAAGATCTGACGCTCATTAAAATATAAAAATCAAATCTATCGTTGTTTAAAACAAATACATAAATTTAAGTACCATTCTGTTTCCGTACACCGATTCTGGACATTGTACGTTCGTTTTAGTTACACTAGCTTTGTACTTAACATTCATCGATTTTGATAACTAGTATCTCGCCCGTTGCTTAGTGCAATGCTGGCATAACAATTATATCATACTAAAGAGTCATCATAAACTACGTGGACAACACATCCACTGTACTAACAGGCTCGCGGTTCAAACACCAGGAATTGAGGATCGACGTTCAGGTTGCCAACGCTGCCACCGGCCAGCACGTCCCGCACGGCGCGCTCCCAGCGCCGGCCCTCCTCCTCGTCGCCGTGCGCCTGCGCCGCGCCGCCTCCCAGCGCTCGCGCCGTTTCGATGCTGTTCGTGTCCACGGCGCGCAATGTGAATTCTGCTAGCATTGAGCTGGTTTCGTTTCTGAAATAATAATGTGTAATTGTAAAGCTAAAAAAAATATCTTGGTATATTACTAAAATAATTAGTAATACACCAATAAATACTATGTACTGCATAAATACTTGCACATCTATTTCAAATTAAAAAGGGTCTTGGATCCCAACAAAAATAATAATACATAGCTTTAATAAATGAGACGATTAGAAAAGTTAGTTTTTTACAGATAATGAAAACATTATAATAAATATTATTTTGTATTTCAACTTCATAACGCGGAATATTTAAAACTGCGCAATATGTATAGCGCATGCTAAACACCAAGGTAGGTAACAAATTTACTCACTGCATCAAATCATCTAAAGTCAGATCCTTATATCCGGGATTAGTTCCCAGAGCCGAGCCCAGATTGCTGGTCAGCTGCTGGCTCAGCTCTTCGTAATCCGTAGTGCCACGCGCCGGTGGTTTAAAACTGTTTGCCAATCCCGTGACTTTGACGAACATCGTATAGGATTTCAAGCCAGGAATCGGAGGTTCAGTAGTAACCTCTTCCTCTTCCGATTCTGTAAGAACACGGGATAGAGCTGTGACCATCACGCCATGTAATGAGGCAGTAATAAAAAAATATAAACAGAATCACCTATTAAGCACTTAGATCTAAAACGGCATTTATATCAAGTTCAAAATGTAATACGCCAAATGTTTTATTCGATACATTTGAACTGAAGTTAAATTTTGGACATCAATTTTGAAATGGCTAAAACTCAATTTCATCCATCAATGTCAACAGTTAACTGACCGTTAATTTAAACTTAAAATCATTTTTCTTAGTGAATAGTCCTTAATTTTGTTGTAACGACCTGTTAATTGTTAACAATGGTTAGTGAAATTGGATCTAAGTGATGAAAAACTAACATTTTAAACAATATTTTGATAGGACCCAGAAAAACACTAATTTTTAGGTTCTATTCTTAATTAGATACATATACGCAACCACTATAAGAGCACTCACATGTTTATCCATCTATATGTCATACACATTTTTCATATACATGCAGACTTAAAATTTAGAATAGTTATATATTATTTTGATTCACATGTAATACATACAGATTTAAAAAAAATAACCAGTAATAAATTACGTAGAAGGGGGGAATCGAAATATATAAAGATAGATATGAGGTACTACTTGAAGAAGCTTAATAAGGACATTCTTAAAATCGTTTTGAATTATATTTATAAACATTTGAAATTTGCCCATTCCTTTCTATCTCAAAAGGTTTTAATCAGAAAAATTTTAATTGAGGTATTTACAGTTTTATCCATAGTTTATAAGAAAACTATAGCGATCAATCGCATATGTCGAGAAAATACAGAAATACTTCTTTCTAAATGTCCCAGATAATAAAATAGCATAACATAAAAACATTGAATAAATACTGTGACATTGCTCATAATATCCTATCAGATACAATAAATACATACACTGTAACTTCATATGTATATCACTATATGGCGCTACAGGTAAAATCGAATCACGCTATGGTTTTTTTGTAGGATCATTAACGTGTAACGTATGCGGCATTCCTTTTGGTACTTTTCTCAATGACAATATACACATCACAACAAAGAATAAAAAGAGTTCTTTGGCCAGAAATGTCATGTGCGAGCCCAACTCGCCCTGTGTCAGGTTTTCTTTAGGTTAACCGAGTATGGATATCTTACCCAGATATCCACAGTTACGATTGTGATCCCAATCTACTCCAATGCCGATTTTAATGGAATTAAAACTATTTAAAAAAAAAATTGTTTGGCCGCCCTACGTTGCCGCGAGTGATAAATATCTAATTTTCCATGTGGACAAGAATAGTAAAATCACGAATAAATAAAAAAAAACATCTATTATAATAGATGTGTGCTTTTCATGTATTTTTATTAATAATGATTAGATGACTAATTTGCAACTAGACAATAAAAAAATTGAAACAGAAATATACGAGTTGAAAATGACCATAGTTATTTATTAGAAAAGAAATCCAATCCCTATAGGAAATGTAATCTCACATTTTCACCATATTTATAGTGGATGCGTAAGAGTTAAGGTACGGACCAGGGCCGCAGGGCCGGATGCAGACCCGGGACTCGGTGACTACGGGCGTCTGCAGGTGTTTGCTGGTGCGCTTGTTGACAGCGTCGAACGCGCCGCCCTTGACCACGAACATCATGTAGAGGCACTGCTCGTCCGTGAATGCCAAATCCTGAACCAAGGAACACGTGAGCTTCGCTATTAACGAGACTGGCTGCACGATACGGACTGAGTGGTGACTGTCGACTGATATGGTCAGCGGCTATCAGCGGACACAAGTGCGGCGGGACGCGACTGAGTCGATGACCGTACAGGTACTCAGATTCTTAAATAAAATATTGATGTTTTTTTCCAAAAGAAGGGACGCTAAATTAATCTAACTCATGATGCTAGAAATTGAATAGGTATGTATTATGCAGAGGTTGTAGGACCGTTCTTAAAATACTGAAGAAATATCAAATGAATCAGTCACTGTAGTTGTTAATATTGATGACATATATATTTTTCACATTTCCGTTAAAAATTCGCTTTTAGAAATTTTTATGTTGCAGTTCATAAAAATATTTAATATTAGTCTTTACAAGAACAATATTTTTATTGATGCGAGGTGTAAAAACATTAAATATTTGTAATAATCAAATAGAAAATCAATCAAGTTACAGTTTCATGCATCTAAAATAATTATTTTAAAACATTTATTTGACGTGCATCATGAAATTAATAATTTTATTTCTAATAATTATGTTACCATTTTTTAAGACCACAATTCTTATCTCAAATCGATATTTAAAATGAAAATTATGGTCACATCAAAAACCTTATTTATTTAATTTTAATAAATCATTTGCATTAAAAATTTAGCTATCCCAAGAATAAGGCCATGTATTGTAAATTGGCTGGGTGTACAATAAATAATTTGCTAAATCGTTAAATAATAAGTAGATATATTTAAGTTACCTTCTGATCTTTGGTATCTCTTTTTCTGGTGAAACTGAGAGTCGTGATACCATCAGACACACTGCCGCTGTCTCCCACCAAATTCTGATGTTGGTCCACCTTAGGTGCAGCATAGCCCGTCACCCAGGTGTCCATGATGAACGGCCTCCCGGACCGGGGATCTACCCAGCCTATGATGGCGTCTGTTTGAGACTGAAAGAAAACAGTTAAGAGACAAATTGATCAACACTTATAGATATTGTGCAGTTAGCCAATTCGACCATAACGTGGCATCAGTTATCGCCTATTACAAACGGTCGGACCAATAAAAATTACTAGTCAAAGTTGCGCCCAACGGTCACATCATGAACTCACCATTTTTTTGTCGTTACTGAACCCTATCCCCGTCCAAGTATTAGTATTTTTCGTCATTATGGTGAACTTGATGGAGTCTTTCCCTCGCTTCAGACCGAGGTACTGCCAGGTGGCCACGTATTCGCACGTCCTGTTGGTGACGTCACAGTTGGCCGGGTGCCGCCACATTCCGCCGCATTTCCCCTCCAACGGCAACACTCCCCCAGTCAGCTGACTAGATGATTCTTCTGTAATAGAAAGTTTGCTTACAACAAAAACCCTGCGGATGTAAAAGCAAATGAGGAGAATGAGAACTACGAATTCCTTAAAGACAGTACCCATCATTTAATACTATACTCCACTGCTGAGTGGAGCTGGTTTACACCACACCGCTGCTGTGGCATAATTGCCTACAATATATTTATTTCAGAATGGGTTTTATTCAGGTGAAATTTAGCTACCACGTGGGTAAAGTGCGAGTTGGGGGCGGCAAGCGGCCCTCGTCACCAGTGCGGTGACAATATACCAAATCGAAGGATTTGCGAATTTTACATACGATTTACCTATAAAGCACAGGGCAGGAAGTTTAATTTGATTTAAGTTAAAAACCCGTTGATCAAATTGTGATCGGGATTGTGAACAGGATACTTTCTGGTTCGCTACGTTCTTTACGAACTACCGTCGCTCTTGTTATCGAGGTTTTGAATATATTTTTGTATGATGGTTACTGTATATTGTATAGAAACTTGTAAAAAATTATTTTTTGACAAAAATTACATACAATATTTATCGCGAAAATTTCAATATCTGAACACCGCTAAATTAACGTATTAGAATATTTAAAATTACCTACTATTAAATACTAATTGAAATTAGATCTAAGTGCCATGGATCGTTCTGAACTTAACAGATTAAAACAATCATCACACATCATAATTTTTTAAATTATTATTATTATTTTTTATTATCATATATTACCCAAATACCTAACTAATAAACAGCCGCGATGTAATATAGTATTTTACATTTTTCAGTGAAATTATTCTACTCAAAAAGGTATACCGAAAAAGTTGATACTGGTCACCCCTCGCTGATCGCCGTGGCCGTGATACTTGATCTCGTCCTGTCTGTAAAAATCTTTGACTTGGGCAGCCTCCTTCTCCAGGCCGGAAGGTGGACGGTGCACGTACTTTTCCGGCTCCTGCCCCCTCGCCCATATCAAGTGCATGATGTCGTCCACGATGCCGTGGTCAGTGGGTTCCTTGGCCTGAAATAAATAAAATGTTTGGAAAAGTTAACTACCTTTACTTAATATTGCTGATTAAAGTTCTATTGGAAAAAAGTGACGATAGAAACATTCGTACGCATGTGACGTGAAAGGTCTATGGTCAAATGTCACTTAGCTAAATATGTTTACAGAATAATTTACAATACATTTTTCAAATTTGGATGCCGGTTTTAACATTTTCCATCTGTATATTGCTATTAATCTACCATTGCAAAATTATCGTTGCTAGTCTATAACCATACTTTATTATTTTAAGTATACGGTTAACATGAAACAAACCATAAACTATATACCTACCGTAGAGCTAATGACAATACGTTTTGCTAAACAAAAATTTCGGCCATGACCATCGTAGACTCACGATAGTTTTATGACCGCATCATGCGTTGGAAGACCATGAATTTTCATTCACCAAATTATCGTCGTAATCTCATCTCTATTACACCCATACGAGTACTATAGTAACCTGTATCTTTTTTCTGAACATGAGAGTGGTGACCCCGTTCTCTTCGAAGCCAGACGACGCAGTCAAGTCGTCGTGACCGCCCCAAAACGTGTCCACCCTAGGGGTCGATCTGAAAGATTATTAATTAAGAACTCTTAATCGACTACCATACTAGCATAAAATATTAGAACAAACGTATTTGTTAGCAAAGACTGTGCAAGTTAAAAATGTAACTTTAATTAAATTTAAAGATTGACAAGTTATCTTCGTGTCCTGACAATCTCTTTGACAAAATGATTAAATGCCGCCATACGACATTTCAAAATTTGAATTCAGTTTCTTCAATTCTTATCGGAGACTATCGCTATTACATTACTTAGTTTTTTAAAGTTGAACGATATTTAAGTTACCGAAACTGGTAAAAACATGCAACAAGTATCCCAATAAATTTTGGGTACCATCAGCTCAAGATACAAAACTATTATGATAGAGACGAGTCCTCTATGGTAATACAGACAAAAGTGTACCTGGCCCTAGACGCTCGTCTGCGACATGTATGCAATTAATTGGAAACAGAAAACGAACACTTGCTTAATAGGTGTTCCATATCTGTCAATTCTCTAAAATCAACAATTCGTTGGAGGAAGGTTCGTAGTGGAAGAACAGATTCGAGGGTCATCAGCTGTGGGTTGCATGCTGCATGTTACTTGCATTTCGCAGGCAAGCGTGCAAGTAACCATGAATTTCGGTAAAATAACATCGCATAAAATACAGTACCTGTCCCTAGTGTAGTAGTCCAGTATTCTATGGTAATTGCCTCGCGCAGTCCCCATTACTATGTCCGTACAATCCATGGGGTTGAAATCGTGTTTGGGGGTGTATTCGTGTGTCGGGAAGTACTCTGAAAAATGAAGAACTAGATCAAAGCCTAGTATGGACATATGAGTTTCATGCGGCCCCCCGTACACTGCGCCCAGCGGTGTGGAGGTCACGGAGACTGCAGAAGTCTCAAAACAGTTATTTCAAGTTATCTGACTGGTGATCCACAGTGAAATAAAACTCCTAATGTTTTCTAGGCATTATTAAAGTCCAGTGGAGAAAAATTGGTAATTCCTAACTCGGATGCCCAACGCGGCAATAAAGTAAGCAAGAAGGCAGCTTTCTGTAAGAAATTTATGCGCACTGAATGACTATTGCCTGTGGAAGACGTAATTTGTATCTGTTATAACCAAAACAATTACTTAGAGTAAAAATATGAGTTTGTCCTAACATTAACACCATCGTTAATTTTAAAATAAAACTAAATTGATTTTAGACAGAAGTTGTATTTGAAATATGTATTAAGTAAGGTCTAAAGAAAATATTTATAACTTAATTTAAATGTTTAAGCTATTTTTTTATATTATACCTTTCAACAACCTATGAACAGGATGGTGATCTCAGAATTAAATTCATCGTTGATCCATGGTCGACGTGATAATATTTATTCGCTTTGCATAAAGTATTTTTAGTATTAAAAAAAACATTAAGAAAAGAAGAACAAGCCAAAAAGAAAAGAACAGAAAATTGTATCAAAAATAATTAAAATATGGTAGACTTACCTTAATCCAAAATGATATATGTACAGAATCATTTTGAATATGTGTAACAAAAAGGGTTAAAAACTGCAAAACTACATTAATAATTTAAGATGAAGCGCAAAGAAATTAATTATAGTTGAAATATCCGCCTTACAAAAGCAGCGAGAGCAATTTTAAAAGCATTAATTTGCAGCATAAATAATTAAAAATAACACTTAATTGTTGCAAATTTATATTTCTATTCCACAATTCAAAGAAGGAAGGAGTAGTTAGTGATACGTAAAGAAAACGCAAAAAGAAGAAAACAATCTAGATACACCGAGTTAGAGCTGAATCCATGTGGCACAAACACTAGCAAGACATCACAAACGACGTTAAAAAACATGTACTCAATGCATTTATGTGTATGTGTGTATATATATATATATATATTAATTTGTCGACGCTATGCCAAAAATATAAGGATTGATCCTAATGCCCAACACATTCGGGGGATGAATAGCTACATTTACGTCATCCCACATCAACGTCTAACTTTGTACGAACATAACTACCCTAGTGTTAAAATATTTATCGTTAGTCCATATCTAGTGTTAGTAAATTTATTATTCGAATTGTCGAGGTTCCGTGCCTGAACGGTTAAACGGTATTGTTACGTACGTTTCGTGATGTATTAAGGTTACGCTGTTCCAGCGGATCAATTCTACAAACTTTAAAAGATTACGAGTATGTCGTTTTCGATAGCGGTTCTAAAATCTATAAATCTGTACAACCTTTTACAATATTTTTCAATTATTTATACGTGTTCAATGTTAGTATCTCGTAATACTTAAATGCAATTTTATTCTCTTAATTCGGGCGTATGAAAATATTTCAAAATAATTCATTTTGGGAATTAATTCGTTTTACAAAATATGTACGTATAAAGATCTACTTTGATCGACAGACGTAGTTCTGATAAATCATTTAATGTAACATAAAGCACAGAGTTGCTTAAATAATTTTATAAGAGTGAATAAAGATCTAGCATTTTAAGAGCTGTAGCGGCCTAAGTTTCAATGTTCCGGAAATAGAATTTTCTATTTAGTATTCTGATCAAATGAACACATATCCAAAGCCCATAAGGACCAACGTACTTCGAGGTGTAGCCGCCCACGACTTTGCCTTTGCCACATACTTCGCCTTTTTTATACTGACTATATTTTTTCTTTCCAACGGGTTTATCGAAAAGCTATGATTTTTTTTGTGATTTGTGATGCACACAAAACATATATACGTAGGTCGCCCTAAAAATTTTTGGAATGAATGAGAATAAGCCATCTTTTTCATACTTTTCGACACCGACTTCTGGTGATGAAAATTGTAGACCGCGTAATTGGTTTTTAATTTTTGCGATCAAAAAAAGTCACAAGGTGCCAGGTCGAGTCTATACGTAGGATTGCTCATAAGTCCTACGGTTTCCCCTTTAAAAGTTTATTTGTCTGTTTGGCTGTGTGAGAACTGACATTATTGTGGTGCAAGATGATACGATGGTTACGGTTATTTTTATGGAGTTCGTCAATAATTTCCGGAAAATAAATGGTCGTGCACCAATCACTATTCACGGTATGACAATTCTCCAAAGCAACAATACCCACGTGTCCAGTTTTATTAAGAAAAGGAGCAATGATCCGCTTAGAGGTGTTCATGTTTCATCACCTGTTACAATGTCCCACACCAAATTTGACGCCCATTCCTTGCATCTGGTAAGCATGAAATTGCACCAAGTCACGCGGTTCATTTTTTGAACCTCAGTCAAGTATGTGGGACACACCGAGAGCACAGCTTTTTCATGCCCAAATGTTTGTGTAGGTTGTATTTGACTCATGCCTATGCCTAAAGATGCCCGAATCTCATGGTACTCCACACGCCTGTTTCAATCATACGGCGCACGGCAACGACCTCTTTGTTGTTCACAACGGTGGACGGACGACCATCACGAAATTCGTCACTGAGATTAACACCACCGCGCTTGGATTCTGCAAGCCAGTTATAAATAGTCGTCTTGCATGATGCTTCATCATCAAAAACAGTTCGAAGCCGAGTGAAACTCTGCTGAGCTGTCAAATCACACTTAAAACGGCAGAAAATCATACTACGAAAATTTTCGCGACTTAAATCCATAGTGATGGACACGCAATTTTAAAAATGACCCCACAATGGAAATACAATTGACAGTTAGATGAAATAAACTGTGTTCTACAGCTGAGGAATTCTATTTTCAAATGTAGTAATTACTTTTTAAATATTCTTTATGTGAGTGGCCAGTTCCAGAAACTTACAGTGCGTCCCATATATATCAAAAAAATAATATAAGAATACATAATCCTTGGTTTAAGTCATGAATAAAAGGTCGACTAGATATTAGGGTAAATAAAGAAGAAGGCCAAAGAAGTTCTGCGGCAGCTTTAACACTGATAGTCAAAAAGCGGTGTGGAGCATTTAAATTGGTATTTATAAAAGCTGACATGTAGGTGAGACATGTTATTTAACAGCGTTTAGAAATGTTACAGGTTTGATTACTTATTGTACTACTAGTTATTAATGATGACACATCAAATTAATTTTAAAAAGTGCACAATTGTATTAAAATAATATATATAAATTTATGTACAAAACATTTATACAAAAAAAAATTACAGAAAATACTTTGTATTTAATAGTAAAGTGAGTAGTTTAAAATGAGCATTCCTTCTTATAAACAAGAACACACCCCCATTATCTTTCAATCGACTTTAGAGAAAAAAGTAGTTGTTTCTTTTTTTTTTCGTCGCCGCTAGTATTTTAAGAATGATATTAAAATAGCAAAGCGCTAATGCATTACCTGATTCTTCTTTTAGGCCTTTCACCAGCAATATCTCAGGCTCGGGCGCGGGCTCCAAGTTTGGCTCTGGATGTGGTTCAGGTTCAGATTTAGGCTCAGGATGAGGTTCCGGTTCAGGTTTCGGTTCAGGATGAGGTTCTGGCTCAGATTTAGGTTCAGGATGAGGTTCCGGTTCAGGTTTTGGTTCAGGATGAGGTTCCGGTTCAGATTTTGGTTCAGGATGAGGTTCCGGTTCAGGTTTTGGTTCAGGATGAGGTTCCGGTTCAGATTTTGGTTCAGGATGAGGCTCTGGTTCAGGATGAGGCTCCGGTTCAGGATGAGACTCCGGTTCAGGATGTGCTTCAGGTTCGGGATGAGGCTCCGCTTCTAATTTAGATTTAAGATGCGGTTCTGGCTCTGACTTTGGTTCCAGATAAAACTCTGACAATATTTTTGGTTCATATTGGGATTCAGGTTCTGGTTTTGGTTGATGGTGCACTTTTGGTTTAGGTTGTGATTGAGGTTCTGATGTTGGTTCGGGTTCCGGTTCAGAGGTCGGTTCAGGTTCAGGTTCTGATATTGGCTCAGGTTCGGATGTTGGTTGTGGTTCAGGTTCAGATGTTGGTTCGGGTTCAGGTTCAGATTTCGGTTCGGGCTCAGGTTCAGATGTTGGTTGGGGCTCAGGTTCAGCTGTTGGTTCGGGCTCGGGTTCAGACGTGGGTTCGGGTTCAGGTTCAGATATTTGTTTAAATTCGGATCTGGATTCGGATTCATATTGTGGCAATTTTTCGACAATGGTTTTTGGCGTTTTATATGGTCTAGATTCTGATTGGGGCTTAAGCGCGGAAGCATGTTCAGGTTTCGGTTGAAGGCTGTCTTTGGATAAATTTATTTTAGCGCTGAAACTTTCTGTATCTGTAAAAAATAGAACGCTTTCATGCAGCTTATACTTATGTAAGTGTATAGTACATTTGAATTGATGACTAGATGGGACTAATTGATGTAAATCTGTGAAATTTCAACGATACATTTACGAATAAAGTTTATACATGAAAGAATACGGAGTATTATTGTCTTAATTTTTTTCTTAATACAGATCATCAATTCAATTGGTAAATTGCAGTTAGTTTTACTATGTGTTCGTGTTACTAGCCGATCGGGTGCATTTTTGTATGCAAGCGTCTGCTTGCTCTGTTCCAATGTTAATTTTTTTGTGCCTTTGTGTGCAAAGTAAGGCGTAGATTACAAATTTACTTACTGTTTCTCTCTTCAAATAATGCCCTTTTGCCGCGACCTGTAATAATATATAATTAACAATAATAAATTCAAATTGCACTTTTTAATATTTTCATACATATAAAACTTTTATGGCAGCTTCGTAATTTATTTAAAATAATAAGTAATTACATTTATGACTCATGATGGATACTGAAAAGATGTAAGAAATTTTAGAGACTTAACCGATACATTGAAACTACTTAAGGCCTACACACGTACTCAAAATAGATTTAATTGATGGTAAACGTACCTTTGGAGACCTGGTACGAGACACTGGTTTTGACTGTAACGTCGTCACGTAGATTTTTAAAATCTAGTCCATCTAGAGAATGCATCGCCACCCTCTTATACTTCTTGTTGTCATTATCTGCAGTTTTCGTAACATATGTCGTTGTAGATTCAGATGTAGGCTCTGACACAGGTTCTGGTTCTGGTTCTGGTTCAGGACTAGGGTGTGGTTCTGATTTTGGCTGCGAATTAGACAGTTTCGATTCTGGTTTCGCTCTAATATTTAGTTCCGGAATCTGTTCAAGTGTCGCTTTGTATTCTGGTTCAGTTGCCACCTCTGATTTGGGTTCGGGTGTCGGTTCCGGTTCTGCCTTTGGTTCTGAACGGACTAGTTCCGACTTCGGTTCAGGTTCTGGTAAAGGTTCATCTTCATTCTCTACAATGAGAAGTAAAGAATTTTTTTCAACTGGAAAATAATCTCATCAGTACAATCATAGCACAAAACTCACTCTTTTGTTGAATCGGAGGCCCCAGAACAGGGAAATTCTTGCACATAGATGTCAAGGTCCGTGGTCTCCAACCGATACCTAAAATCGATATTTTTAATAATAAAATTTCTACTATAAATATTCAAAAATCTTTTATGATCAAGAAAAAGCTGTATTTGATTATACGTACCGGCATATGAAGTACCATTAACTACTAATACTGCCTCGATTTCGTTTTCCTCCTTCAATATTCTCCAGAACAAACGGAATTCTTTAGATAATTCTTTCTTTGTGTAAAGATCCCAATTAAGGGTTTTTTCTTTCCAAGGAGCCTCTGAAAATTTAAGATCGATTGATTTTAAAAGTTAACGACCAAGTCGTTTAAGAATTAGGAGTAAGATCTTTTAGTCAGTGCAACCTAAATAGATCATCTATAAAAAGTCACGTTCCGGGACGTTGCTCACGAACGTATCCCAGTGACCGCTCTTAACGATCACCCATAGGGTGGGCACACGCCAACAGTACCTCTATCAGCATGGAGTGCGGCCCGACAGCTCTGGCGGCAATCTGGGAAACCCTCAATGACGTCGGTCTAACAGCACAATCGATAGTGATTTCTTGAGAGAAACGTTTTTGATGCATTTCAAACTCGCATCGCGCGCGGCCGTGCATTATGCGCTTTATACCCTACCCCCTCTTCGCCGCAAGAAAGAAACAAAAAAAATCTGAAAAACGATTGACCCTGAAGGCCATCCCTAAAACTTCCCGCTGTGATATTTGTCGATTTGTTTTTGAGCTCTTTGAATATCAAAATATATTTGTCTATAAGGTTTGAAATTTTCTTGGTGTATAAGCTTAAAAATCCGAACAACGGTTAACCTTTCAGGCCTCTCCAGACACTTCGTGCTATTTTTAAGCCCAAAGTGTTCAAACATATTGAGAACAGTAAATTATAGTACATTTTTGAGTTCTCCTAGCTTAAAAACATAGTTATAGAACCTTTTGAACACTGAGAATTCAATAACCTCCATTTCTCTTAAAAAAAATTTGAGAGTGCGAATTTGATTCGATACAGAATTTTAGAATTTTTTTGAGAGAAGTTTTTTTTAATTTTTGTTTTTGATAACATTTGAACTAATTAATCGATTTTGTTTGAACTAGCGACAATTAACACAGGTTTTGAAGTTCTATAAAAGTACTCAGAACATGCTTTTAATTAAGTACAAAATTTCGGAGTATTTTAAAAAAAATAACTTTTGCGGTTTTTTTCATTCACGATATCTCTCGAACGAATCAACCGATTTTGACCGGCCCGGCGGCGATCAACGTGGTTTTATAATGTTAAGAGCTGATTAGTTTTTAAAATAGATCAGTAAATGCGTTTAAAAGTTAATCCAAAAAAAACCATACTTAAAAAAAAATCAGGTTTTTTTTTTAATTTTTCGGCATTTATTGATCCGCATTTTTTCAAATTTTTAAGAAATCTAAGCTTGATGGAATTCTTTGGAATGCCAAAGTTTGGTTCCAATCGGTCAAGCCATTCAAAAGTTATAAAAGGTTTACATACATCCACACACAGACCCACACACACATTAATACATGCATACAGACAGACACTATCGTAAAATCATCAGGAGAGCTTCTTAGGACCTCAAAACGTCAAGAGCTAATGAAAACGCGATTTTCGAAAAGCGGGGTAAAACCAATAACTTTCCGATTTTCGAAAATTTTCAATTTTCTTAATGAGAAATTAAAACGAATCATTAGCACGCGACCTCTCTGCAGCAACTTACTTTTGTTACAACCCTTCCCATGAAAGCCGAACGGGCAGTAACATATCTTGGTGGGCGCCTCGGTCGCCCGCACGTCCATGCACTTGCCGCGCAGGCCGCAGTCGCTGTCCTCCAGGCACTCGTCGCTGAACTGGCACCGCGGCCCGTAGTACTGCTTGTTGCACTTGCACCGGCCCAGTATGTGTATGCCGTGCCCGGAGCATGTTTCGTGGTACTCCTTTCCTGAAAATTTTAAAAATCAAGTATGATATTCCACGCTTCTATAGATATAGTATGTAGGTATAATTATTATAATTATTTTTTTTTTTTTTCATAAAAAAAACAGTAGATACACCACAGCCCTCGCCGGTAACGCTTGCGTTATTCTGTATTTGGTGTACATCTCGTACTTCGTCATCCGAAAGCGCATTAATTATTCTCAGCCCTTATGAAACTTAAATTCCTTGAAAAAAATTACCGATAACAATTTTAGACGCAAAATATTTTTTTGTAAATTTATTTTTACTGTCTATAATATTCTTGCGTGTTTTACCCGGATGCGTTCAAGCAAAGAAGGTTAATGTATTTATCAAACTAAGTGTGTGTGTGAATTTGTTGTTGTGAAAGAAAAAGATAAAATATTTTTATTCAACATAAAGTGTTAATTACACTCTCAGATAGAAGAAGATAACATAAACTTAAGACATTTACCAGCTGTTAGAAAATACACGAGAGAACAAACAGGCAAAAAATTCCTTCAGGCTCATTGTATTTTATATATGAAACTTAAATATTCTATTGTGTGAGGTGTTAATTTGCGGAAATCCACAGTAGACGCTTGCCGGCAACATGCATTAACAGGCAGCATGCAACCCACCGCTGACCCTCGAATCTGCACCTCAACTACGAATCTCTATCCAAAGGATTGAATATTGATTCCAGAGGATTGACAGATATCGAACACCTAAGCAAGTGTTAATTTTTTAATTATTTTAGTTCGTTAATCGTTATATTGTTAATTTCTACGTACGTTTCATGCCGACCAGGCACATCCTCACATCACATGTAAGTGGGCAAGTAATTTTTTTAACGCATTATTTTATTTTCGGGTAATCAAATCTTGCACTGATGTTAGAAACGCAACAGTTTGTGACTATACATGAACGCTTGTTGCATGTTACTTTTGAACCGATTTCTGGCAACTACTAAACGGAATCAGGCGGCGGTTTACGCCCATTGAAAGATAAATTATCATACCAAAAATGCCCTTCCCTGAACGAAATTCTGAATCTTCGCCTGAACGGATTTCAATGAAACTTTATAGTAATATAGCTTAGCTTATACATCAGAAAAAATACGGGCTGTATGTATAGACATAGATCCACGGACTGACCTAAAATACTACACAGTTTCTAAAGATTCTTTCACTCATAGAAAGCTACACTATCCCCGACTAACATACCTTATATTTAATTTGTATTGACATTTTTTCACACAAATCGAAACCGTGACCGACAGCGATAAAGAAATTGAAAACGGAACGGGGTTGAAAATGAGTGTGGGACCGGGATTAGGATGAAGAGTGTGGTCGAGATCGAGGTGAGAACGAGATCGGGATTGTGAGCAGGATTGATCAATATAAAGAAATGCAAAAAGAGATTCTGCGTCCGCGCATGCGAAAGCTAGTTCTGTATATAAAAAATACACTAAATATAAGCGGCTTTAACAAAAAAAAATGTGTCAGCTCCGACGCACGAATGGAGTTTACTGCTTTAAGATGATATCGTACATATAGATTAGTATAATTGTAAATGAAAGAATCTATTATATTATTCAAAGCATAATACACAATTCATTTATTTATGTTAATAGTAAAAAAATTAATTCGTCATTTAAGAAAATATTGAAAATAATTATGTTATACAAAAAATTTTTAGTAAGATTGATTTTCTCTATCATTGACGTTATCTTGCGTAATGTTTATCACAGGAACAATAGCGGTATCATTAAACACTGAAACAATTAGTTTATGGTAACTAAAATATGATACATGAATGTCGGAAGATACATGTGTGATAAATCGTGGAAACATCGCATCAATAGTTGTATCATATCTGGTTGTCCCTAGTGTTCTGTCAGAAATTAAATCTAAGTTCAGTTCATCTTTCAGAAATTGTACTAAACGGAAACCATCTTCTTTATTAAAATCAATATTAAAATCTCCACCAAGTATAAGTGGTATTTGTCACATTCTGATTGATTGAAATGTAAACAGTAACCATGACGATTTATTTATTTCAGTAACCATGACGATGGCGTAACGTCATTTATCTAACACTTGATTTTACTCCCATAAAATTCCATACCCCGGGCCTAAATATGAAATCGATTCTTAAGGAGTAAACTCCAAAAAGAAAATTCAAGCAGAAAAGTTGAATAAAGAGGTTTAATACAAAATATAATTCAAAATATGACAAAAGAACTTGGCTCTTCTACATTTTAAGTTGCGGGTTTTTATATTTGTTTGTGTTTAAAAATAAAATTTTATGAAAATTCTACACACTATCGAATTCTAATTTTTGGTGTAGATGCAATTATAATTGTAGTGTATAGAATAGTTGTATGTGAATAATTATTTATGTAATAAACAACAAAAAATATAAATGAACCCAAAAATGACAATTCAATGAAAAGCATAGAATTTGCGTGAAAAGCTGTTACAAATATGCTACAGCATAGTATTTCAGGCACACGACTAATTAATAATAAAGAGTTGCTACATAAACAGCTGTTAGCTATAACAAACGTAACAAATTATATGAAATAAATTCCACAAATGTTTGATAATTGGTCAGATTTGCATACTCCGGTCAACGCAATAACTTATTCGAGTTTGTACGCCGACCTTAAGCGTGATGAATGACAGTAAGTCAAATCGATGACAGATCTAGATATTAAACAATGCAAATCCATTTGCATGTGATATGACACCGGTTACGAACACAGATCAAATGTATCTAAGATCGGCATTTTTATGTAAATGAGGACGTCAAAGGATTTCTTTATAAATATTCATGGGGCGGTAATAAAGCTCGCACTTGCGACAACGCATTTACCTTGATGCATTTTTTATATGGATATTAATCAAATGTTATTTCTAAAAACAGTCTAATCAATAGTTGTTTCTATGAATGAAATAAATACGTTCGGTCGTTTCAAAATTTTTGAAGTTTTTTGTTATAGGAGAAGATGTACACCTGAATATAGACGCTGGTGATGCAGTACATGGGTGCTTGAATAGAATTAAAACAAAAAAATGCTCACACTGTTGATGGGGTTCAATATGATGTAGTTTAAAACTGGTGTATATGCATATTTTTATGCATCATAGATGCGTTCGTCGCACTGCCTGATGCATATACAAAGGCTTTCTTTTTGGTAGGTATTACATTTTTATTCGTATAGATGAATTAGAATATTAAATTTAAAATGGACTAGAATTTTTTTGAACATAATTGTTGAATTTTTTCCTACATTATTTAAACTTGATATTTGACTACAATATAAACAATTCAATAAAACAACGCTTATCAGCAACAGAATTCATACCGTAATTATAATGTCGTCGTATTTTATGGCAGTCGAATAAATTTTGTGCATAAAATTAAATACTATACGATCAAAACTACCCCCTCACCTAAAAGATAAATTTAAGTACTCACTCTGCACGATGTCGACGTCTGCGCACGACCAGAACAAGTACCGCGAGCCCCACTCCCCCGCCTCCCGCTGCAGTTGCAACGTGCAGTTGGAACACGTGAAATCGCTCGGCAAACGAACTTCGTACTCCTGCGCACTGTGAAAAACACATCACGGCAATCACATCACATGCGTTATTATCGCAAAAAAAAACTGGCCAAAAACATGTCGGACCATGCTCATTATGGGGTTCCGAAGCCATAATTACAAAGAAATGCACTACAGATGAAAAAAATACGTTGTTACACTTTTTCCACGTTCCCCGCATTGAACACTGAACCGGCACTTTAGTCGCCTACAACTACACAAACAAGTAGGATTGTCGACTATTACTATTAAACTAGTGTAAACTAAAGTGCATCAGCAAAAGAGCGTATCTCCATGGGACTTACATCCTTTCGGTGCGCAGCGCAGTTTTTCGGCAATAACACAAAAACGGTACATTCTTTCATGTTCAAAATCATTTTCTTTAAAAGTATTTATTAAGCACTACAATAGTAATTTTTTTCATATTTTTCGAATATTGGTTTAGAAAATAAAGTGGCAGGATACAATTTCGACAAATTTCAGAGCGATTATTTCCGAAATTATTCACGTAATCAGAAAAATTGTTTAGAAACCTTGAAGGTGTTTTAAAAAAAACTGTCTAAATATGTACCACACGTTGATGTTTGCTGAAAAAAAAAAAATATTCAGCTTTTGTTACATGTTTGGAGTCCTCCCCTAGAAATATTTATTTTTGTTAATTAATCACCAAACTAAGTAGCAGCTTCAATAAGACACCTGTACTATAAATTTCATCAATATATGTCTAGTATTTTTGGATAAAATGCCTGTGACATACGGACAGACGTATATAATAAAACTATAAAAGTTCTATTTTTGCCATTTTGACTCGGAACCCTAATAACGGTAACCTATGATTTTCCTTTGTATTTAATTTTTTTACCACACAATAATACAATGCAGAGCCCTCTGTTGCCGATACCGCACACTACCATAACGCCTATTCTGCGTGACTGTACTAGTCCCGTTTGCACTTCATAGCAGTTACATACATTCATTGAACTTGGCGACGTTGTTCACGATTATGTACAAAAAATATTATTAGAGCGACACGAAAAAAATTCTGTATTCACTTAACGTTGTAGATATTTTGTATAAATTGAAAAGCAGAGATTTCTTTTAAGAAAATACTTTTTTATTCATATATAATACATAATTTATTTTATAACTTTCTTCATTCAAAATAAAAACCGGTCAAGTGCAATTCGAGTTCGCCTATTGTGGAATCTGTGTAATATTATATTATAGTTTCATCTGCCGATGTATAAATCCTTGAATGTTGAATCACTCTCGTCTCTGCCCGTCTGTCTGTGCTTGTGTCCCAAATTATCTTTCCAACTTATCGAACGAAAAAAGTTGCGATTTAGTATAATACAGTGCGATTTTAAAGATCTATTTTGAGGGGGGGATGGTATTAAAAAATATATGCGAAATTACACGAAAATCGACCATTCCTTCCCTTATCTTCCAAATCAGTCCAATTTTTTTTAAATACATGGAATATAAGGCCTCACTTATAGTTACTATACGGAAATCTAAATAAAAATCTTGTTTATAAATTTTCACAGTAAACGGAAAATATTCGTGAAGAGAAAATGTTTATAAAATGAATTGTTTAATTTTACCGATAGCTAAATTTTACTGGGCCATTGGTTGCTAAGGTAAAACCATTTACAGGAAGGAGTCTAATTGAATTGTATTTTCTTTTTACTTAATAAAACTTATTTTAATTACCACAATCTAATTCAGATTAGTTTTCAATAAAATATAGTTGGCAATAAAAATATTTATGGTACAGAATCGTCCCCACGCTGGTCCGACTCGCACTTGGCCGGATTTTTTTATAATAAACGGAGCCGATCATTAATAGTTTACACTTGTCGATGTTAGACCGTAATAAAAAAATCATTACACACTCGGTAATATCAAAAATTTGTAATTATTTAAAATTTCTTTTTATATGTTCCGAAATATAAGATGGAACTTTTTTACACATTATTTTACGCATAACAAAAAGTTTAGGGATACTAAAAATGAAATGTAAATGCTCAATTAAATGCATCGTCAATAATACTAACGTGAC
Source organism: Eumeta japonica (assembly GCA_005406025.1). Classification (NCBI taxonomy): domain Eukaryota; kingdom Metazoa; phylum Arthropoda; class Insecta; order Lepidoptera; family Psychidae; genus Eumeta; species Eumeta japonica. Next base: position 34,452 of record BGZK01001209.1, read on the forward strand.
GTCATCTCTAACGAATTCTGAACCAGCAACTCTCGGAGTGAGGTCCAGCACAGATCGTTCCAGTTCGTCTAAGATTTTTAAGCTGAAACCGCCCTGGAAGTAAGACATCAAAACCATAAAAATTTAGAAAAAATAAAACTCTATAAGAACTATTGGAATATATAACATTATATTAATTTATAAAAAGTAATATTATACCATAAACGAAATATGCCCTACGTACGTAACATGCATCGTATAGAAAAAAAAAACTTCATAGTAGTGGCAAAATAATTAAAACGCTTTTTGGTTAACGCTTTTATTTATTTTACTCTTCGTAAAATTTCCACATCATATGAAGATCGATTATTAAGAAGTAAACTCCAAAATATAGCTTAATTTAATTTCGTAAAATAAACTAAAGGAAGTCTACAATGTTCATGAATATACGTTTTTTTTATTTTTTGGTAATAGTGTTCAATAATAATTTTAATAATTTGCATAATAAATTTTATTTTCTAAATAAATGAGCTTAACAAAGTTTCTAAACAAAGATCAATATAAATATAAAAAAAATTTAATTGATAACAAATAAAAAAGCAAGCGCCCAACGTGGGGCTCGAACCCACGACCCTGAGATTAAGAGTCTCATGCTCTACCGACTGAGCTAGCCGGGCTTGAACTAGTGAGGTAAAATTTCTATACATACTCTATGCGCGTACGCCAGATGCCAATGAACTGTAAAAGAAGATCCCGCTAGAAACGATGTCTTCAAAGTTCCTGGAAAACAAATAAATTCGAATTAAAAAAATAAACTATGGAAATTAATAATTTAAAAAACCGACTTTTAAGGTCAAAAGAATAAGTAAATAACTTAAAACATCTTTAAATTCGTTATTGTTAAATAATTCCTTCTGAAGATAATATATCTAATGTTACAAATAACGAGAATTTTTACGGTGTGTTGCACCAAAGGCTAAAAACAATGATTGTAAAATTAAACGTCAGTTTAACAGACAATATATGGACAACCTGTCAAATCTTAAGGTTAGCACCTAGGATTTGCGTTTTTGTTTTTCTTTTAATGCAACTGGCCGTTAGCCAAAATTAAACTATAATACATATTCCTGTAGCAGATATTATTACATTTTATTTAGATGATTAAACAAAATCTAAAAAGAGGAAAAATGAACTTTCGACCGTGACAGGACTCGAACCTGCAATCTTCGGATCCGAAGTCCGACGCCTTATCCATTAGGCCACACGGTCTGTACGGAGCCGTCTAAATCGTCCTACACTACTCCCGAAATAGTTGCGCGCGCAGCCTTTGCTAATGTGTGTGAACTTGGTAAACTTTTCACGCAATGCAAATTACTAACACCTTCCTAATATGTTTACTGATTATAAATTTAAAATCTATTGTATTGTTACAAGTTAGTCAAAATACAAAATTAAAAAAAATGTATTACAGTATACTTGTAATGTACATAATAGTAATTGTTATTATTATTATGTAGATCTGTAAGTATACTGTTGCATGTAATTTATTTTATCATAAATATCAGAATATATATTATATTTCATCATATGTTCTGTAATAAACATTCAAGTACTTGTAATAACGTTCAGAATAAGCAGATTTACGATGTCGCTTAATTTCAAACAGTCATCCGGTTATTATAATATAGTTTACGTATAACACAAAAAGCTACATTTTTGAATTCATACTTCTTTTGGCGCATGAGGAAAATCTGATCAGTGTGTTTGTAAACATATGACGCACGTAACGCGTCGATGTAGCACAAATTCCTTTATCAGTTACTCATTGAATGAATGTGTTGTAAACGTAACATATATTGAGCCGTATTATGTAATTTCTGATATTATTTATACACATATTGTACACGGTGGAATGCTGTTGTTCATCTTCATAAAACTTTACTATACATAATCTGGCGTACGTTTATTTTTTATTGTGGAAATAATCAAAATTTGGGGTATTATTTATCTAATATATTAATAATCACTAGAATTTTATTTTTATAGACTCAGAAACTAGCACATGTCGGATACATTATTCATTATACATATATAATTTTTGATTTACCAAAAACTTTCTTACATAAGTACAACCACATGGAAATAGTAATGTGACTGGATGTACCTGCGCAGAGTTGAAATTTTGGTGGCTCAGAAACATTCCGCCAATCATTGCATCTCTTAATCTTCGAATTTCGAAATCGGATCCTTAGTCTTCGAAACGTAACGTAATAACAATATTAATGCACAAGCCATTAGACACCTTACGTGTTTGCTATAAAGCTAATTTTGTTTTGACAATTTAACACATAGAACACAACTACCGTGCTAGTAAGCATTAATAATGGCCCATATAATTTATTATAAATTGCAATATTGGAGCTAGAGTATGTGCGTGTTAGGCATCCGACCTCCTGCTCAACCTCGTGAATGTGGGCCGTTCTACTTGAACTCCCGTTTGAAGCCGAGCAGGCGAAAACAAGAGAATCGGAAGTGAAGAGTGTGAGGGAGGAAAAAGTAGACAAGGGCTCACGCCCAAGTGGTAGAGCCTCTATGGTAGTAGAATGTGGATGGCTAAATGCGATAAACTAGTATACACCAGATTCATAAGCACAGATATTGTAGAACCAAGCAAAAAACATAGTGGTGATTCCCTTGTCTTTTATTGAAGAATTGGAGTCCTGGACATCAACAAAGTCCCGAGGGATGCTGTCAGACTTACACCCATGCAATATGTACATAACATAAGAATTATAGGAGTTTCAAGTTTTTTACACAATACCGCCTTCTTTTATTTTTTATTTAAAAATACTTCGTGAAAAATTTATCATGTTCTTACTATACTATAAAAAATTGGCCAAGAGCATGTCAGACCACGCTCAATATAGGTTTCCGAAGCCATTATTACAAAGAAATGCACTACGTTGTTAGACTTTTTCCATGTTCCCCGCACTGAATAGTTATTTAAAGCACTTTAGTTGCCTATAATTAGAAAAACAAGTAGGATTGTCGACCATTACTATTAAACTAGTGTCAACTAAAGTGCATCAGAAAAGAGCGTACCTCCATGGGACTTACATCCTTTTGTTGAGAAGGGCAGTTTTTCGGCATTAACTCAAAACAGTATATTCGACCATGTACAAAATAATTTTCGTTGAAAGTTTTTAAGCGTTTTTTCGTATTATTTGGACTTACGGTTTAGAATATAGACAATTTCTACAACTTTCGGAGTGATCATTTCCGAAATTATCCACGTAATCAGAAAAATTGCTTGGAAACTTAAGTGGTTTTAAAAGAACTGTCGAAATAAGTGCCACTAGTTCATGTTTGCTGAAAAATTTTTTTCAGATTCTATTGCATGTATGGAGTGCCCCCCTAGAAATATTTATTTTTGTTATTTAATCACTAACTAAGTAGCGGCTTACACAAGACACCTACACTATAAATTTCATCAATATATGTTTTGTAGTTTATGAACATAATGCCTGTGACGGACAGACGGGAGGACGAACAGATGGCGGACATGACGAAACTATAAGGGTTCAGTTTTTGTCATTTTGGTTCGAAACCCTAGAAAAGGCTAAATTGATGGATGGAAGTGATGGTGTTTCTAAGTTGTTTCAAAGTTGGTTGACGGGTTAGTATTCTAAACCATTGCGATGTTTTTTCGGTTCTACTATAATACATTGGATATTTTTTTGACAGAAACAATCTTCAATAAATTATCTACACAAGTGTATACAAATTTTCCCATTTTTATGTGCTAACGAGAGTACAGCAATAGAAATAGCACAAGACCCGAAAAAAGTTTTTCGTTCACAAAGCACTCTCAAAGGTTTCGCATTGCGAGTCGTGCAGTAAATAGGTCATATTCAGTATCTAAAGATAGGTCTTGAAAAGTACATTTCGAACGTGTAACTTTTATACGTTTCGTATGAAAATATGTGTAAGTTACAGACAAAATCGAATCGAGTTCAAAAGTGAGGCCCTAAGAAATGTGCGGATGCCGATCTATGGACCCTCGACATCCCGCGCGATCCGAACTTATGATAACAAATAATATATGAAAGTTGTATACAGCCATATATAATTTGAAAAAAATTAATAGCTAAAATAAAATAATTTTTGAATGTTCATGTGCATAAAAATGTAATGAATAAAAGAAAAATTTATAAAATTAAAATTGGATTACTAAAAAAGCATATATAATCTACATATGAAAAAACAGTCTCTTAAAGTCCCTTAAATTCGTCGTACAAATTCAGATTGGAAATGCGTCAATAGGTGCAAATTATCTTTTCCCATTGTGCAGTTATTATATATAAATGTTGATAATTAATTATAGAGCATCGGCCGTAGACCGATGCCGATTTAGGTTTGCATATATTTATTTTCATATTCGTATTGAAATAATTTTTTTTTTTCAAAATTTTTGAAAAAAAGGGGGGTAAAACAATACATATATTGTGGCAGCTTTCACTGATCCGCGATGCGGCCGGCCCGCTGCGGCGTTCGGAGGCGAAAGTCGGTCGAAACTCATTAATTTCTGTACTATTTGAGTATTACTTTCTATTGTGTGGTCGCCGGCGCCTCGTCACAACAAATAATCACGAAACTGCACCAGTTCCGACGAGGCGTGTCCTGAACAAAAGTGTGTCGGTCGATCTCTAGTAACGGCAAATAAGCGCGTGCGAAGTCCCGCGGGCGTACGCCCATACCTTAAGACGAATATTCAATTATAACGATAGTCGGTTTTAACGTGAGCGCGATGTCGTCCAGCCGTTCAATTACGCTAACTTAAGTGATGTCGAGACGGATTCGAGCAGGCTTCAAAGGAGTTATTCGTTAAAGAGAAGGCGACATGACGTCGTTCCGTACTACGAACGTGACAAGAATTTAAATGTAATAATAAAGATAAAGTAGTAATCAAAATTTAGTGGCTTTTTCTCTATCTTCGCTTCTGAGCAGTCGGCGGACGCGCACACCGCCGCGTCGGGCGCGCGCCTACCGATCGGACCGCGCGGACGCCCAGCGCTCCGCGGACCACAACGCAGGCTTTCACACGTGACGTACTTCCGTCTACGATATAAAAGCTACATCGCAATTAATTGCCGGTGGGCCATCACAGGTCGTTTTCTTGTCGGCGATCAGTCGCCCATTGTTTTCGAATCTTCTGATCGAATCGTGCCGGGCACCTGACAACCGGCACGTTACTATCGTACGGGCACCGATCAGCGCGGTTTAATAGCGGTACTAATTATTACAATTACATTGACTAGTTGATTAAAAAATGTCATTGAATGAGTGAATTAGAATCTGCGTAATGATAAGAAATAGATTACGATATTTTAAGTGAAAACTTCTTTAGGCGCATTGGGCATTTTTGAGATGTTAAAAAACCATTGAACTCGCGACACTGTTACCGTTACCGTGACCGACACCTCTGTATATAAGTATGTACATATATTGGCCCCTTTACACGACGTTTACACAAGAGTTGAGTTTGGGTTGAAGTACATTGATAATATAACTATATATTGTATAATACAAACATATATTGTGTATATTCGTACAACACATATATATATTCATGTCGGAACCTTTTCGTATAGTATTTGTAAATTTACGTTTTAAACAATAGATTGCGATTTTTGTACGTAAAATAATATGTATAATTTTTCACGTACAATAGCGCATTAAATGAAAATTGTAATATAATTTTTATAGTAGTAGTTTATAATAATTATAATAATAAACAAAAAAACACTTCAATTAAAAGTATTTCCTGAACAATAAATTATTTCCTGACGACTCAAAAAATACACACGTAATTGTAAAAGTTTTCTCTTCTGTTGGCACTCCGGGAGGGCCACTGTTTTTTAATTATTTCAGATTCAAAAACGTATACGACTGGACACTTTGGAACGAACTGGATCTATAAATTAATATTATCAGAAGACTCTGTCATATATCAAGATCTCAAATCGTGATTGGCATCGACATCGAATATAAACTGTCGAAATATGTGCCTCTCGTTGATGTTTGCTAAAAAATTTTTTTTTCAGTTTCTATTGCATGTATGGAGTGCCCCCCTAGAAATATTTATTTTTGTTATTCAACCACTAACCTAAATAACGACTTTTACAAGACATCTACACTCATCATCAATATACATCTTGTAGTTTTTGAGTAAAATGCCTGTGACATACGGACGGACGAACATGACGAAACTATAAGGGTTCCTTTTTACCATTTTGATTCGGAACCCTAAAAAAACAGTTTTATATTCATCACGCACATATTTCTTTTATGGGCATCGAAATTATAAACAAGAATTTAAAACGTAATAAGCCGAAAGTCAAAATAATTGAGTTAAAAGGATATCAAACGATGAAAGCTGAGACCCTAATGCTTCTAGCATACTTTTGTCTGATACTGACTGTAATAAGAATTTATCATGTTAATAAGATTTTGAAGGCATTTTAATTTTATTTTTATAAAAGTAATTTTATTTTGAAATAATATAGAATACCTAAATTTTATACAACTAAGTTCTTATCAGACGTATTGAGACTAATATAAAGAAATTATGTACCTACTCTTTAAGAAAATCTTTTGAAATTAAAATATTGAGAAAAACTTACTAGGGCGTAATATTTAAATATAGCAATGTTATCATTCTTTTCTAGCTTTAAAGAACCGATCGGTAACTATTATAAAACTCAAACTAATAAAAGCTGATTTATAAATTGTAATATAAAAAAAGGTTTCGTGATTTTAAATAAAAATCAAAAACACAACTGTATGACTATGAAATATTATGTAGGTATTTGAGGATACTTTCAGATGAGCTTTATCCTAAAAATACTTAAGGGCTGTATTTTCTACGTGATTGAAAATATGTTACAGTTTAATTAAACGTTATTACAATTTCATATCATCAAAAACTTTTCTATGTGCAGTGCTATACAAAACATACGTACCAAATTTTAAAAATCGATATCAAAGCGCTCTAATCGTTTTGTTTAGAGACCACACAATATTGCCATATTATTATTATAAAATGACTTTGTCAGGGGTTCAAAGATTGAGATCAGATTAAAAGAAATAAGTAGAACAAGTTAATCGCTTGTCGTTGATCCACTTGACTTTTGAACGCTCCGATCGCATAAATAAAACTCTGGCTCGCGCAGTTCGTAACATTATCTTATAACTAACTATATACTCCTTTTGCGATCCAAAATTAGGATGCAGTGATGTGGGGCTTGAAGACATACATTGGTATGCAATCGCGTTTTATGTTGACATTGTTTAAGAAACTTTTGTCATTATATATGGAAATGATTGTCTTTCGTTCACGCTCTCTTCGACGTTTTTTCAATCGTTCCATATCTATCACTTTAAGTCAATCTCCCAGGACTTTTATACATCTCACAGAAATACTTTTACTGAGATAAAATTTATGATAAAACGTGTTAACACGCTTATTTCGAATTCCAATTTTTTTTAACATGCTTCTTAATTCGTAGAAGAGAACATGAGTGCATCAGATTTTGAAAAAATTGCAAATTGTTTACAGGTCCATTAAAACTATTTTCCATACTTACAGCAAACATCAACTACCAGCTATTAGACTACTTATATGATGCCCCGTCAATACGGCTTGCGTCAAGGTCGCTCTGCAGGTTTCCTTCTAGTGTATTCAATTCATCAATGAAATCGCATATAGCAAGAGTAGTCTTATGCGTTAGTTTGAACTAGATCTCTTTATACGATTTGTTACAAAGAATTTCTCGCGAAATTTCTATATTACAGACTCGACGTATTTAGTAAGTAACCGCCTGCTTTCTCGTCTTGCAGAGCATTAAATTCGTGGCTGACAATCAAAATATCGATTGATCGATGACAATCGAATAATGTTCGAAATCCACACCTGTAAATGTCGGTGAGCCATAAGACTGTTCATCAAGTTGCATTAATTACTATGCGGCCGAAAACACTGGAGACATATTGAATCTCAGTCGAGTTGACCTCTCTTCAGTGCTTATATTGAACAAACTTAGATCTTAAACTGAAATATCTACAAAACGTCGTCTGATGATGAAATGGACTAGACTTAACGAAATATGGCTCAACACCACCAAAACCTAGCGCTTTGTATTCATCACGGAAAAGCTTTCTATCAATGCTAGTCATTTAGAAGACGCTCACTTTAATGCCAAGCCTGATATTGAAATCCTAGTGGTGGACATCCGAAGCCATATTCTATATCCTGGTCATTTAGATGGCAACACCGAACTGGCTTCAAAAAACAGTATTTCCAGTGGTTCCAGATAAATAACGGACATAATTTTTTTAACTTCCCGCTATGAAAATTGAAAATTTTCTAAAATTTTCGGGAAGTTATTGGTTTCACCCCATTTTGCAAAAATCGAGTTCTCATCAGATGTCGACGTTCTGAGGGTCTAAGAAGCTTCCCTGATCATCCCTGAGATGATGTCCATATGTCTGAGTGTGTCTGTGTGTCTGTGTGCGTGTGTGCGTGCGTGTGTGTGTCGGTGGGTGTGAATGTGTGGATGTATGTAAACCTCTTATAACTTTTAAACGGGTTGACCGAATCGAGCTCACTAAACGGCGTTCCAAAGCGTTTCACCAAACTTAGATTTCCTGAAAGTTTGGGTCGATTTGTACCAGTAGATTTTGAGAAATTTTCAAAAAACTAAGAAAAAAAAATTTTTTTTAAGTGGTTTTTTCAAAATAACTTTAAAATGGCTTGACCGATCAATTCCAAAATCTAATCAGCTCTTAACCTATGAAAAACACGTCGATTGCCGCAAACCGGGTCAAAATCGGTTGATTCGTTTGCGAGAAATCAATGTCGAAAGAAATCGAAACAAACCGTTTTTTTTACTCAAAAAATCGCGTCAAATCCCGTATATTTTCGAGTGTTTTGAACTCGAAAATAGCGGGAAGTTTCAGGGTTGGCCTACAGGGTTAACCTATTTTTTTTTCATAAATATACTCGTATTTACTTTAAATATCAGAAATCTTTTTTTATCTGAAAGGAGGGTTATGTGTTTGACCTAGTGTTTAACCTGTATGCATGTATGTGTATCTATTTATAAATATACCCTCGTAGCTACTAAACTTACAAACGAACTTCAATAATTTGTAAGTCTTTAGATTTTTCTTTTAAATTCAATTTGTTACTGGGTATATTAAAATTATAAAAGATTGGAATAGGCGCCTTTTGACATTAAATTAGGCGCTTTTAAATTTTTTTCTCTCCCATACGTATCTACAGGAGTATCAAAATGTAGGGTTTTAAGAGACGATCACAAAAGGCAAATAATTTTAGTCCGAGTAACACATAGGGTTAGAGTCGCAGCGAGTCAGGAAACATGAGTCTGATGCCTCCGACTGCAAATATTTGCTATTTTTCATAGGATGATTTTTTTATTTGACCTCGTTTCCATCTTTGGTTTCCATCATTGTGATTTCTGGTTAACTTAAAATACCCCTTTCTGGTTTTCAAACGAGGTCGTGCAGCTTCTTGCATACAACATCGCGTGTATTTTAATACTAAAGGTATTTTTCCACCGAATATCAGCCGCTAAGTTTCACCATCATGCCACCCGTCAGTAAATTATATGCAATGATCTTATACGTTGTGACAAAAACGGATCTCAAATTTGTAGAACAAATATACCTCATCGACATTTACAAATAAATATAACGGTAGAAATAAAAAAAAAAGATTGCGTGTCGTTTAAACAAAACGTTTACAATAAAATGTTGTTTAGACGTCTACAGACGTCGATGATCACGCACTATATTGGGGCTCACTTGTCGAATTTACCTAACAAAAAATTAAGAATGACACTACCTTCAAATGATGTTATAACAAATACACAAACACTGATAAACATAGGAAAACAGTCAATCAAAAGATTGGCAGAGGAACACTAAAAAACGGGCCAAGTGTGTGTAGGGCCATGCGCAGTTTAGGTTAGTTTAGGGTTCCATAGTTACCGTCATAATATGCGAACTTAGAAGAGGGCTTTGTGTTTCATAGTATGAACCTATTGAGTTCACGGTTTAACAGCTAATCTATAATGTCTAAAAACGGGTCCATACATATTTTCATTATTTTACATGTTTTATAAATTTACATTGTTTACCTATTTTACACAACCAACTACATTATTAAAGTAATTTTTAATGAAATTTGTACGAAATTTTGCTTTTTACACCTTCAAGTGTATTTTATAACTTGATCGAGTATTATTCGTTAACTTGCAAAGCTTTACATAGCTGTGATAGTTTTTCTTTTAACTTCGTTATATAATAGATGGTACTACCATGAATTTTTGAAGATTTTATTCTATCACTTTGTCGGCATTATTAATATGTATATTCGTAAAAAAATATCACTTTATAGTACGAAGACTATGATCAATATTAAAATAATTACGCGAATGATCAGGTAGTGTCTTTATATTCAGCTTCTTTTCCGAATAAAAGCGATTGTAACAAATTTGTATTAAATTTCATTAAAAATATTGAATAATAATTCATATGTTCCATTAAAAAATGCAAAGAAAATCCGCAGCCGGTAGGATTCGAACCTACGCTCCCAGAGGGAATCTGATTTCGAGTCAGACGCCTTAACCACTCGGCCACGACTGCTCAATGATATTTCGCGAAATATGGCTAGACGTTTACTTAAGGCCTAATTAAATGGAAGGCTAATTTTTTAAACCTCCCCAAATCATTTATCTATAAAAAAGAAAGATGCACAGTCCCGCGCTCAAAATCGGCCGCGGCAAATGAGTGCTAAAACAGACAGTTTAGCGCCCATTGAATTTAGTACAACATCGAAATGTTCTGTTAAAAAATGCAAAAGTAACCCTTAAAGAGTTATGAAAAGGATGATATTTCTTATTTTCGATAAGCACAATTTATTTATAATAGATGCTCAATCATGTTATTATAATGAGTATTTGATAAAGTATTTTGTATTTATTAATTTAAAGTAACATCGAGAGCCAAGATATAAACTGAACTAAAAGAAATAAACGTAAACATCACCGGTCTCGTATTTCTTGCGTTGTCACCTCATTCAGTCACTTAATAATAGAGACTTCTTGTACTAATAGTCACCTTTTTTATTTATTATTTTCTTAATTTTATACACATCTTAAAATTTTCTCTTAACAGAAAGCATACAATAAAATAATTCTATTCCATCAAAATATGTTTATTACATTTGAATTTGTTTATTAACAAATTATGTACATGTATTATGTTTAACAAAAAGAAATTAATGCTTAAGAAATTGTCACTTTATTTTATTATATGAATAATAAAAAAGGTTTATATTACTATATTCCATACACCTCAAAAATTATCAAGTTCTTTCATGCATATTTTTACCTACATTATAAAAGTAAAGTTTTATTTTAACTTTAGTCTCATGTGATGACTACATTAAGCTTTATTATAGAGAAAAACATCCTATGATCCTTTTCTTAATTTCAACCAAAAGACAAAAATGGAATTAAAATAAATTTAAACCACTCCACTGATTTTTAGAACAGCACGTATAAATTGAAAAAAAATAGGACGTATTGTCTTCCAGTAACAAAATGATCGTTACTTGTTGCCTTGTCATTTAAAAATAAACTTTAAGTTTATGACATTTCGGTTGAATCCTTAGATGATAAATAATGTTCCTTCCCTTTTTTCTTTGCCACTGCAAAACGGTATTGTAAAGTGCGAGACAGAGACATCATGTATATTTCGAGCCACTTTTCGACGTTAAAATAGTAAGCGACTGTCCCATTTTTATACGATTATATCTATGGCCTAGATGCAGAGGGTCGTTATAAATTTGTATCTGTGTATCTATCTGTATATATGTCTAACAGTGGTATCTTAGCTCCCAAACATCTGAACCGATTTTGATTTAATATTTTTTCAAATCAAATCAAAATATCTTTATTTCGTAAGTAATGAAATTACACTTGAAATACGTCATTAATAAATTCATTTCGACATTACCGCCCATTCCAAATGCTGATTCACCGAGAGAAGAATGGGCAAGAAACTCAAGGCTTGCTCTTTTTACTCATCAATACAAAGGATTTAGTCATTTATAATTTAGTCGACATTTAAAAATAATATGATATAACCTGATAGGCGCGCAGCTCAATCCCAGGGGCCTTTTTCATTAAGATATTCAAATACGGTATAATAGCCCTTGCCATTTAACTTTCTTTTAACGAAACGTTTAAACTCAGTAAATGGCAAATTTTGAATTTCAGTTGGGATCTTATTATAAAAGCGCACACACATCCCCTTAAATGATTTATTAACTTTACTTAGACGAGTCTTATGAGCAGCAAGATCATTCTTATGTCTAGTATTAATGTTATGGATGTCGCTCCTTTTATGGCACGATTCTATATTTTTCTTGACATACACCAGATTTTCGTATATATATTGTGATGCTAAGGTTAGGATATTAATTTCCTTAAATTTTTCTTTGAGAGATGTCATTGGTCTCAGATCATAAACAGCACGAATAGCTCACTTCTGCAGCATGAAAATTGTGTTAATATCGGCTGCGTGACCCCCATAACAAAATTCCATAAGTCATAAGACTATGAAAACAACTGAAATAAACTAGTCTTGCGGTGCTTTCGTTTGTAAGTCGTCGAATTCTTTTGACTGCATACGCTGTCGAACCAAACCTTTTCGCTAATCTCGTAATATGAGAATTCCAACGTAATTTAGAATCTAAGGTGAGACCAAGAAATAGGGTTGTGTCCACAATATCCAGTACCTCGTTTTTGACCATGACATTTGTGTCGATCAATTTAGAATCAGATAGAGAAAATTTTACAAGTTTTGTTTTCCTTTCATTGAGCAGTAGATTATTAATACTAAACCACTCAACGATTTCAGAGATGGTACTGTTTACTTCGTCAAAAGCTGGTTTATGCCTATCAATCTTAAAAAGTAAGGAGGTATCATCAGCAAACAATACAATCCCATGACCATTTTTAACAAGATGTAGTAGATCATTTATATACACAAGGAATAGAAATGGTCCAAGAACTGAACCCTGTGGCACGCCCATATCGACTGCAGATCCTGACGACCTGTCAGCATTAATGTCCACCCTTTGAATTCTATCACTTAGATAAGACTCTAGAAGTCCAAGGGATCGACCCGTGACGCCATAATGGTGTAGTTTCCTGATCAATGTGTCATGATGAACGCAGTCAAATGCCTTGGACAAATCACAGAAAACACCAATCGCGTCCCGTGAATCCTCTCAGGCACCAAAAATCTGCTGGATAAGCTCGACACCGGCTTTGGTTGTTGAGCGACCCTTTGTGAATCCAAATTGTTTAACGTTCATCAAATTATTGTTATAAAAATATTGCAATAGTTGATTTAAAATAAGCTTTTCAAAAATTTACTGAGCGTCGGTAGTATTGATATCGGTCGAAAGATTGTTGGGTCAGATATACTACAGGATTTAAATAATGGAATTACTTTACTTTGCTTCATTAGATCCGGAAACACACCACAATCAACAGAATCATTAAAAATCAGGACTAAGCATGGAGCAAAGCAGTCTATTATTGAATCAATTATTTTTACTCAAAGGCCATCAAGGTCGGCAGTTTTTTTCATTTTTAGGGTTCCGTACCTCAAAAGGAAAAAACGGAACCCTTATAGGATCACTTTGTTGTCCGTCTGTCCGTCCGTCCGTCCGTCTGTCAAGACCCATTTTCTCAGGAACGCGTGGAGGTATGAAGCTGAAATTTATATCAATTACTCAGGTCTACTGTCCCTTGAAGCTGTGAAAAAATCAAACTTCTAAGCCAACGCAATCAAAAGATACAGCCGTTTATGCCGCAAATTTTCGACACTTGCGGGAATCAAAACCACAGGGTGCTTCCCGTGAACTCAGAATCTTGAAATTTGGTACGAAGCAACGTCTTATAGCATAGATAAAGGAAAAATTACGAAAACCATAAATTTTAGTTACATCACATAATATATTTTTTTAATAATTTTAAACTTACTACCCATTTCCTCATAAACGCGTAGAGGTATTAAATTGATATTCATACCAAATACTCAGGTCTATAATACCTTTAAGCTGTAACAAAATCAAACTTCTATGTCAACGCAATCAAAAGAAACAGCAATTTAAGCTGCATATTTTGAAACTCGCAAGTACTCGGGAATCAAAACCTAAAGGGTACTTCCAGTCGACCTAGAATCTTGAAATTTGGCATGAAGCAACGTTTTATAGCACACATAAAGGAAAAATGAAAACCTTAAATTTTTAGTTACATTACAAAATATATATTTTTAATAAATATAAACTTATTACTTTTTTCCTCATGAACGCGTAGAGCTATCAAGTTGAAATTCATATCAAATACTTAGATCTAATTGCCTTTAACCCGTGAAAAAAATTCTAAGTCAACGCAAAACGCAAAACGCAAAGTACAACCATTGATACCGCATATTTTGAAACTCGCAACTACACGCAAGGGAATTAAAACCTAAAGACCACTTCCCGTTGACATAGAATCTCGAAATTTGGTAAAACGAACTTTGTAAACCTTGCAGGTTTGTACGGAACCCTCGGTGCGCGAGTCCGACTCGCACTTGGCCGGTTTTTTATACATTTGAATGCTTTAAGAACGTCATTACAATGGACGTGGGTAAACGCAAACGAAACGCCACAAACATCGACGTTACGTTTTAACAAAGATTCAGCGAGAGTGGGCGATGACTTCAGAGATAGTGTAGTTGAAACTGGAATACTAGCAAAGAACTTTTCAAAAGCAAAGGCAACTTCTATATCTTTTTTTAAAATTTTGTAATCAATTTTTAATTGAAATTCTAAATGTCGGGGTGTCCGTTTTCCAGTTTCACTATTTATTCTATTCCAAGTAGTTTTTACCACGTTTGTGCTCTTTTTTATTTTATTACAGATAAACATTGATTTTGCGATTGCACACACACGCTTAAAGATCCTGGAATAATTTCTTAGTATTGGACAAATATATCCGAATTGTTATACGTCCTTTCCTCATAAAGTGCATACAATTTACGTCTACTAATATGAATATCCACTGTCGCCCAATCACAAAAAACAAATCGCCCAATATTTGTTTGAAATATGACTTGATCGAGTGTTCTTAGCTACGATTCAAAAAAATTATTGAGTCGTTTGAAGATTATTAATTCTTTTCTAGTTCGTGAACGAATGTGAGCACCTTTCCCAAATCTGATTGCGTCGAAATTTGATGTTCTGTTGCTTCAATGATATTAGAAGCACATAGCAACTTCAAACTGATACTGCAGTATCATCTGGAATCTGCAGGCTATCCAAATCCCTTATCAATTTACTGTAGAAGTATTTTGTTTGGGCTCTTTGGAAAGGTCTCAATGAATAGGTTATAGATAGATGGCGGTCAGGGTCTAATCGAATAAAAAAGAGGAATGAATATAAATTAGTCAGGGATTTGATGCTGATTTCACGCGTTAACTCGATATGAAATTTTGGTATACGATGTAGTGCCGCTTGTGACAGATTGGTGTATGAATGTATAAACTGAATGAAAAAATGAATAAATGGAGTGAATTGAGTGAACAAGTAAACACGATTTGGTGCGATAAAGTAGGATGTTCAATACAGTATGGCGTATGGATAGCGTGGTATACTACAGACTACGAACAAAATAATGGTAAAATACGATGATACAGTTTAATGCATTTCAATTACTGATAGTAGCTTCAGGTCTGAATCGCAAAGTATATTAATTTTTTTTTAATAAAGTGCAAATTTTGAGTGTTGTAATCCTGCTAACTAGTCTTTGCAATTCTGTTACAGCTCATCTGTCATGATGACCCCCCGACGGGGGACCGCCAACGAAAATAGATGAATGTTGTTGTAATGCATGAATAGAAGAGCGCTTCAATTATTGCTTCGTCTGTTTGGAGTCTTCTATTCCTGCGCGTTCGGCATCCACAGCACAAAGGTGCTTTTCTACAAAAATGGTGAGGTATTAGTATGAACTCCACAAACTTAAGTACTGTTCATCACACTTCTCTGAAGATTCCTCAAATACCACAAAGATAGTTTAATTACGTTATCGAATTTCGTCTATTTGTTACATTTATTTTTCTATTGCACATCTTTTATGTTGTTTCTAAACTTCTAGATCTATGCGTTTGGCAAGTATAGTATAAGTTTAATGCCTCTGCAATTCAGTTAGGTCAAATAGGGTAGCACTAATTATCTATAGCTCTAGATGATTTTTGGTGCATGGATGGGGGCGCTTATGTGACTAAATTTTAGCAGATATCTATAGGTCAGTGCCTGGGCTTAGCTACCAAAAAAAACCATTCATTTGTATGGAAAATATGACACAAAATTGCCAAAAAAAAATCTGTTGATCTGAGATCGTTATCAAACTTCTTTTAATTGTAAATGTTCAAAAATTGAAGGAAATTAGAAATACCTGTTTTTGTATTAATTAGTAGGGAAAACGTGACATATAATTACTAAAAACAAAAAAAAAGTTTCTGATGATCCTATCGCTACCACACTTAACAAGATCACCCGCTCTGGGTTAATCTGAAGAGTCCCTAAAAATTTCATTAAAATCTGTCCAGCCGTTTTGGAATCCATAGATAATATACACACATACACACATCTATTTTTTATACACATACATGTATACAATGACTAGGATGGCCAGGCACCTCAAGGAGAAAAAAATGTGGAAGGGTTATGTACCTGCAGGCAGTCGGGTCACACGAACGCGATCCCAGCAAACTGACGTGTAAAACAGGCGTTTTTATCCGAATGCAAAAAATGAAAGCACTTAAAATAATTTGTACAAGTAGTATACCAAATGAATAATGTTTTTGTGTGCAGGGACATGTTTGTCCTTAAACATGGCTAAAAAACATAGCTGATGTTAATAGTTCTAACACAAGCTGTTTAGCACTCTTTTATAAATTTGTTTAATATAAACGGTAAATTTATTTTTTAATTTTAATTTCTTACTAGGCAATATAATATGAATATGTACAAAAGTACAGTAATTTGCTTTGAAAGGTTTAAACTAAATTATTCAGTTAGTGACTTGCAATATTGAAATAAGACTGTTATGTATTTGTACAAGAATTATTTAGCTCATAATGCTATTGCATTATGAGCTAAACATCGAGCAAGTTCAAATAGGACTCACATCCTAAGTGTTCCGTACAAAATTAAGTATGTAAATATTTAATTAGTAAAAAGCCTCAACTATTTTTGCCTATTTTCGATATCAATTCTGGTAAGATATCAATCCGGGAATTCTGGAATACTTGGTGTTTTCCTTTTTAAAGGAAATTTCATATTTTTTTTATATCTGAATTTTAAAAAATCTTAAATATTCATAGCAGGAGGTTAAAAATGTTTTTCCATTTATCGTTCTACATCACGTTCATAATATGATAAAAAAAATAATGATATAAGTAATTAAATTAAAAATATAATGATATAATTAAATTAAAATAAAATTAAGGACTTTCAGATTTTTTTCCTTTAATTGTTCTGTAAGACCTTGCTTCTTATCGAATTTCGTAATGCTAGGCCAACAGGAAATAATCTTAAAAATTTTGATTTATTTTCAAGTGTCAAAATATGCGACAAAAACGGCTGTATTTTTTTATTGCGTTGACTTAGAAAAATGAATTTTAAGCAGCATCAAGGGACCATCGATTTAAATATTTGATGTCAATTTCGACTCCCCATGTATTCCTGAGAATAAGAATCTTGACAGACATATAGACAAACGTCAACGAAATAATCGTATAAGAGCTCTCAACAGTCCTTTTGAACTACGAAACTCTAAAAATTCTAATTGGTTGGAATAATGATATATACAGCGACACAGCGACACAGCATCATCATCATCATCATCATCGCTCGACCTTCAGCCGGTCGCAATGACTGAAAGGGACAAGTCCCGATACACCGAAGGGAGTGTAACTAATTTTAATATTAAATTACAATCTTTAAAAAAAATCGCATTCACATGAAAAGAAACTGCGCAAGAAAAAAAGTCGAATATACTGCAAATGTCGAAAAGGAGTTAGTAAGTATTTAAAAAAAAAAACTCCATCCGATCCTGAACTGCGTCCCATCACGCGTTCGGTTACCAGCACGCGCGTCCACTCTACAGACGCCAGGAGTTGGAGAGGGCCGTCTATCTAATACTTGCCAGGATATTGAACGACACGTGGAACCAATCCGACGCGCACTGGCCCTGTGCGGAACCTGTAGATGGAGTGCGGATATGGATAGATGCGGAAAATGGATTATTCGATCTGACGGTTCCTGCCCGCCCATGCGGTACCCTAATGACTGTGGACATTCGCCGGTTGAAGTTTAAGGACGCGGTTAAGTAGTGAAAGGCAACTTGAACGTATCGACGTTATTTGGAAAACGGAATTAGTTTTGGTTGCGGCAATTCAATGCGCTACAAGGTGGTTTTTTTTTTCATGGCGCTTCTAATACAGTATTTTTTTCATAAATTATTTTGTTTTTGAAACATTAAATGATAGGCGGTTACAAAGATAGAAGGCTTCGGAGTCTATCGGTATATGTTTAACAATTTTTGATAGTTTGGAAATTGTGATTTTACGTTTCTATTTGTAGCCTAAATGCTATTTTAAAGGAAGTTTTTTTCTTTTTTTATAACGACGTAATTGACTGTAATAGACGTGAATTTTTTTTATTTAGTTAAGGTAATTATTTGTTACCGTAGCGACAGCAGCTTGGACGATTAACTCTTTGGAGTTTTATCATATATATATTCTGAGATGTTGCAGGTTACACATCAAATTTTGTATTGAAGAGTTGTCAATATTTAAAAAAGTTTACTTTTAATACACATGCGACATGAATTACAAAAACTGTACCATTTTCCGCATAAATTAAACGTCGCCAACATTGAGAATAATTTTACATAAGAATATACATATTACATAAATCATATCGTGACCTTAACGGCAGGTCACCGTGCAGACTTCTGAATCATGCGCAGGCGCACGCGACCTAGGTCAACTAACCTAGACTGTGAATCACAGCGGACGTAATATAATACCATAATCATTGGACGATTGAAATGTTTCGAAATGATTCATATTCTATCGTAATGATTATTACTAAGTTAAAAAAATTGAGGCAATATTTATTATAAAATTTCATTTGATTAACCGACTCTATAAAAAGAAATTAACAATTTGAATGGACTATTTTAATGTGATTATGTATTTTCT
Organism: Eumeta japonica; assembly: GCA_005406025.1. Taxonomy (NCBI): domain Eukaryota; kingdom Metazoa; phylum Arthropoda; class Insecta; order Lepidoptera; family Psychidae; genus Eumeta; species Eumeta japonica. Next base: position 53,844 of record BGZK01001209.1, read on the forward strand.
CTGCTCTGGATATATGAATTTTGATGATTACGTTTTATTCATCAGAGAACTTTGATTATCCGATTTTATGAAAAAAGGGGATACGCGATTTGACTCAAATTGTAAAACAACACTGAGTTTTGTTATAATTTGTTGTTTTTTCCTTTTGTATAACTCATAGTGCGAAGCACTTGACAGTGCTATACGATCGAAAAAAGTTTCTCCACCTTCTGTCTCTCTCTGCGCTCTCATTAATACACGAAAATGGCAAAATTTGCATATCTTTATTCAGATAATTTAATAAAAATGTTCGTGACGAAAACGTTCCTGCGCACCCCGACGTACACACGGCGTGAACATACTCACTGTCTTATTTTTAGTCCATATAGTTCGTATATACGAATTACGAACGTGTGATTCATAAAGAGGAAAACAGCTAATTTACAGTGAAATGTATGTTTTTAATATTGTTTTGTACATATAGGTTTATTTTGTAAATCATCATACGAGTTCGCATGAGTTTTACTTCCGAAATGCATCAAACACGTATGTAGTTTAGTATCATAGTAACCTTAAGAGGGCGTACAACGTGACATAGACATCGGTGGCCCTCACAAAGATAGGGCTGCCAACCGCTGAGGGTAGTCATTTAGGGGAGCCAAATAGCGGCGCCCATTACGGTACAGCCCGGAATCGACATCGAAAATTAGCATAGCTGTCTCAACGGTACGTCTTCCGATCGAGGACAGATTATGATATACGAGCCGCTTCGTCGAAGACGTACGACGAAGGAAGACGTCGAAGAACGAAGAGAAGAGGATGAGGGACGCGGCCCGCTCACACGTACTGCCCTGGCTGCTGCCGTCGGATGCGTGGATAGCCTGATCAGCGGTCGGCGGGCGCGCTCGGTTAGATCTACGCCAACGCGGGTCACCGATGCGCCGCCTTGATCCGGTCGGCGTCCACCAGCGTCCGACCGCCGGCGGTCAGCTGCGTGTGCGGCCTGTTCCGCGCCTCCCCGCGCTCGGACACTACCTCTTCACAACCCGGTGCCCCCCCCACCCGACGCTGAGCGCATGCGCGGTGACGCGCGCGCCCGCGGGTGGTCCGGCGTAGGCACCGGAATGACATCACAACTCACGAGACAGAACGAGGAGGTTGAAGGACGCGGCTCGCTGACACGTACTGCCTTGGCTGCTGCCGTCCGACGCGTGGATAGCCTGATCAGCGGTCGGCAGGCGCGCTCGGTCAGACCTACGCCAACGCGGGTCACCGATGCGTGCCGCCCTGATCCGGTCGGCGTCCACCAGCGTCCGACCACCGGCGGTCGGCTGCGTGTCCAGCTTGAGCTGTGCCTCCCTCCCCACCCCTCTCGTCGAGCACCTACCTACGCCGGAGCCCCCCTCCCCCGCCGGCGCCTGCGCAATGACCGCGCGCGCCCGCGTGTGGGTCGGCGACTGGGCTCCGGCAAGATGTCAAACAATGGATCCAAAAAGCGGACCATTGCCACCTGAGCCGTCGGGGTCGTGTCCCCGACGAGAAGACGCCCGGGCATGAGGCAAAATATAAGTCCTCCGTCCCGTACCTGCACCCACAAAGGGTGTGGAAGCCCACGAACGAAAAAAAAGCCGCTTCGATTCGATTGATCTAAAATCGACCCGTCTAATTGGTCACTCTTTGAAGGATGAATCAGACAATTGCAGAAGATAGTATAAGAATGCAACTGCATTTTGCATTCGACGTAAACCGAGGAAACCTCGCCACTAGCTATAGACCGATCAGCCTCCTGAGCGGTCTAAGCAAACTATTCGAGTAAGTTCTCAAAACACGACTCAGTGATCATCTATTAGGAAACGGCCTGATCATCAACAAACAGTTCGGATTCAGGCCCAATCACTATTGTCCCCCCAACAAGCCATCCGATTAGTCGAACACATCTCGGAGGGCTTCAAACGCAAACATAAAAAACGGTAGCGGTCTTCTTCGATGTCGCTAAGGCATTCGACAAAGTATGGCACGCAGGCCTAATTTATAAACTCTAACAACTACAAGTCCCAGATCGTCTTGTGTTCATCATCCATCAATACTTAACGCATAGACACTTCTGCTTCTGGCACGAGAATAGCATATCTGCGAAAAGACTGATTAGAGCCGGAGTTCCTCAAGGCTCTTCGCACACTCTCCCCGCTGCTGTACTCCGCGTACACAAACGACATCCCACGTCCGCAAACAGGCGTCCAGATCGCGCTCTACGCCGACGACACCGGCCTATACCTGCGCGGCAGCAATTTTCGACAAATTACTCCTCGCCTTCAGTAGACCATCGACGAGCTGACGCATTGGTTTCAAACCTGGAGAATCGAGGTAAACTCCGAAAAATCAACAGCCATCTTCTTCAACTATAGTAAAATCAAAAAGAAAGAAGTTGTAGGTACCGTATAATTCCCCAGCTGTTATTCACCTATTCCATGGCATCACAAATATAAGTATTTAGGAACAACGCTCGACAAACATCTTCACTTCAAAAATCATATCAAGCATCTTAGGAAAAATGCTCAATTATACATATCACGCCTTAGCGGTATAATCGGTAGAAGGAGCAAAATGAGCCTTAGGAATAAATGCACACTTTACAAGATATGCATACGGCCGGTGATGACGTACGCGGCGCCAGTCTTCGCCCACGCCAACCCAAACACTCTCTACCAACTCCACATTCTGCAGAAGAGCTTCCGGCGCACCCTGGTACGTACAGAATGACATTCCTCATAGGGATCTAGAACTCCCTACAATCGCTAAATACATGCAGATATGTCGAAAAAAATCTTGGACATAGCTACAAATCACCCGAACCCCTTATTTATAGTCAGCTGTATCTTACGAAACACCTCCTCCACACTACTTTATCCGAAGGCCACGAAATGTTCTCTCAAATCCGCCCGATGAACTCACCTTTAAGGTCGAAAGGCTAATAGAAATTAATAAAAATATGTCAGAAGTTTAGGCGCCCCCATTTTACGGCCTTAAACGGTCATCCACCCGGTGCGCTTGCCGCGCTCTCGGCACCCCGCTGGGGATTCAGTCCAAGTTGAATCTCCACGTGATTCCTATGCCGAGATGTCGACCTTGTGGCATCCATAGGACAATAATGCGCCAACGGTATCCCATGCCAATCAGCCGCGATAGACGAAGTCCTGAAAGTACCAATATATTGGGGCTACGGACAACCGCCAACCAATAGGTTGCTTCGGGGGTTTTTTGGTCCGCGAAAGTCGGACACGCCCCACGCATGCGGGTGCGTGGCATCTCATTAGGTTTTTTATCCCCCTCACCCGCAAGAAAAAAAAACATGCATTCGACCTGCATTACCGCAGTACTGCATCACCGTTTACAGTCTGTTATAGTACATTGCATACGTGTTGGCACATTGGAGGTGAAACTCTACGCTTTATAGACACCTAGTGTTCAGAGGTATCATTTGGACGAACTAAGTTGGCGAGGCGCCGCTCCTGCGAACAGTCAGCCGATCAGCAAAACTAAAAACGGGCCGTTAAGCGTACCAAACGCTTGCGCCTGGTCAGTCACAGAACATGTACATAAATCTGTGACCTTCGAAAAAATATTTTAATGTAATAGAAACGAAAAAAAAAACTTCAGAATGATTTAGAAAACTTTCTCGTCAACTAACTTTGAAACAACTTGGAAACATGATCACATCCATTAATTTAGGTTTTTTTTATATAAGATTTATAGCTAAAGCAAGTAGTATTCTATTTAAAATTGCTGTTTAATTCGACTTCATTAAATTATAATTAATAAAAAATATAATTTGGTTGACCAAAAAGACTCATAAATAGTGGCGACCTCTGGTAGTAAGTAAATATATCTCTTCGTTACCATCCGTTTCGAAGAGCTGGAGTTGTAACTCTAGAAATTCTAGATGGTATTTCTCAAAGTTTTTACATGACTCGTAATTCGAAGCATTTGTTGAGAGTGCTTTACTTTAGGACCGAAAGTTTTTTTCTCTGTTTCTTTTCAAAATTAAATGAAAACATTACGAGACGTGCATTTTTTATTATTTAAAATTTTTAGAAGATATAATATATTTATTAAAATGATCCAATACTTCATGTTGGTATAATTTATTGGAACTCGATGAGTATATTATACATAAATTAATTTTACTAAAAACGAAACCGTACTTTTTAGTAGATAATTCAAAATCAGGTTATCGTTTAGATAACAACTTACCCTTGGGCATTCCACAAGGCGGCTTCGTTCTAGAATTATCCAAGAAGTCCAAGTCATATCTTCTAGCTGGGGGGAAAGTCAGAGCCACATGACCACAGACACTCACTAAGTTGACACACAACACCACACTGACTAGCAACAAAACTGTCATCGACGACATCTTGGATTTTGTAATAACACATTCAATTTTCGAACTGCACTGTCATAAAGAAGTTAAATTTGAAATCCTCTGACGTAATAATATCATAATGAACTATTACGTCACGCGGTATTCGTTAGTAATTTTAGTTACATTAAGACATTTGGGTCGATTTTTTGGTATTTTCGTACGTCTACTTTAACACGAATCCGAAGTCTCAGAATCTGTAACAATAAAAAAGGAACATTATATAAGTACATATTTTTCAAACAAGATATCCTACGATTATATCGAACTAACTAAGTAAAAAGCGGTGTTGCGCGAGCGGGCAACAGAAACTGGAAAGTGCCGTGTTCCAACCTCGGTCATTAACGAATTGACCGATAAGATTTATGAATCAAATTGAAAACCGCTCGATCGTTAAGCCACCGGCTCGGGACATTGTCAGCCGCCCCGCCCGCGCCGACTTAGCGTGCGACGGTAGAGATCCGATCCCAATAAATCTGATATAAAAGACTAGAGGTGTCGTGGGACACCTGATTGGAACGAGGTTCCTTTCGCTTTATATGATAGGATAATCAAAAAAGAGGAGCGGTGCGTTGTCATGTTTACAAGCTGCATGCACAATTACGTAATTTTTGAAGTCATTAATAAATGTCATTTTATAGGTACGTATAGACGAGTATATTAAAGGTTTAAAATTAAAAACTCCCATCTCCAGAACCGAATAAAAATAATTTAACACAAATGAGTGTTCATTGACATTACAAGTTTCTAGCACTCACGACAATGACTTTGGCGTTACACATTCCGCTCAATTACCTAGAAATCGTAAACGAATCACCCTAATTGTATCGCCAACCCGACGTCATCAGCCGTCACGGCGCCGCGCCGCGACAGGTGTTCACTCTAATGATCGGCCGTCGGCGGTGTTACTGACACTATCACCGCTATAACTGCGCAGGCGCACTCCGGCCACTTTCACTACGACAAAGGCGGACGGAAGATTACCTCTTGTCAGATAGACGGTCATTACTATATTTCATTCATTCATATTTGTCGTTATTTATTTTGTCACATCTAATTATCTAAAACTATCGCACTTCTCTCGGGTGCTCCTGAAGCGCCATCTGGCATCGTGTGTCAGCACTCCGATAACGGCAGACGTTCGATTCCTGGCAGAGGTTTCGTACGATACGGGCCTTTCGAGGAGATACAGAAGAATATTTGAAATTAAAAATATATATTGGGCGACAAAAATACAAAACAAATCCAATTTATAACTAACATATTTGAGACTGTCGGGAATTGCCTAATTTTATTATTCATATCATCAACGCGAAGCTCGTACGCTCACAGCGAGCTGACACTCGGAGGTGTCAATCGTTGCTTTACAACGCTCGATCCGTTCATTGAAGTGAAAACTTCTTTAGGCGCGTTGGGCATTTTTGAGATGTTAAAAAACCATTGAACTCGCGACACTGTTACCATTACCGTGACCGACACCTCTGTATATAAGTATGTACATATATTGGCCCCGTTTACACAAAAGTTGAGTTTGGGTTGAAATAGACTGATTATACAACTATATACAATAAAAACATATATTGTGTATATTCGCACAACACAAGATATATATATTCATGTTGGAACTTTTCGTGTTGTATTTATAAATTTACATTTTAAGCAATAGATTGCGATTTTTGTAAGTAAAATAATATGCATTATTTTTCATGTACAATAGCGCATTAAATGGAAATTGTAATATAGTTTTTGTAGTGGTTGTTTATGATAATGAATAAAAAAACACTACATTTAAAATTATTTTCTGACGATTCAAAAAATACATACGTTATTTTTCAAAATTTCACTTCTTTCGGCACTCCGGGAGGGCGACTATTTTTTTTTTTATAATTACGACAAGAGAGTTTTCGAGAAAAGGGCATATTATTCTCTATAACGCCGGCAATATACCAGTGATGCCCCTGGGGTCGTGATGTCCATGGGTAGCGGTGACCAGCTACTCTCTGTACATGCAAAAACTCCGCAATTTAGAAATATTCAATTGTGGAACTTTAATACGATGCCGTAATAATACTGTTAATAGAAAATATTTTAATTTTATCGCTTTCATCTCAACAATTTTATCGCAGGTTGATAAAGTTCGTACGTCCGTCTATCGGTCCGGTCCGGAATGTGAAAGTGAATGCGCCGCGCGACGGGCAGGGAGGGGGCCGGGGTGCGCCCGCGCCGCTAATATATTTACTTACACGCGACGACGCCGCGACCTCCCCGATTCGATTCGGCGTCGCCGATTTAAAACGTGGAAAGTGTTACGTTCAAACGCTCGCGCGTGTGACGAAATGCGGTTGGCGAGTGGAATTGTAATTTTTGGCCGAAGAATGGCCTAGACTAAACAGATAAAAATCGTGCAGAAACTGCTGCCGCAGTTAACGGCCATTATACAAGATGCGGCGTAGCATAAGCCGAGCAAAAGGATAAAAGTTTAAATCATAATAACTACTTTTGGTGTTTTTAAAATCCACGCGATGACCTATTACGTTATTTAATAAATTTTCGTATTGTTAAAAATAGCAAAATAAATATTTTAAAAAACATTAAAAAGATTTCAAAACAGTAATTTATTTAATTATTAACTAAAAATGGAGAAGAAAAAGTTTTAATTTTTTTTAAATCTAAAATAATTATATCTACTATTTTTCTGAGGTCAATGCCAGTCTTAGTTTAAAAGAAATATTTACATGATCAACTACTGTAAATTTACACTGTAAGTATGAAACTAAAAAGAAAAATCTGGAATACGACTGAGTATACAAAACTAAAAACAATTAATGAACAAACTTAGGAATTCATATAAAAAAAACTTTCGCACATTGTTTTATCATTTTAATATATGTTTTATCTTTTCATATCTCCATTTTTAGTTATTAATCAAATAAATTACAGTTTTAATGGAAACTAATTACTTAATCATTTTTTCATTGGAGTACCTTTAGTCAATTATTTCTATGTCGTTTTCATGTAGTTTTAGGTGAAATTATAGGTCATGATACCTAATTAATTTATAAGGTACGAGTACCTACTGTATCGGTAATTTATTAGTCTTTCTCATCGATTTGTACGTGATAGGTGAAGCTAGGTTAGTCTTGCTCAATTAGATACAATGGTAAGATCGTTATCAAAAATAATGATGCGACTACGCGATACTCCGTCAGCCAGTGTTATCAAATCATTACTTAAAATAAAAGTATAAATACTTATCCCTCCGTTATTACCTACTATGATACACGAAGTGACGTACCATTTTTTTGTTGCCAGTAATCTAACGAATACACGAGCTAAGCCAATTTTCGAAATTTTCATTGAAATTGTTTAGCTAGAGCTCAACTGCATGCAAACAGCATATTGTTTCGGTGTTTGCATGCACTTGAGATCACGACATGTTTTATAATTATGCTGTTAAGCCAAAGACACGTTTTTATAGTGACTGATACACACTTAACTTTCAAAAACTACTTAACCGATTTTAATGAAACTTACATATTTCGATAAGCCTACACTTAGTTCAATTAAAAAATATTTTTTGCAATCGAACTTATACTTTTTGAGATATACGCAGACAAACATACGTACATACACTTATGAAATTTGGCACAAATATTTAGAAGCTGGTATACACTAACCATATACGATAGCTGTACAATTGCGAAAATATTACATATAAGTCATACATATACAGGTCAAATTGATAACCTTCTTTTTTTTTGAAGTCGATTAAAAAGGAAATACATGTAATGATTGTAATTTATTTTACTTTTGTTATCATAGACAATGTAGAATTGGTATTACTAGCCATTGTCCTATAGGAATAAAAGATGACTTATATTCTATACAAGACGTCTGTGAAAACCGCATTCAATTCTGTACAGTAGCTTTTTCGTGATGCGCGAAATAATAAACACGCAGACAGACAAATTAATATTTTAGCTCCTATTGCGCTTTATAGACCCTAAATGTCAAAAAAACTTAGTCAACCCCAAAATAAATGCCATTTTCATAAACAACATCCCTCTAAATCTAATAACGACATCCATATCGATTTATGGATTTATTTTAATCCCCTAAGGGAATTATTAAGAAAAAAACTCGAAATGCGTATTTGCTTATTTGTTTTTAGCAGTACTTTTACGAAGTTTCGAGTAGAAATATCCATTTTATTATTGAAACTTTGAATCTCGATTTTATTCCTATAGGGATTGAATTTCAGAATATCCTTCCTTATTTCTTCTCTATACCTTAAAGGGTACCCACGAGAAAATTCCCATCTTTTAGGTCCAAGGATTTCGAGGTGAGCGTTGACGAGTCGGTAAGTCAGAACTTTTATTTATTGCACGCGTCATAAGCGGAGCGTTGAGATGGTGCTCCACTCTCGACATGTCAAAAAACCCAGTCTTTCGAAGCTTAAATGACTTTTTTTTACTAATATAACACTTACAGGGTAATATGAGTGCACTAATATCAAGTTAAATAATCTGTCTGGCACATATGGTATATTTTACAAATAATTATTTTGTCTAATATAGTAAATAATAACATTAAAATCAATCATTGTTGGACGTCCGTCAGTCTGTGTTTATGGATCCATGCTCGTATGTGGCAGAGAAATTGGTCGAAAAATGTATCTTACCGGAATACTTTTTTTTTTATTATATAAAGTTATTCCCTGTGCTGATTTCTAGTTAGTATTAGCGTTCTAGGTACTGTCGTTTAATTATAATTTACAAAAAACTAAAAAACGACTGTTTATTGCACGCCTCACAAGCGGAGCGTTGAGGTGGTGTTTGTATGTCTATATTTATATACAAATGAAGTTTAGCCTTAAGCCATATGTGAAAAGTTGAGATCAGCGCATGCGCCATTGTAAATATCTCACGAAATGGCGCGAAATTTGAATTTGATAAATCTTTTTTTGAAATTTCATTATCAAAAACTCTATTGAAATTTTTTATTTTCTAAGTTGTTTATTTATATATATACATATACGTGAATTCACTTCGTAAGTGAACAAAAATATGGTGATGAAACCCACATCTCGAGTCATCACTATGATCCATGGACTTACAGCTAGTGGAGCTAATCGTGTGACCGAAAACAATGAAATGATGATACACTGAAGGGGGCGCCACTATAGAGCACAGATATTTTTATAGTTCCGAACCAGAATTATAGTACAGTACAGTCTGTTTACAAGCTACCTGTAGCTAGTAACGGAAAACGCGAGCACGAATAAACAGCGTAGTCAATTCACGCGATCAAAGGACATTTTACGATCCGGACTGCCTCGAAGGTCGGACGACCTTATATCGTCGACACGACACATATCTGCCGGCGCACGCGCCGGTCACGACAAGGGAGAACCGGTGACTGGAAACCATAAAACCCGAACGCGACATACCGGTTTCTATTTATCGGCGACCAAATCTATAGACCTGCGCGTTGGCTGTGTCACGTCAATAAACGGCTTTGCTTGACGATCGTCACCTGCGAGGTTGCTCGAGCGCCTGTGAAACCACTCGACTAAGTAAGAAATGACTCTTTTTTAAAGAAGGATTGCCTATTCTCTAAACGACACAGTTCCATTTAATTTTCGAAATATTCATTTCCATGATCAAAAATTATTTAGAAAATCAACAAAAACACTTTTTAAAAATTTCTTATAATTCCGTCCACTGAACGGTATGATTTTTGTGTGGCTTTCTAAAATTCCATTTTATAATGTTTTTGGTATGAATATAATCATATTATGTATATAAACTGAATTCAAACCTGAAGTAAAATAAAATATGGATTAAAGTTCAAAATGTCAAAAGCTTGTTAAAATTGTCACGACTGGCCACAAAAAAAAAAATAATTCTAGACGGGTATTTACCCCCTTCATAATGCATAAATCTCCTTTAAATGATTATTGCAAGTATTATTTTTGTTGTGATTATACATTTTATTGCATCCAATATATTAATAATATGATAAATTATCTATAGCTAAAGGTTTTCGAATATTTTAGTCGGTAAATTGTTCTATTTAGTAATCAATAATTTTACCCAATGAGTTCTACTCACTGCATACTGACATTTATAATTAAATTATTTTGAATAGTCATCAAATACGAAGATAAAAATAAAATATACAAATACACTCTCGGTAATAAAATTTCATTTCAGTTAAAGACAATTTAACCATAGGTATAACACGCATATAAAACAAAATCGAAAAGAAAAAATCCTTATATACATATTAGAGGTGTGCATTTTGATCTAACGCGTATCGATTGTGTTACACAATTTGTAATGAATAGATTCATCGATATCTAAGTCGATAACGAGTTAGGGAATATTTAAAACAGAATTGAACGTGGTACAAGATTGTAATTCTGATACCTCTCATTGAAAGTTAATTAGATTTTCGAAATTGATTGAGAGGAGACCGCATCAATCAAAGTTTCTATTCAGAGAAATTGCATGTCGCATACGTTTTTTTATAATGACGCGAAACGTGACACGCTTCGTTAATAAACAATTTACACTACGGAAAATTAAACTTTTTTTGATGTGTTTGAATATACTACTACAGTTACATAGCGTGTTTGTTTGAAAAATACTTAAATACTTAAAATTTTTAGAAAATAGAAGCGAATAATTCACAGTTTCATAATATTTTTTTTATGTTTAATAAATCCTTACTAGGGCTTAAAGGCGACTTTATATAGTTAAATATGATTATGACTTACATAATTATTCTTTTTATGTTTTTTTAAAAAGCTCACGCCTGTCTCCCAATGTTGCGGTGACTTATTTTTATTTTGAAATCAAAAGTAAGTTTCCCAATAAACATCTCGTAATTTGTCCCACGTCAGTACTTATTTTTAAGGTTATTCTATGACATCCATAATCTATTACATATGTATTAAGAATATCTCATGTGACAATTTCCACATGACCCGAGAATCGCTCGAGGTCTGGATATTACTGAGATGTGGCCTCAAAGCGGCTAATTCGGTGACAGGCGGGTGCCAAAAGCCTCCTCTCCCAACCGTTTCGTAAGCTTGTCGTAAGCGTTTCACACGACCATGATAAAAGACGAAGGGTCTAACGATTATTAACAGAAGGCTTAGGGCTGCCACAGCTGTACGTGGAGCACATCGTCAAATATTTTTTTAAAGAAACCTATCGAATATCGTATAAAAATAAAGGGAATTAAAAGGAGATTACAAAAATATACATACGTCATGTATTTAAATTTAATGAGGAATAATTACAACCATTTTAATTCAATCAATCGAATAAATTTGTAATCAATGCATTCAAATGGTCGTTATTTTGGCTTTAAATCGGCCCAGTGTGCGTTGGATGTCGTATTACGCGTTATTTTACCCGGTACAGTCAATCACTTGTAATGGCGACGGTTCGCGATTCTTTTTGCGATTCTTTTCGCGAAAGATCAGGCGCACGCGGCTCTGGGCCGAGTCAGATCACTCTCAGATCTAGCGATTAGTTCACTAGACCCTACAAAGTTATTACGTCGACCACACGACCAAAGCTCTCTTGAGGAATTGAACCGCTTACGTCAATTATAATTTTCATTTGTGTTTTGTTTGATAAAAGAATTTTGGTTTTGGGGCAAATTAGACAAATAAAAAGAAAATTTTGTTACGAGAGCCGCGCCCTTAGCCTATAAATTAGGTTTACGTGTAAAAATAAATGTGTATGAATGTATGTTATGTATACGGACTTAGGTTAGGGATTCCTTTTGTGTTTTGCCTATACTAAACAATTTACGTACATGTGTTTTATTACCAGTGTAGGAATTAGTTATTAGGAATATCGATAGGATTTGCTTATTTGAAATGTTTGTTTGCGTATATCATTGTTTGTTTGCATTATTTATAGGAATATTTTGTATGTACTTTGTTTTATTGCGTTCGATTGTGAATACGAAAGTATTTTGATGCACATATGAATTGCATACTAAATTGTGGGCCCGACGGGGACATAGGAGACCGAGAGCCGGGGCGGTCTATATGGTACGGCCGCGAATCGGTGTGCCGAGCGCACGTGCGCTCCTACGGAAAGTATGTAAAGTGCATGGTCACGCCTCTCGTGTGTAATGTGTGCAGTTCATATGTGCAGACGGATGTTCCATCTAAATTGCAGGCATTTTGGTGCATCCGTCGCAATTGTTCTACGGCCACAACACGTGAAGCTCGTGCTGAAATACAGAAATTGAAATATCCACGCTGTCCATCATTCCTGCCAACACCGCAAGAAATCCGTTGTCCGAGGCGATTAAAGAAGAAATTCAAAGTGCGGCGATGGAGAAATCGCCTTAACACTTTTATTAGGGTACAGCGGGTGACATATTAGACGAAGGAATTTGCTATCACAATAACAAAGATACCTTTTTCCCTAATCATTTTAAAATACAAAGTTTAAAAAAATTGCAAGTATATGTACGAAAATTGAGCATTCTCTTTACTCCGAAACTTTAAACTTTGAAAAAACAAAAAAAAAAGAAACACGGAATCCAAATTGGAAATCATCAGTGTCTACTCAAAAATCTTATACACTTATATTTTATAAGTTGTTACTAAGTAGATATTTAAGGAAGTATCACTCCCAAAGAAAGTACAATGCCCGTAAGCACGAGATGATGACACTTAATGAGAGAGAGGCACTTGTCAATGAACCCATTTAATGACGATTAGTGAAATATACATTAGAGTTAAAATAACGAACCTAAGTGAGGTGGCGTCTTTTAATTCCTATAGAAAACGGAAAATTTGTTCGTGAAGGAAAAATGCAAGTTGCTTAATTCACGACAGCCCTTCAATTAGACTATTGGCATCGTGGCTATCATAGCAGCCCACTTCTACGAAAAATTCGGTTCAAAATTTAGACTATGATAGCTCTTAGCATATATTTTTTTATTCTATACAACTGGTTTCCTTTATTTACTAAAATTAAATTCAAAAAGAACATAGCAGATAAAACGATGATCAATTTTTAGGAAATTTGGGCTACATTTTAAGAATATAGTTAATCAAAGCCCCTTTCGTAACACGATGAAATCTGGTCGTCCTCACTGGGTCCTTCACCAAAACAACAAACCCAAGGACAATTTTTACAGACGTTAATTTACAAATATTAATATTACATTTAATCAAAACTATAACCCTAAGGGCTTATTGTATTACGATAATATGAACCTTTCTCCCTTACTTAATCAAGTGGATTCTCTCACTGGATTCTTGCATAAAAGCACAGGCATTCCGCGACGGCGGCGCCCCCCCGCGGTTGCGAAACGCGAATAGCAGCCGGCCGATTGGGCAAACGGTGTCACAACGCCACGCGAGTTATGTCACGCGCGTGTGAGAACCGCGTCACGTCACTTATTTCTCATAAAATTAATAATTAATCTTTTACGACTGTGTTTGTGGATCACGTGGAGAAAAATCTAATTACGATTTGCCTATGGTTATGGTCAAAAGTTAATATTATAAAGAGAAAAGATTTGATTTTTTATGTGTTTGTTTGTAATGAATAAATTCAAAACTACTGGGCCAATTTTTAAATTACACACACCAGTAAAATGTTATATTATCACTGAATAACTTATATTATATTACGTTACATTTTTTTTTTAAATAGGGATCCCTATGAAAGTTCCAATAATGTAACCTAAAATACAAAAATTCTCTCACACTTAGAAAGTTACATTATAACCCGAGTAATACAGTTTGTATTTTATTTAAATACTAGCCCTTGGCCCGGCTTAAATTCAACCATGGTCACTAACGGCATCCGAATTTAAAGGGATTCGGGCAGCAGAATCGAATGTCGGATCGGAATTATCGAATCAAGAACGAGCACAAAGTTGGGATTGGCAGCAGGATCTTTCGATACAAAAGACGAAAAAACACAATCTGTCCACGCGGGCGAAGTGGCTGACAGAAAGCTAGTTCCTGATAAAATATATCTTCCCATCATTTTTTAAGATTTCGGAAGGAAACCTACTACTAAGCTTACGCCGCCTGTATCCCATCTTTAAAAGGCTGTATTTTTTTAACGAATACGAAAAAAGTAGAATGAAAAGTAAAAAAACTGGCTAAGAGCATATCGTGCCTGCCCGCTGTAGGATTCCGAAGCCGTAACTACAAAAAAATGCACTACACATGAAAAAACTACGTTGTTACACTTTTTTCCATGTTTCTAGCACAGAATGGGTATAAGCACTTCAGTCGCTTATAACCAAAGAAACAAGTAGGTGTGTCGACTGTTACTCTGAAATTAGTGTAAACTCAAGTGCACCAGAAAAGGGCATATATTCATAGCGCTTAAGGTTTTTGTTGAGAAGCACAGATTTTCGGCAATAACTCAAAAACGGTATATCCGATCAAGTACAATATAATTTTCGTTTTTTTCATATTTTTTTGGACGTACAATTTTGAAAATAAAGAGGGAGGAGACACAATTTGTGCTACTTTGAAGCAATTATTCAATTCAATAATTAAAATATTAAATTTGTCAAAACGAATTGCTTAAAAACCTTAGTATTTTTAAAAGAACTGTCGAAACATGTGCCACACGTTGTAATTTGCTGAAAAAAAACTTTAGCTTCTTTTACATGTATGGGGTGCCCCCCTAGCAATATTTATTTTTTTATTATTCAACCACGAAACTAAGTAGCGGCTTATACAAGACATTTATACTCTGAATTTAATCAATATAAATCTTGTAGCTTTTAAGTAAAATGCTTGTGACATACGGACGAACATGACAAAACTATAAGGGTTCCGTTTTTGCTATTTTTAGCTCAGAACCTTAATAATGAAACCCTATGAAGTGCGAGTTGTGGTCACATGAAGAATCTCAAATCAAGTGCAATAAATTAACTCTTTTTTTGTAAATGTAACACAAATTATATTGTGTGTCGGTTTTTTTCTACTTAGTCGCAGATACAGGTTGAATATTTCGAATGGTTTTAGTTTTGAAAAGGATTATGAGATAAACTGAAAAAGAAAATCTTTCTTTTTCAGAAAATTCTTTCCACTATAGTAATTAAAATGCTGACGCTGCACACAATATTAGCACCCTAATTCCTAAATGTTCATTATTATCTTCATCAATATATTGATTCATCAATCGCAATATTTTTCATATATCTTTTAAGACAATTATTGTTATTACGTTGTTTTACTCATGAGCATACGCTACTCGTAAAATGATAGGCCATTCTGGTCAACTGTCTGGACAATCGTTTTACAGTTGTCATCGAGACATGCTTATATTATATTTACATCGTTAAAACATGACTATTGATATTTTCATAGACGGATTTTATATAGCTTTTCCTTTAGATAGTGACGAAATTATGCACGAATCAGAAAGCACTCTTTTATGGAACTTTCATACGGCAATAAGCACAAAACGTAAGAGTTGCCGTCCCCTAGCACACTCTACAATGTGCCCGCGGTTCCGTTCTCACGCAATTTTCGAACAGATTCTCTTCGCATTGCGTATACAGCTGTATAATACTGTTATGACATTAGCGTATTTTCATTGTGGATCGCTCTAATTTAAGGCGAATAATGTCTTATGAAACGAGACACGAGCACATCAGCGCCACCTGGCGATAGGAATACCATAATGTTATTTCTTTTATAGGGAAACGCATGTTTAATGGCCATAAATTAAATAGGAAAACTTGATAATGAAATCTGACGATAATTTAAGTACAGAAGGCGAGAAAAAATAATACACAACAGCTTCAGCCTAAGAATATATATGCAATTTTTTTTAATAAATCGGTACTTAGTTATTTCTGTGTAAACCGAACTCTCGCTATAAAGAATATAGATTCATTTTTGGATGAATCCTAATGCGATTCGGAAATACCTATTCCACAAGATTTTTTCCCAATTAAACCCAAAATAAATTTAATTCATGAAATTTTTGTCAATACTTCAATCTTAGTTATGAAATTTGATGTAAAAGTTAGTATTTTTTGAAATCTTTATAAAAAGTTTGGTCATAAACGTAGATACTTATGTTTACGGCCTTTTTTAGTCTAAATTGCATCCATCTAAATCTTTACATAATAAGTAGTTTCGGATGAGGAATGGTATGTACATTTCACATACACAATGGTTGTCGTATTTGTTTTTTAAATAAATTATAATGAAAATAAAAAAAAATATATAAATATAACGAATTTGCGATGGCACTGCTAATGCACATCCTCTCGCAATTTTGTTATTTAAGATTGAGAATTTGGAACTTTAAAAGTACCACGCTGGCTCAGAATTAGGCTTATATTAACTACTTTAAACTTTCAAATAATGTTATAGAACTCAATTGCCCTCCTCGTTTTAAATAGCTGCATTTTGGTTTTTCTATTATTTTGATGATATTTTTAATTATATTCTAGGTCCTTAGGTCCTACTTACACCTTATAATTGTGACAACGCTTACATTAGTATTTGCGTTACGATATACAAAGCCGTCAAATAAATTAAGCAATTTATTGATACATGCAGGGCGTTCTTTATCAATGTTATTTATATTAAAAAAAAACCTTTTAAGTAAAACGGTTTTATGTTAAACATACATTGCAATGTTTAAGATAAATGTACTAAAAACCAAAAAATAATAAAATAGATACAGTCGTACGAATTATAAACATATGCATAGACTAGACTAAAATAAAACCGTGGGGCACGTCAATTGTCTACAATCGTTGATTAAAATGTTTGTTTTGTAATGTTACACTATAATTAGGCAGTTGTTCAACCGACAACGATGGACGTGTGATAAGTAGGGCTAGAATGTGGAAACAAGCTAGCAAGCTCGATTATAAGCGAGTTTTAGGGTTTCATAGTGGTGAGCGAGTAGTACTTTTATCATATGTTTTGTCGATTAAAACAAACTACGAGCAGTGAAACGATTCCTCGCCAGCCAGCAGTGTGAATGTCCAACGATAAACTAGTTGAAACATCTCTTTTATTTACATGGAGTGTATAACTATTGGAATTTCCATGAGCAAGAAAATAGTAAGTAATTTTCACCGTCTGCGGGCCAACTGCCTAACGACGAATTAAACGATTCTTCTATCGCACATTAAGTCGATAATTTGTAGACAATTGAAGTGCCCCACGGTTTTATTTTAGTCTAGTCTATGCATATGTTTATAATTCCCACGACTGTATCTATTTTATTATTTTTTGGTTTTTAGTACATTTATCTTAAACATTGCAATGTATGTTTAACATAAAATCGTTTAACTTAAAAAGTGTTTTTACCTATTTTTATTTTCTAGTTTTTAGTTTTTTGTTCCCGTCGTTTCTGTAATCGACTATTTCTATCACCTTCACTTTATTTAGCTCGTTTTGCTTTATACTTTTCTTTCGCTTTTTGAAGCCTTCGTTTACGTTGTGTTGCAGTTTCTGTTTTATTTGTGTTTGTATTTTTTATATTTTTTTTTTACCATTTTGTTCCCACGAGTAATGGACATTTAAACGGTCGACCCCCCCAGAGGTCCAATAAAGGGCAAGGCTATGTACAACAAGATGCGCCTGAGTCTTGAGGGGAAAACGCTAACGACATATCATTTTATCCACCCTAATGCCATACAGTTCTCGGCGCGTTTTAACCTTTCACCTTAACTTGGGTGGTGTACCGCTAACGACGTATCATTTTAGCCACCCTAACGCCACACAGTCCTCAACACGATACAAAATCTTGACTTGGGTGGTGGATTCAGGCTGGATTAATCAGATACCTAAATTACAGATTCAATTTCTAAATTTAAATCTTATTATTATATCCATTTAGTGGCTGCGCCCATCTTAAATATTGAGGTTGTATAGTGCACTGTATTCTTCTTGTCAAGCCCTTTTATTTGATACCCATATTGGTGGGATTGATAAAAATTGTTATCAGCCATTTGGTAGCGGCGGCCATCTTAGATTTCAATTTTGCATAGTAAATTGTATTCTACTTGTTGAGACCTTTCATTTGATACCCATGTTGATGGGATTGATAAAACCTAAGTTATCCGCCATTTTGTAGCGGCCGCCATCTTGGATTTCAATTTTTTATAGTATATTGTATTCTGCTTGTTGAGCCCTTTCATTTGATACCCATATTGATGGGATTGATAAAACCTACGTTATCCGCCATTTTGTAGCGGCCGCCATCTTGGATTTCAATTTTTTATAGTATATTGTATTCTGCTTGTTGAGCACTTTCATTTGATATCCATATTGATGGGATTGATAAAACCTACGTTATCCGCCATTTTGTAGCGGCCGCCATCTTGGATTTCAATTTTTTATAGTATATTGTATTCTGCTTGTTGAGCCCTTTCATTTGATACCCATATTGATGGGATTAATAATAAAAATAAATTATCCGCCATTTTGTAGCGGCGGCCATCTCGAATTTATAATGATAATGAATAAACATAATTGTATTGTCACCAAAATCCAAAGTGTATACAAAATTTCAGATTAATCGGTTGACAGGAAGAGGGTGAAATTTGAATTACTAAATTTGACCCAAGAATAAATAATAAATAAAACTAACGGGGTGAGCTAAATAAAACCGTTTAATAATAATAAAAAAACCGTTTAAAAACCGTTTAAATAATAAAAAATACTACCAATGCTAATGAAGCAGGTTTAGTAGAAACGCATATAGATACATAGTTACTTAAAGACCTTAGTAGCTATCCGATATGGTCTAGTGGCTAGGATACCTGGCTCTCACCCAGGAGGCTCGGGTTCGATTCCCGGTATCGGAATAACTTTTTTTATTTAGATTAAAGGAGATTACAGAATTAAATAACACGTACAAATCATTCCTTTACGCCATCTATCAGAAAATCAAACAAACTCTTTTTACCGCCATCTAGTGGAACAAACCTTCACATCATCGCCCGCATATAATCGGTCCGACTACCAAGATTTAAAACTGTAGTTTAAATAAAAATACGACAAAAATAAAATCGGAAGTGCATCGTTTTCACGTAATAAAGTGTAAAACGCAGCGTGACCCGCATCGAATTGCATCAGACTACGAATGGACGAATTCGTCACGATCGTTTGCGGCGACGGCGGCGCCGCGCCCGGACGCGGCGGCGAGTTCAGCACCGAGGCCGGGAGAAAGCGGACCTATTGATAGGTTTTAGTTTAACAGATATTGTTACAATATATAGACACTCAATGGTAACAAAAACCTAAAATAGTTACACCTAGTGCTATTTTAATTGTTGCTGACTACACTTATGCCTATCTATCTGCCGTAGATCAATAAAAATACAACCATTATATCATTTATTTACACAATTCTTGACGTTAATATTCATTACAAGTATCTATTACGGTTGTCTTGAACAGCGAAAAGCAACTGTTGTAATATTTATTAAAATGATAAATAAACTTTAATTATAGCTGTTTCGAACAATGTCTGTAAGTATTTACTTATGATTTAAAGACTAAGTCTAATCTACGGCCGTTCCCAATAGACGGTTTGGGATTTTTATCAATGAAAAATCCCATAGATTGTGGAAATCGCGTGGATGGCGACACGAACGGGCGCCTCGACTCGTAAGCTTGAGGACACTCGTCAGACCTTGCTGCTAGAAAATCGTTCCGGCCACGAAGAAACGATAGAATACAGTAAATACATTTTGTTTTGAGGATTAATAATGTATTATAGTTTTGGGGATATGGTGTCAAATGTATCCTTAATATTGTCATTGTGTTATCGATTTTCAAAAAAAAATAAATACCTAATACAGTGTCGACAGCCAAAGGTACTTAAATTACCAGCGCCCCTACCTACACATTGACCACCTGATATTCTATGAATTTTCATGTCGACGCCTAGGGCACCCAGTGTCCTTCGGTGAAAAGCTAGATACTAGAACAGGCCTTCGTGTTCAAACCCCTTTGTCAAGAAATCACGGTCTTTAAATCAACAATTGAAGAATATATATCATCTTCTTTTTAGGATTGGTGTTGTATTTCATTTGATATTTTTTAATTATTAAGAATTTTGAGAACTCTTTATTCATTAACATTTGACTACGCGACATTGTCCGACATTCGTGTGAAACTATTGGGAACAAGCACTGTCGAAAGGCTTTTGTTCGAAAAGGGTATTTTCTTTACCGCACTACTAAAGGAAAAACGGACAAGCGCAAGTGGAATCACATACCGATGGTTCTGTATCACCACACAAGATGTTTGTGTTATGAGGGATTTTTCATTCACTTCGGGATCCTTATTATTTTTATCATTTGTTGTTTCAGTTCAACGACCCTGTAACAACACTGAGTTTAAGGCTCGTATGTGACACCGTTTTACAACTCAGGAAGATTTTTTTTTAAATTATAAAAATACGATTCTTGCAGGGAACTCCTTTAAAGTTTTCTTTTTGGTTTTTCTTACTGTTTATCAGAATGTCCGCTATGACATCACTTATTCTGTGAAAACATCAACTGCTTACGTATTACAATTCGTACGATATAACAGCCCCTTAAAGGTGGTACAGAGGGACAAAAGAACGAAGGGAAAGAAGACACGGGCTTCAGTAATAGGGTCCCGTTGGCCCTCTTTCGGTATGCGACGTCGAACACAGTTCATTTACCTTTTTTTTTTACAGTCGCAACTCTGTCCTTTCATGACGCATCATTATTTACAAACAGATGGACCGTTACGAGTTTAACGATCGAACAAAAATAATTACTATCAAAATTTAATTCAATATCGTGGCAAAAAATAAGCGAAAGTGGTAAGTTAATATATTATTAAGTAGAACATAAATATCACAACTAACATAAAAAAGTAAAATGGTACAAAAAGTTATGATATTGCCATATTCGAGGTAATATAAGATACGTTTTGAGTCAAATATAACAATTTTATACAAGAACCAAAAAATAATGAACGTATGTACGCACACAAATAAAAAATATAAAATTAAGATTTTTTTTATTTAGATATAAAATTGAGATAAAATTAAGAACTATAGCGATATATAATTCTCTTTAATAAAAAATCTTGTTCTGATTCTACGCACAGTAAGTATTGTGAACAGAAGCCTCAATCTGATTGCATCACAACAATTGAATTGAATTGATTTTTCGTTGTGGCTGAACGATCACTTTCAAGGGTCGATTGCGTAGCACAAAAAAAAACAATAGGCACTTTTCTATTACATAAAAAGATTATTTTATTTATAAGCAGTGTATTTTTAGTTACAGAAATTCACAATAGAATATTTATATGCTTTAGTTTATTACGTCAATAAGTAAACAAACATCTTCGATTTCAAGTATTAATTTCTCATAAATAATTAGTCAAAGCGACAGACGGTAAAGCGAGCATCTAAATAACCTTAACTGTACAGCAGAAAATTAAGATTTCGAAAAAACATTAGGGAAGTTACGATCAGAGTTTACGGTTTAAGTGATTGGACGCGATCGCGATGTTTCGACACGACATCTACTAATTATTTACATCGATACACTTAATCGATGCGCTGTGAGACTACTAATTGATAATCATTTATCAATCAATTTATTAATTTATTTAATGCTGTTCAAAAAAATCTTTTCAGTTTAAATAAAATAAGTCATATTTGATAGTTTATCAAATTTTAGAAATTCCATCTTTTGACCTGTCTTTTTTGTGACCATAAGCGAGATTTATTTTTTAACACAGACCCATTTTAATATGCAAAATAAGTTACATAACAAATACGAAGTACATCACTTAATAAATTATACAAATAAGAAAATCATTGACAAATATATATATATAAACAAACAATATTTACCTTTAAAATGCTAAATATTAAAAATTGATTCTGTATAAAAAATTTAAATCATCGGTATCACCATGTACAAACAGATTATTATTGACCTTAAAAGTCACTAGCGTAATGGTTATTGTCGGATTTTGCCCGTGTTTTTCTGTAGGTGATAATTGAAGGCACTAAGCGACCGACCTGACTTCAGCGTGCGGTACAGTTAGCAAATAACATAACGTGTTGGAGCACTCGACCTTCAGTGAGCATCGGACCGTCAAAGCTAACCCGGTCGAGAAGGACAGCACCTATTATAGACTAGCGGGCGAGGCGGGAGAAGCACGTTCCTGAATTATTACAGAATGAAGTAAACAATTTTTATTTGAAATCAATATAAGTGCCTGTGATAGGACGTGTCGATAGAAACCTAGTGCAGCTAGAATGCAGCACCAACAACCTATTCATTAAATGCTGGCTGTAGTCTCGAGTGACTAAGACGGGCTTTTCAATTAAAATTACAGTAATTTAAAATCTGCATTGGCAGGTGTCGCTCTCGCAACATAGTCGCGTCTAATAGTGTTTAGTGCCCGCGGGTCTATAGTCCGCAATTATTGCCAATCGAAAAAAATACACTTTAGCAATTCCAGCCTTTCCAAATTTAATATGCAACAGCGAACCAGAGATTACAATAAGTGAACATTACGATCTCGATTCACGATAAAAAATGAATAAATCGAACGTCATTAATTACGGACGAAAGTAAAAGTGTAATCTGCTCACATACCGTCAACTTGGCGTGAAGTTACCGAGCGCGCGGTCGCGTGATTACGACGAGAATCGATTACGGCGAATGAATCGATGCACAATGTTTGCGTAATCGTATAATCTGAGAGCTATGAAAATAGTAGCTACTTGCCCGTAGATAAATCAAATGATATTGCGCGATTTTCATTCGGTAAATAGCCTTTGGAGAGCACCAACTAAAAGCATTTGTTAGATTTTAGATCAGGCGTGTGCCAATTATTTTAAGATACAATACGGTAGGAAAGATATATATTTTAAAAGCAAATTTTCGGTTTAAATATTTAACGTGTATCGCATTCTAAGTAATTTTATCGAAATAAATAAATAGCATATCAAAAAATAGCAAATTCATATTATTTAAGAAACGTTTGGAAACTTCACAAATGAAATAACCTGCATAAAACAAAATATGGTTAAAAGCCCATCCTAAATGGTGTAAAAGCAGAATTATAAAGTAAGAATCCAGAAGTATATTACACAACCATGTCAAAAGCTCAGAGACAGCTGTGTGTATTCGAATGTAAATCTCATCGTGCGTGCTATAATCGATTATTGCGTAAAATATCTCGACTCATTGTACATCGAACGGGGCGTGAATACATTGACTGTGTTCATCTAATGCACATCACTAGTGTGACAGGGTGACAAATGTGGATACAGAGATATTTGTATTCGTGATGTTGTAGGACAGTCCTAGAGGACGGTTAATTGTTTACTATATTAAAAATACGCATAAAACATACAGCGATATATATTTTAAGATATTATGAAGATAGTTTAATATTAATTTTCAAAACCGTCTATTAAAAGCTTAGAAACGCTTCATTCTTTGCGAAAAAAAATCGTCCAGAAGGAAAAAAAAAATATTTTTTGTTTAGGTGATATACAACTTAGTTATTAAATCTCAACCGTTAAAAGATGGCCAAAAACATGTCGGATTACGCTCATTATAGGATTCCGAAGGCATCATTACAAAGAAATGCACTACATATGAAAAAATACGTTGTTACACTTTTTACATGTTTCTCCTACAGAATAGTTATAAGCACTTTAGTCGCCTATAACTAGAGAAAACAAGTAAGAAATAACATTTACAAATCTTTCTACTTTACGAATTCAAAATAATAGGCCACTTTAACAGAATGGATATAATCGCAGCCAAAATTATGAACAAACACCACAACGCCATTGGGCAACCGCCCGGTGCAGTTCTCAGCCGAGACAGAGTACAGAGCTGATCGCACAGATATGTAATTGTAACAGACGCCGAAGACGGTCTAAAGGTTAACGCACCGTGCTACATTTACTTGTGTTTATAACGTTGTTGTGTCAGGTTTGCATCATTCTCTGCTGACGCGCCTCAAACAATGTTTTTGACGTGAAAATGTCTTTTCGCTTGTTAAGTACAGCGATAGCAGGTCTAACCTTCTTTCATTACACAGTACAGTCAGATTTCATTCTCTAATCATTACGAGACTAATAATGCGATAACAACGGTTGAGGTCACAATAGATAGAGCATGTCTGTACATATTTATCGTGCGGTGTTTGTTATGCCCGTGACGTCATAGGGCTAGTGAAACGCCTGCACGTGATTGTTGTTAATTAGCAATGTGAAAAATTAAAAATTAGTGTAGCGTGAGAATGCGTTTAGCTATGATGTCGATTCAGATGTCAAGAGTTCGAGAAGAACTACTAGGACTCAAAGTACAACAATAAAAATATTCGCCGAAACATATGAAAAAATCGGTATCGATTTGAAAATTGCAAAAAAATGAAAATGTCTTAAATGAGTCGCAAATATGTGCAATAAAAAACACAAATCACAAGAAAGCTCGTATCAAAGAGATCATTAAAACCTTAAACATTCCATTGCCGAGCTAATGTCAGCTTATGCAATAAATATATCTTGACGTTTTCACGGAAAATCTACAGCACGGAGCTCGACTATGCCTTTGTAAATTTTATTTCAGATTTGTAAATTTTACTTAGAGACTTTAAGCCTCCCGAGCTGGCGTCGTGGATTTAGAATGTTTATAATTTATTAATTAGACTTTCAGGATTTCAAGTTCGCAAGCTTTAAAAGATAAAAACACTAAAAGTGTCCACTAAAAGAAGAATTTTTTTCTACTGTTTTTACTACTACTATTTACTACTACTACTTACTACTTTTTTTACTACTTTTACTACTTACTAATTTACCCGTAGTAAAAAAAAAAAGAAGTTTTTGCAAATATAGAAATGGAGATATTTGTTTTCATGCATTTGTGAATACATATCTTACAGTAATTGGTTGCGCTGAAACATATAGAACACGCTATTTTGGTGAAAATAATTCTTCTTCTTTTCTCTCTTCGGACTCTTCTCTTTGCGGCGCTCTTTATTTTAGGATTAAGGGGAGAAAAGAGAAATTTTTAGACCCTCGCAGCTTAGTACGCGTAGATAGGGTAGGCAACACACAGATACATAAATACGGGTGATTAAATAACACCTATTTGCATTAACCCGAAGTGGAAAATCCTAATTCGACGTTACACTATTTTTATTTAATCTTGTAACTAGTTAAGTTTCGTAAGCGGTAAGTGATTACTGATTACCCGGTTGCAAACTGTGATGTTTCGCGTATTATTGTTGATGTAAGCTCTCATCTAAGTTAGGCGCATAGACTTGAAGTTCTCCGTTGAAACGGAGAACTTCATTTATTTACAAATTTCTACATATATTCTGTACAACTTCAGTAAAAATTGTAAGCCAATTGAATTTTCATTAGAAGTGATGAATAAAATATCTAGGAAATTAAAAAAATACACGTTCGTTACATAAGCCCGAGCAATGACAAGACCTGTTTACATAAAAACAGGCGAAGTTACACAAATAAGGTCGAAACGTAAACGCGATAATTTATTTGTAAACATGAAGAGTGTCATAACCACAAAAAAAAATTCCTTGGGCGAGTTCTAAATAGCACTTAAGTTATTTCGACAGCGCTCGTATTAGCATAGCGATTTTCTCTGAAGAGGCGCACAATGTGCCGTAGCTTTAAGGCGACGACGCACTGCACTCGGCTACAGTTGGAACACTTTGTTGATTCGTTTCGGAACCGGCCAGAGACATCGGCAGGCAATTCCGCGCTTGGCCAGTTCTGTTTGCGGATAATTTTGATGTCACTGTTGTAACCCCGTTGTGAAAATGACGTCTCAGAGTTTCAGTGTAAGAGCCGATTTTTTGTGACGCTTTATATTTTCACATCAACCGTTCTGGCTGTATTATATTGACACTTTGTAATAAAGTTTTTAAGTACCAACATGTTATATGTAAGTATATGAAAATTCAAAATATCTTTATTTCATAGGTAACAAAATAACACTTGAGATACGTCATAATTCTTTGCAAATTTACACTTTACCGCTCGTTCATAAGGCAATTTTCCCTCAAGAAGAACGAGCAAGAAGCTTAAGGGTAGCTCTTTTATAATTTGCACGTACATAGCCAAAACAAATACAAAACCTTTAAGGACGAAACAGCTCGGTAAGAAGTCGAGCCGTTCATGCCCATGGATAATTTGTCTTCTAAATATTCAAAAATTGCATAGTACCCTTTTTTACTGAGTGATTGTTTAGTAACACTCTTAAATTTACATAGGGGTAAGTCTTGTATATCTACATGAACTTTATTAAATAGAACCCTCTAAATTAATTTGTGACTTGACTTAGTCGACTAACATGTGAAATCAGCTTATTTTTATTTCTGGTATTGAGATTATGTCAACTACTTTTTTTGTTAAACATTTCTAAATTTTTTTTTTATAATAAATTTTCACAAATCAATCAATTGTGCATATTTGTAATATAGTTATGGTTAGAATTTGTATGTTTTGCGTGACCTAACAAAATACTGTCTACCAGATAAAAGTACATATGTTTGAAATTACATCAGCTTGTATAGTAGTAACGAGCAAATCACTATAAATTTTTAACCGTATCAAAAATGTTATATGAAGTAGAATCGATTCTTGATTGGGAAAATTTTATGTTACACATTTCGCTATCCACTTCGGGTCTCCCGTTTGTGCTAAACACTGGCAGGACGAGAAAAAATCTAACGCTAGACAAGTGCAATCCTTACACTCAAAATAGAGATATTAACAATAATGATAGCGTAGTGGTTGAACAGACCTCCGAGAACTAGAAGGTTCGAATTCGATCTTAAACGGCTTCGGATCGCTCTTACAAATTTAAATATCAATTATCACTTACTTTTATTACAAAAAAATACACATCGTGAATAAAACTGCATGTACGTAAAACAATGTTCATGTAAATTTACAATAGCATATAAAGTAGGCAATCGGAAACTTTTTATGTAACTAGAAATGTTAATTCTCAGTGACTACAATGGCACTGTTAATTGTGTAAACACCGTTTATTTGAGTAACAATTCGGCAATTTGAAACAGGACGCCACGTTAAGAACGCTCAATATTAATATAAAATATTTAGGAAGTAACGCTTTTTCAACCTCTTATTATGTTTTATATTTTATTAAATAAGTCGCCATTCGTGCAAAGGTTTTCATCTGCAGTTTCGATTTGAAACAAGATATTCTAATTGATACCTAATTATTACTCAAACTAACAATTTCCTGCTTTGTTCTAACTGGTATTGCGTGAGGTGCGCTACATATTTTAGATCGAAAACTTTTCTCCTAGAGTTCTAGTGTTTTTAGGTGTATTTTCTAGCATACTGCTAGCAGGTCTACAGTCCCAAGTTCACTTTTAATTAAAAACTTTGGTCAATAACATATATATAATTTTTAGAATATTGCAAAGGAAATTTATAGTCAACGTCGAGACGCGTCGAGCGCAGCGCGCGCGCCGGCACACCCCTGCACTTTCTCCATGTTTACACACGCACGCGTACCTACTGTGAATTTTCGCGCGTGCGTTGACGTAAGACAGTGAAATGTCGCTACGTGATCGATGCAAACCTACGTATTCCGGGTTTACGATAGAAATCCTCGACGGCAAAAGTTTTTATGGTTAATCATTACATCTCTTCCGTATTGGTTAGATTAATTCGTTTCATAATTTCTCTACATATAATATAAAGTGTAGTTTGGCGTATTTTTCAAAATCTACAATCA
Source organism: Eumeta japonica (assembly GCA_005406025.1). NCBI lineage: Eukaryota > Metazoa > Arthropoda > Insecta > Lepidoptera > Psychidae > Eumeta > Eumeta japonica. The sequence goes on from BGZK01001209.1 coordinate 82,045, forward strand.
CAATAAAAATTGTTTGATGAAGACCTAGATCCAAAGTGATTGCTATCGTGAAGTTAAATGTACTTAAAACAAATGTAATAATAAATCTCACTCTCATTAAAATAATCAAAAACGTATAAAGAGTATTTAACCGTTCACTGTTGGAACCGGATCATGCAAAAAGAGGAGTACATTCATTATTATCCACATTAATAAAATAAATCAGTAATAAAATAGTTTAATATCATTAAGCGTTTTCTAAAAACACCTTCATATTGTAGTTAATATAAAAAAAAACTGCCAATTTTTAAAACATAGTTTCTTGGAAATAGCACATGTAACCAGTTGCTATTATATTTTTTTAATACTAACATTTTTAACACATTTAATATAATGGCTTATAATCAAATAAGTCAGAATTTGATCATAATTATTCTAAACAAAGAATGTTGAATATTTAAAAAGCTCGATCATCGAGTTTACCAAAATATTTATCCGATTTTATCCAAAAACATTCGGGTTCGTATGTTAATACGGATCCGATAATAGCCGATTGCTCAAGTACGCACAGAGGAAAAGTATTATTTTGAAATAAGCCATAAGGAGAGGACAGCTTAAAGACTTGCGTAAGTCACGCCTCTTCTATTATTTGCAGACGGTTTAAGGTATTTGTGAATTGTGAAAACACCGCAAAGTTCATACGACTCGAGAAAACAGTTTCTTGTCCGACCGTGGTGAAGCCGAAGTAGCTGATAACTCACTTGAAAGAAACGTGTGACGACAAGCGGTATTATTAACGGGGCAAAGAAGTGAAGTTTAAAAAGTAAAAGTTTCAAAAACATTGTCCGTGTCTTTTAAATTTATAAACTTATATTCTAGTGTACACAATACAGTTCCTCCCGCAAAAACATTTTTAAATATGTACATGGATATATCAAAAATTTAGACTAAGATAAAAGTTGGTTCTGACTAAAGATAAATGAGGTTATATCTTATTAGATTTTCTGTGTCGTTAACTCAATATTTAACGTATCATATTCCTGTTTATAGATTACATGCATGTTCTTTTACCTTACTTTGGTTGGAGCCAACTCCAAAAAAGAACTACTTATTTGTTTATCAAGTCTGTTTAAGCAATTTTTAAATAGGTTTTTGTAGGCGGTTGTTATTACCTTTTTTTTGAAATTCTTATTTTTCACATTCTTTAATTGTCGAGCAATTATAACTTTATATTATATCATTTAAGTACTTTAGACGTGAATTAGGCCATGGTTAATAAAATTGACCAGGCGTCACATTTACTTGGTACTGAGCAAGCAGAAAAGGAGTTTCAATTTGTCCACTGGTATCATTCCAGGGTTTTTACATTCTTATTTGGAGGGCAACTGCCAAATTATTTTTCTACAAACTGTATAAATTATTCTTATTCTTTATAATATAAAAGTTTACAATTTATACAGATTACATGTTCCACGTTAAATTGATTCACCTTACTTCTACGGTTGCCGCTAAACAGTTCCGATGTGTTTCTGCTAAGATTGTCACGTTGGATTTATACAAATGAAAGAAAATATGTAGAACGATTAATACGTAATTAATTTTAATTCTGTTTATACTGAGTTTTACTAATAGCGATTAAAGAGTAGTTTCTGGCGACAAATAGCAGTATTATCTCCTAACTCCTAATCGTTAAGGAGTGATGTAGCTTCCATCATCAGCTCAGCAGCATGAGATGAAACTACCAGATACATATATTTGATTAAAAAAAAAAGAAGAACGTAAAACACACTACATGTGTTTACAGTATTTGAGAGTATCCCTCAACTGACGAAATATCGCTGGAGATACATAAAAAATATATACAGGCGAACGTAAAAGCACCTCCTTTTAGAAACAGGTTAAAAAAAAAGCGATGTCGGAGCAGACAGCGGGTTTCTCTCAAATCATAACCTAACCGGTTCGAACCCTGAGTAAAGACGAACTGTTCGCTCCGCATCTAACATGTGCATTAAGCCGTCGGTCCCGCATGTTGGCTGGCGCTGGTGACCGCCGTCTTCAGTGGCCCCTACCGCACCCTGGCCTAACGTGGAATGCGAACTGAACGTGGCCGCACGTTAGAGGCCGTTGTCGTGACGCTTAAGGAGCAAGTCTCTCAACCCAAAATCATAATATTGTGGGAAGGCGATGCCTGGGGTCGCTGACCGTACTCTGAAATAGAGCATTGTACTCTATTTCGGATATACTTTATACTCTATATATAACACTAGAAGAGTAAACGATAATGGTCTTTTAACAGGAAATCTAACTGTTTTAGCGCACATTAGAATTGTTTCTTATAGCCTTGGAAGTGCAATTATTGTTTTTAAGATGAAAATATACTTTTCTGTGTAAAAGTGATGTGTCAAATAAAATAAATATTAAATTACTACAACAGAAACTTAGGACAATAGAAACCTGAATTTCTATAAAAGACTGTTTTAAGTTTCAAATAAATAATACTCCTTATTATAATTTAATATTTGTTTAAAGTTTCTGAAATTAGAAGTACTTCATTTCTCCTAAATAAAATTGGCAACCTTATGATGCTCCTGCAGCGGTATGACAAAATTTTGTCAGAACAATGAAGATAATGCAATTACAAAAAAAAATGACAGTTAAAATTTGTGTTCGTTCGATTGTCGTATATTAGCCGTTACCCGGCCGCTTCGCTGAACACAAATTAAAATTGAGCAATGAGGTAATTATACATAGAAAAAAAGTATCCTATTTCCTATACCAGAACAAACTTGATCGATCTCAAAAAAAGTTATCTCGATTAAAATTCAGAAGTCAGAAGGTTACTAAGGGACATACATTCAAATAAAGATACTTTCTCATTTATGACATGTTATATGCAATAATACAGATTATTAGGTTGTTGGCAATTCATAAAATCGTACGCGCAGTATCCGATTTATGTGCGACACTCGAATACCGAGTCAGGTGTTTGGAAATGGCCACGTGGGTCGCGCGTAAGTTGAGCAACGCGTTGCGCAAACGCAGACCTTGAAGCGGCTACGGCGGATCGGCGCACTTATGTAACCCACTGTTTTTGTGAGCATTTAAATTATAGGGGAATTTTGATTGGATCGTGAGTAATGATTTTCCGTATTAAAATTGTTTAAAAGTTTTTAAAACTCGGCGAGAATTTTAAAAGGACGGTGACGAATTTCGAACGACAATTTAAATGACGTTACGAACCATAGACATAATTAATATGAACGTGTTGCCGCTTATTGAGAATAACTATAATGCCAACATAAACAAAGATACGACAACCAGGGTGTGCAAAACAAGTTAATGACTATTGCGGTTAAAAATTTTACATTGCCATGCCAAATTAAACGTACTGCCTGTATATAATTGAAATAATACCCGACCTCTCCGGCTATTCGTTTCCTTAATTATTTTAAATATTATGTACGTAGGTAATACTAAGATAATAAACAACTCATGTGAGTATTTGTATATTTAGTAATAAACACACTTTCATTTGGATTAAAATGAAGCAAAAATTTCTTTTAGCTATTACACTTCATATTTTATAAAACAGAAGTAATTGTTTAGATAATGACGAATGGTAAAATAAATATAATATATTTTTAAATACATTATTATATTTGTAAATGCACCATTCGTTCCTATAGCAATTTTTTCTCAAGAAAAACGAATAAGAAACTTTAGGGTAAATTTATTCAAATTAATTCAGCCAACCATAATTTCAAACCTATTACAGAAAGAAACAAGCAAATAAAAAGTCGAGCTGGTTATGCCCATGGGATATTTGTTTTCTAAATGCTTAGAAATTTTATAATACTTTTATTTTAAGTTTTTGTTTAACAATGACCTACATTTATATGAGCTACGTTTACATATCTATAGGGAACTTACTGAACCTTAATATACAGTTCCCTATAGACGAATTCGGGTAAATTATATTATCTCACATTACATAAATTTCATCTTCAAGTCTTTACGACGCTTACACAAATTTCATTTTTCTATTACAACAACAATGTACAAGCGGCCGGGCTGCGCACGCGCGGCACACTCAGCAGTCGCTTTCGAATCGCACTTGCCTTCCACCTCCGGGTTCGGCCGATGTTTATTTAGAACGCAATCTGTACGAATACGACAGATAGATAACATGTAGTAGAATTACAAACAAACAACTGTAATGCCAATCTTCACCAACATCACACATTTGATACCCTAAAAGTACAAAATACCCGCCGCAACGGTCTGGTAACATTATTCTGGCCACAACGACTTAATTCATTTTCAAAAGTCATTAAAAAACATCGTTTTCGTTCCAAGTGTCGTCACATTTGAAACGAAAATGCAGTTTTTAATGGATTTAAATTAAACTCACACTGTTCTACCATTCAATTGTTTCTGGTCAAAACGTCATATGGCGAAGATACAATCGAAATTGTGTTGTCATCGAAAAGTAATTGTTTTTGAGTCGTTACTTTCAGGTATTTATTATGATAATGACAAAAGCGCTACAATGGAAATAACAAAATTGTGAGTAGTAGAATTTGTAAGCACAGAACGGTTCGGTGGAACATCATTGCATGATATTAAATTTTCGTCCCGAAAAAAAAAATAAGAGACGTACCAAAGTTATATTGTGGAAGATTTAAATATGACAAAGAGACGGGAAAAGACGTCGCAAATAGCGGTATCGAGTGCGCTTCAAAACAGGTCATATCAGAAATTACATTATTTAAAAATTATGTACTATAATTACAACAATTGTAAGCTCAGCAATGTAAACATCTACTACATCATTTTTATGGCAAACATAATTTATATATGCATAAATCTTAATTATGTTTAACAACATCACACTGCATCACATAATGCTTTATGGCATTAAGCATTTAAAGCACGTTACGCATGTGAAAAAAATTGTCGACTCTTTAATATATTAAACACATAAATATAGGTGTGATACATTTGAATCATTTGCGATATAAAAAAAGTATTAAAACCGGTGACAGTTAAAAAACATTCTGCCGAAATTACTGGCCGCCGATAAAGAATTATATGTGACCGGTGAAATATTATGAAAATCAACGATGACAAGTTCTGATTAAAAGTACAGTGACGATGTTTATACTGGTGGCGATGTTTTTGATCCTCGGGTTCGGCGTGTTCAACGACAAGTACACCTCGTTTCAGGACGTCGTGTTCAACGGCGTGAAATACATCGATCTGTTCAGGCCGATTTCGAACTCCAGCGAGCCGAAGGAGAGGTCGGCGAGGCCCGGCCGCGCGGGTACCTCCAGCAAAAACATCAGTGATCAGTTGTAGCCACGTACGAGGACACCCGAGACCGAACGTTGCGTCAGGATCGTTTGAGACGTCCCATTTAATTGCCAGTCCGTGGGCGTAACATTTTCTAAGCTGACGTCAACAGGCAATGATTGAAATTCTTGTAACATTAGAATAACATCACACCGAACGGCGCACAGTGAATGTAGAATTAGCATAGAAAGAGGAGATACATCGGTCGGTCTGGGAGCGCGACACGGAGCTGGGCGCAACCTGCTTTTGCTGCTTAAAACACGAAGAACCTGTATAAGACTCCGGACAACACTCTCGACGGAGCAAAAATGAGAAAACTTGGCACATTATTTAACGGGTGTAAAATTGGAAACTCATAAATACAGAATGCAGAAAGAAATACAGTACATCAAAACAGGCGGCACGAACCGAACTCACTGATCTAACCGTAAAGTTATTTAAATTTAAGTGATCGTGGAGACGAGTACAGTGACATCGCAGTAGTAGATATGTATTTGATAGTTGAAATAGAAGACAAAACGAAATCAGTCGGTGTGTTTAGCGCGCCAAAGAAATGAGTTTACTCGAATGCGACACGGCAGTCGGAACTACACGCCCGCTATGTTGTTTGACAAGTATTGAATCGATGATAACGCCAATTTATATGTAAATAAATTTTCTTTAAAATAGACGCGATTTTTTTTTAATAAAAATTCTTTGGATCGTCGGTAACAAGAATATTTATTGCTTATTTATTTAATTTGGACAGATTCGGAACACTCCGTTCACAAGATTTCCAGCGGAATTCCTTTGCTTTTATTTCTACGATAACAAATGTCGAAAGTTCGAAAGTTGGGTGGACACCTGTCATACAAATAGAAATTACGCCGGTCGCATATGCCCGCTCGTATACGTCGCAGACAATGTAACGTATCGGCTTATTTTCATATGACCCGGATGTATTTCTTTAATATAACATGTGGTTGACAACGACTGGACAAGTTAGCAATGGTGGATATGTTTTTTAATATTTTACGACAGTGAATGCGTGTAAAGTAAAAAAGTGGCAATGAAATAAGAGAAAATGTTTATATTTACAAAATGAAAACCGGCCGAGTTCAAGTCCTATTCGTACACGAAAGGTTCCGCACCACCGTAAAATATTTAACGTTACATATTTTTTAAAATAGCTTAGTAAAAGAGAAGGAAAGTACTACAGCAATATGTAATTATTCGTGAAGATCTAACTACATACGTTAATACTTTTGTGACAAGATAGTACTATTTTTAAATTACTGTTATATATAAATCTATTATTGAAGTGAAACTTCTTTATCGGCGTATGGGAGAAATTTTATAGCAATGTAACGTTTTTCTGTTACGCGCCATCTTTATTTCTGGGTAACATTTTTCCGTTACGCGCCGTATTTATTCAACGTTTTAATGTCATCGTGGCATAAACATAATTGTTACTAAGGCCACCTGTCACATATACTTTCTGTCAACACCCTAGATCTATTTACAGTTTGTATATATTACATTTTCCTATTATCCAAGTTGAAACCTTTTCAACCGACATACATGAACTATATCTCACATTCTTTCATTGGTGACTCGATTTTATATGTAGCGTTCGATAATTTTCCTACAATTCTATATGGCCCTTTATAACATCGCATTAATTGAAAGTTTTACCTATCACCCTTCTAGGTACATATACCATTACCAAGTCTCCTACATGAAACTCTGAACATTTCTATTTCTGAAACTCAGTAGTGACGTGAAAAATAATATTTCAATTAAGTGATTAGCAAAATTTTATAAAGTTATTGGCAAAAGAATAAAAGATATTTATTCTAATTCCAGTGGATTTCTAACAGAAGTAAGTAATTAAACCTTTTTCTAATACATTTAACACGTGGGTGTGATTACGGTATTTATTTTTTAAGTTTATTTCAGGTTAACCTTAGTTTTGATTGTAAATATCAGTGAGTTAAGCCATTAATTACAAAAATATATAATAACGATAACAATAATAGTAATAATTCTATTATAATTAATGAAATGCTATAATCTTAGTAGCAGAAAGGTGAAATAATTGTATTATTTTGTATCCATGTCTATGATAATAAAAGCCTTTTGCATAAACTTTATCTAATTTAGCTTTATTCGACCAATTTCTGTGAAGTTGTAAATAGTAAATCATTTTTCCAAAAATGATGTCATAAAGAAGTTTCACTTCTTACGTGTGTACACTAATACAGGCACTTTTTTTTCTTATCTATTATTTATGAACTTTGAACATAAATTTTGCTCCGGTCAGTCGGATCTCACTCGATTTGATATTGTACCCACAACGGTTTATGTAATTGAATAGTACACTATAAATGCCACCATTCATTTCGGTGTTATTGGGGATGTTGTCTGTTTGAGTGTTACCCGTAGTGGTTGCAACTTGACTTGGTTGTAGATTTGACTTTAAATCAATATTATTATGCTCAAAATATTGGTTAATATTTCTGTCTGTCATCTTTGAGACATTCTATATGAACTTGTGTTTTTATTTATCGTTGTTGTAAATTAGTGTATTCACACTCAATAATAAGCACTAAGGTCAAACCGAATTTGACACCGCTGTACAGAGTAGGAAAGAATTAGCACTAGTCAGACTTATTCTTAAAGGTTTGTATTATTTGTTATTTTACTTGAAAAGTATGAATCATGGTAGACGTTTGTATGTATTGGCATTATTAAATTGAGCAAAAAAAAACGCCTACAAATCGCATTCCGTATACGAGGACCCCTTTAATTTCTAACTTTATTTTATTTTTATTACTTGTTGTTATAGCGGCCAAAGTAATATATATTGTGTAAAACTTTCAAGCATCTACTTATACAGTTCAAAGATACAGCCCTGTGGACGGACGAACGAACAAACAACAAAAGCTTAGTGATATGGTCCCCTTGGCACTGTTACAGAACCTAACGAATACAGAACGAATTGAAAGCATTAAGAGAAATTAAAACAGCAAATATAACGCACCAAAGATATAACTATTAAATTACCCATGACGAAAGGAATTACAGATCTATAGTAAATTATCAGCAAATCCTACTCTGTACTTGAGAAAAGGTAAAATATATTTGAAATTATTTCTATAATAGTAATACAATAAAAGAAACGTCTTTAGCAACGAATTCGCAATTCAACTGGAAAACCGCAGGTTCTAGCACAGACAGCTCACGGTGACGAGATCGCCGGACAGCTGCTATTAGCTTGAGAATTTCATCCATTTTATTTAACAACGGGTCGGACCATCAAAGCAAACAGAAAAATGTCTTATGCTTTCACTTGTTCAACCATCGATTGAGATCTCAAAAGCTCTTAGCTGGGCCGCAGTGCGTCCTAACACAATACCCCCTGAGATAACATCGGCCGGCTAATTAAACGTACGCTATTGTACGAACAGGTTCGCGTGTAATTCCTACCACTTTAGTAGTAAAATATAGAATGATTGTACAAAAAGTCATTGTCTTTAGTACAAGTTCTATTCTTTGTGAATTATTTCAATTCAATATTGTTTTTACAGCCTTTCCGGGTTACTCTATGGTTTTTGTGCCAAACTAACGAGATAATATAGTAAAATTATAACGCATCCATATGAAATTTCTTTTTATAAAATTATGGAAGGGCATCAAAGCGAACCAAGCAAATAACAATGATTGGTTAACAACTGTTTGCAAAGTGCATACTTATTCTTACAAATAAATATTACCTTCGAACTACATTAGGATATTAGTCGTTGGATTTGTTTGATAAACGAAGGCAATACGAGACCTTGGCACAAAACTGCATGTAGGTAGGTGCTTCTCATTGTTTGTAATTACTATAGAAACAAGTAGGCTGCCTACTCACAAATGTATGTACCTAGTTAAATCTAATACATATCAGATTAATGAACATTAGAAAATTCTACATCTGTTAGGATTCAATTGTTAAATTAAAATAGTATAATTAAAAAGCAATGATATTGACAACTTCAGGTTAGTGCTTAAACATTAATAATTGGTGATGTTTTCTCGTCAACTTCTACCCAATTTAGTTTATAATAATTATGTTATTCTAATTACAGGATTAATTTGAAAAAAATATTCAATTAAGTATTCTGTATTAAAAATATGTACATTATTCTTAATTATTCCTTGTTTAATGATAAAACTATTTTTTTTATTTCTATATAAATTTTCAAAGATGTATAAAAGTACATATTATAGATATTCTTAAAAAGTATCTGGTTACTCTTGAATATAGGATAATTTTATGCCCATTGACACATTTCTCGATTGAGCATGCAAGTGCCGTATCGAGTGTGGCCTAAGGCCGTACGAACCTACACCTGCATATACATGAGGTATTCGACGACCCACGACTCCTTTCAAATGACGCAATAAAAAAACAGATTCCTCATCTGATTCACAATAAACTGAGAAACAAGTATACTACATTAAAATGCCGCTAATTATTTCTCATCATGTAAAAGTCAAGGGAAGATTGATTAATATTTTCTAAAACTTTTGATCAGATCTTTACGAAAATTGTACAATATTAAATTTGAAAAAATCTAGTAATGCCTTTTCCTTTACCTGTCATCTCTTCTTTGATTATTTAACAATAATGTATCAAATAACCATTCGTCGTCTAGTCTATCCGTCACTATATACAATTTTAAGAGTTTTAAGCCAACGTTTATATAACAAAGAATGCACCGCGAAAGTATACAGAGGGTATTTTCACCTCTCCAAAGCGGGACACTTTTTACATAATTCACGGCGCTTTCGCGCGACAGGTTTTTGCTGCGGGACCCGATTCTCCGATCGGTTCTTTTCGCCACGGCGCGTGCCTTATTGCCCCCAAATAAAATTCTATTTATAACCGCTTAACGTGTTTCGATGCAAAAAAAAAAAAATAATCGAAACACAATAAAAATGATATCTAGCAATAGAATATTTTCAAATCTTTACCATCAATCTTTCTAGAGAAGTTATACCTTACAGGCTGATATTTCAGCAAGTAGTTAAAATATATTGTAGGTTTTTTTTGCGTATGCAGCGTCCGTATATTATAAGCTTCGATATATGTGATGTATAGAAGCCACGTCTAAAACATATATGATTTCTCTCTCACCAATTAGAACAAGCGGTGCTAGTACAACGATAGTAATATGTCCATACTTCGTAGTGCTCAGTCGTGTGTTTGTGTCTCTATTCCAAGCGTTTGTTTATTACAAGAATCACACGAATGATGGTTCCAAAACTGATTTAAGATGATTCTAGAATTAAGTGTTGTGTTTAAAAAAAATGTGTTTGTTTTCAAAAAATTTGTTATTGTTGTTCGAAAATGAAATGACAGGCGTCTGGCATCGTCAGTTATCATAGGACACATTGACGTTTAAAAAAATGTATAGCAAGATTATAATTAACACATTATCAACGGTGTTCTTCAGTCCCATTTGCAATAGTTAACTGCTAACCGTTAAAGTTAAAAACCAAACACGCCAAAATATCTTAAATACATTGGCATTCATGACATTACTTTAATATCACAAATGTCAATACCTTTAAGACTAACTTAATCAACTGCCAATTATGAAATTAAAACAATGTATTTTGGCGTGTTTAGTTTATAAATTTAACAGTTGATTATTTCAAATGATAGTTTGAAGCACGCCGCTGTAAAAGATTTTTAAAAGACTATTTTAATAGACTGAAAAACAAGTTATCAATTAAAAATACCCCCCCGCCCCCAACGAATTTATATCCGCGCCTGTATGACTATTTCTCAGACCATCAGGCTACCTAGATCACTAGATCACTATGTTTCTGACATCTCTAGGCCGTCTCGATTTGTTATTTGTTCTCTCCACTAAAACCGTAAATAATCGTAAATAAATTAAGGATAGTATCTGTGCTGGAAATTTTATGTTAGAAACAGAGGGGAGTTGTAATATTGTTCTTAATGCAAGACACAAACAGACACATAATTAATAAATTTCTTAGAATAAAAATGCAAAGTGTTCTACAATTATTTATCATGTAATTTTTTTTTAGTGTATAATATTTATTAGTGACATTTGAAATATTTTGATAATGAGTCAAAGTTCGATTGACATATTTCGGAAAAAAAAAGGTTTTTAATCAGCGGCATCTGTCATGTTAAACAAGACCATGAATGACGCAGCAAAATGTCATTATGTTTACGAGTCGTTTCTTTTATTTTGCACGAGGCCACGATACATATTCGATGACCGTATTACGGTCATTAGTTGCGTTGTTTTGATAAACCTGCAATGAAACTGCTGCAGAGCAACATACACGCGAAGAATTAACGTTTAGCCAAGGTTGTATGCATCACGACTGGTGAAGTAGAAGATATGTAGAGCAAAAAAAACAATTCTGAGAATCAATCATACGTAACTAACGACGTTTTGAATGTTTTTAAAATGTTTAAACATGTATTCCGTTGCATCAAGAAGTTTTGAAAAACATAAGATATGTCAAAATAAACTGGGTTTGAACTATAGAAATATGTTGAACGAATTCATTAAATTTATGTTTAATCTACTTTATTAAAACTGCCAAAATAATCTATGAAGTAAAGACATTTTTGAGTTAAAACTCAAATTTATTACATGACTTACAATTTTAAAATTGAAAACAAATTTGGATTTTAAAATTGTAAAGCACACAATGAAACCGCGAAAGTGAGCGATTATTTTATTTTTTGTGTGTCATTCCAAATCAATGAATCACGTAGACTGTATCTGTCACCCGGGCGTCAATGTCAAACCGCTACGTGACGATCAACAACAAAAAGACTCACTGATTGGTGTAACGAATTTCGTATATAAATAGCCGCTCATTTAGTTAAAATGCGCTAAAAGGAATTTTAACGAGTGATATAAAATATGATAATTTATTCCACGTTTAGATAATATTCATAATGACCGATCGTCGAGTTCGACCACCGCGTCACTGTACACACTGATAGGTTCCGTAAACTTGACTTTACAATATACTCCAATAAATTCTTAACATATGGATAATTAGGTTACCTACGAGTAGACGTGATCTATTTTTTAAGTACAACTTAGAATGTATAAATTTACTGTAATATCCGTGTAATTTTTTTTTTTTGGAAGCTTTGTAAACTTTATGAAAATAATTGCATAGAAAAATAGAAGAACATAATATTCGCAGTTTAAGATTTTTTTTTGAAAAACAGTGAGAATAATATAAAATAACGTTGTATACATCAAGGCCGTAAAATGTGTTTAATAATTTATTTAAATTTTACAGAACTAAAAAGTAATAATTAGGAAAAAATAATTGAAAAAATTGAGAAACCGGACTGTGCAAAAGTGAACTGAAAATATGGAAACAAATAAATAATGTAAAAATCTTCCAACGAAATATGACAAATATTTGCAGTCGGAGATACCAGATTATGGCCCATTACTTGTGCGGCTCTCGCTCCATGAACGTCTCCGGCTGCAAGTGTTTATCATATTTCATTAATCGATTATTTACATTACCTTTTTTATTTATCTTATTTGATTAAATGATTTTTTACCATGTTTTCGTAGTTTAGTTTTTAAATTTCTTTAATTAATTTTTAGACCCATTTGCCCGTTGTGCAAAATATTCCAAGAAAATCGTTCACAAGGAGTAAACTCCGACCGCACGTCGGAACTGCCACGCGCCGTTATCGCTCTCAGGGACTAGTCAAGTCACTGGGCACGAGGTATTTGAACAAGAAATTAATTAGATTACCAAACTTCTTGACCCTCCACGCGGGCCCGATACGGATTGAAGCTACGTAGTTGACATTAAAAATATTTAACTCCATGTAATGAAACACCTTTTTCCACAACCATAGCCTGTTTATTTTCCACCACACTCAACGTCCGTCTGACATCTACTTCCATTTACCTGCCTCCCATCGGCCGTGTTGTCCTTTTTTAATATTTATTGGCAGACTAAAAAAAATAATTTTAACAGCATATCAGAATATTAATACCCGAAATTAACTCGCACCTTACATACATATATTCGAATACGTCCGTCAGTCGTTTACGAGGCGGCGCGAAGGTGAGCCAGCCGCGCACGTGCCGACCGACCTACACATGTAAATTAGCACTGTTTACGACGTTTATTAAAAAAATAACATACGTTGAAATAAACGGAGTAGACAAGATATTTATAGCAATTTGCAACAAAACGTGATTATAAACAAAGCAACTAAGTACCGAGGTCCTTCGATCGGTAATGTGATTAGGCCGATGTGGGCATAATATTTGTTACTTTTCACATAAAACAATTTTATAATGTTTTGTGTGGCGCGAATCTACTCATATACAATCGCTATGGATCTTAATGAGCGAAGGCCTTTGCGAGCCTAAAAATTTCGTAACACAAATTTATTACTTGTAAAAGTCGCGCGTCGTCGTCCTTGCTTACAATTATTTTTCAATATACACCAATAGATGGCGCTAATTACACTTTAATTTTCTTTTGCTACGGCGTATAAGGGGCCCGAGAATGCAATTTAAATTACAAATTGAATACAAATAATTAAATAACGAATGTCGATATACAGGTTTCCATTGTCAAAAAGATATTTGCATATCTTACGCACTATTTCGCAAGTGCGTGCGAGTATTGTAACTGCAGTGTCGCAACCGTTGATTTATATGTTACCATTCAAGTTTAGAACTGGTATTGCTATCATATTATGTTGAAGTACCTACATCTGAAATAAATCTCTTATTTTTATATGAACTGATGGTTATAATGAAAAGTAACTAAGACATTAGAAAACTATATTATCCTAATAAAAGAATGGAAAACAACTAATGTAATCAAATACGACAACAAAACGATAATAAAAAAAATTTGCCCCGGGTGAGGATCGAACTCACGACCTTAAGATTATGAGACTTACGCGCTGCCTACTGCGCTACCGAGGCCGTTACGTCTACCTATGAAATCAGTCATTAGTTGGTAAATTACAGAGTAACAATAATTTTTTTTGTTTTATATTCAGGTTTGATCGCTCATTTCAGTTTCGACCAGATCAATCGAAACTGATCAGTTTACTCTGGACAAGTATGTGTCGCCGGTTGACATTCGCTGACCTCTGACGATTTGACTACGTCACACGAATAAATAAAAATTGTTATGTTAATATTTATTTCCGTAATGTAATGGTATTTGTTTGATAACAAAATAGAAGTACTTCCTCGAATTGTTAAGAAATGAATAACAATTGATTCCAGAAACCATAGACATTGCTATAGATAGATAATATAAAAACAGGCCAAGAGCATGTCGGACCATACTCAATGTAAAGTCGCGAAGCCATCGCTACAAACAAATGCACTACAGATGGAAGAGCTACGTTATTACACTTTTTTCCATGTTTCCCGCACATAATAAGAATAACCTCTAGTCATCTGTAAGTAGAGAAACAAGTAGGTATTTGGACTATTACTATTCTTAAAATAGTTTTAAGGTAAAAAGCACCAGCAAAAGAGCGTACCTTCATGGCACTTATGTCCTTTTGTTGAGAAACGCAGTTTTTCGGCAATAACTCAAAAACTGTATACCCGATTACGTTTAAAATAATTTTCGTTGAAATTGTTTATTAAGTTTAATATTTGTACATTTTTTCATATTTTTACGACTTCGGTTTAGAAAATAGAGGAGAGGGACACAATTTCCGCTACTTTCGAGGCGATTATTTCAGAAAATATTAATTTAATCAAAAAGATTTCTTAGAAATCTTAATTTTCTTTAAAGTAATATTGAGATATGTGCCATGCGTTGATGTTTGCTGAAAAAAAATATTTCAGCTTCTGTGACGAGTATGGAGTATCCCTTTAGAAATATTTATTTTTGTTATTTAACTACAAAACTTAGTAGCGACTTATAAAAGACACGTATGCACTGAACTTCAACAATATACATCTTGTAGTTTTTGAGAAAAATGTCTGTGATATAAGGACGGACGGACGGACATGAAGAAACTAGAAGGGTTCCGTTTTTACCACTTTGGTCGGAACCCTGAAAATATTATAATAGAAAGAAACCTTAGTACCTATAAGCATTTCTATTGTGAAGATTGCAAGTACATAAATATATTTTTGATAGTATAAATATTGTATTTTATCATAATATCTAACGAGATTATTTGTCTGTAAAACAAGACTAAACATAACTTAAAAATCCATTTGAGTTCTTTAAAAATTGGTTGCCTGTAAAGTCGGTATACGGGCGAAAGTTTTACGTGACAACGACTTTGAGTGGTAAAATCATTTTAATGTGAATATTCATTCGTATAGTAGGAAGAAGGATGAAATAATAGTAACAATTTAAAACATTTATTTATACAAAGAATTATATTTAAAACATTAATTTATACAAAGAATCTCGCACTGAATTTCATATTAACAAAATTTTATTTTTACCTTTACACATACATACTGTATTTATATACAAATATACATACAATAACTTGCAATACATTTGCGTACAATGAAACAGCGTTTACTACAACTTAACTTGTTCCTATCTGAGTGGAAGGGACGCGCCTTTCACTTTTATGTCTGTCTCTCTCGCTCTTAGGCGGGCTAACCATGCCCGAGTGGAAGGGACGCGTGCCTCACTGCTCTCATTGTGAGCGCATAACGTGAGCGGAGCGTAACGCAGTTTCTTGAAGTGTCACCCGGCAAACCAATTTATAAGACGTTGTCACGTCAAAAATTTAACAAGTCTAAGTTTGGGCAGAAACTAAAATAGTGTCCGAAATTAGTTTTCGACTCCGTTTCAGCTGAAAATCTAAATTTAGTCAGTCACTAAAAATATGTAACCTTACACTTACTAGACTTTTAGTTTGTTAACTATTATCAATTTTCGCATCCAAATATTTCAATAGATAACTTTTTCGAGCCACCAGCGAGGAGATGAGCATCCATAGACACAGACAAATTCGGAAGTCACAGATGCGTTGCCGACCTGACGGATATCTGACGGAGGGCGGCCGGAGCGATGGAAGGGGGAGTGACCACCGGAACTCTCGCTCACGGACGGAAGCAACACCGAAAGCTGTTACTGTATTATATGGGAGTCTGGTCAATCACCGGTCGAGATGATTCTACCACTTAAAATTTGTATATTTTTCATAGCATTTGTTTTGTTTGCCTTGCTTTAGCCACACGGACTCCGAAAATAACTAATAGGATTTAAAGGCGATTTTATTATTGTTGTTATTGTTACTATTTTGTATAAACTATTTTCAGTATCTAAATAATTAAATTTGATTTGGACATACAAAGAAATAGATTTTTAAATGTCCAAGCTATTACACCATAATAAATTGAACCACACCGCGAGCTGTTAGTTTAAATCGACGCAACTGAGAACGTACAAGAATGCGCTTAAAAAATGACATCGAGTAACCATCATTAGATAGAAAAATATAGGGACATTTAATACGTATATTATAGCAATAACGCTAAAAGTAATAAACAATATTAATGTGTTATTCATATATTGACCGCATTATCTGTTTTGTATTTGTTCATTAATAGACAAATATCAACAAAATCATGAAAATAGACGAATTTGAGAATTACTTTTACAAGTAATTTCACAATATGAATGATGGGTGATGTTCTAAAATACAATTATATTCTGAACGTTACTTAATAATACGTTATTGACATCTGTTTATTTTTATAGTAAGGTGTGTCTTTTAACTAAAAAATGTGATTTTTTTAAGGAGTTTCCCTTAGAACCTAATTATTATAAGGGATCATCCATAAATCACATCACAAATCAAAGCGGAGAAAGGGGTCTACAAAGTGCGACATGTTGCGACAATAGGGACGAGTCATAAGCTTCCTGACGTCACATGTTAAAATGTGACGTCACGAAAACGAAAGTCGAAACTTCAACAAAAAAACTTCACCAATCGACCACTGCGGACGACCTGAAACAGCTCATGTCGATAATTCCGCTTATCGATACAAATGAGCTAGCGGTTCTAAAATCCGCGCCGCCGCGAATCCAACAAAGAAACTGGTTTCTTCAATGGAACACGCCTCGTTCGAAAATAAACCCTTTCTATCCAAAAGCATGTATTTTTCTTTTGATGCAAAACATCTTACAAACGAATATCTCAAGAGCAGAAGCCTCCGAGACCGAATCTGCCACCAAACAAAAGCACCTGAAATACATCATTCTGAAGGATATATCTTTTTTTTCTGATTGCCTGCAAAAAGCTGCCTCGTGGGGCAGTGAGACAAAGTCCTTCATAAGTGACTTAGACAATACGCTCAGGAGTAAAGGAGTGACCCCCGTTCGACCTGTTCCAAATTCTATCTGGCGCTGTCCAACACGCCAATGCTAGCAAGGGTTTTCAGACCAGGGGCGGCATTTTCATAATAAATTGTCATTTTTAGTTTGTTTATTATTATTATTTTCTCATACCTTTTATCCAAGTCATTTAATTTGTAGCCCAATTTATGTAGTGTGAATATTGTATTCCAGAAATTGTTAAATATATTAAAAATATGTTTATATTTATCGTTATTGATCAATTGTAAATTTGTTGGTCTAAAATAAATTCAGAATACTGATATCTTTAAGTGCAGGTATTTGACGCGACGGGCGGTTGTCGCAGCGGGCGGGGAGTGAGACCTTAGCGAAACGCGAGAGAGCGAAGAAAAATATCTCCTCCGCCTCTTTTGAGCGTCGCCTGATTAAGTCCTCAAGCCACGTCCCCACGCGACGCTAAGACCTCAAACATGGTAGCGAGTGCTCAGTTTGTTTTCGCTTCAACGCTAGGGAAACCTTTTTTAGTCCACGAATAAGCAGGAGGCTAATAGCTTGAAAAGTAGTCACCCCCGAGGGGGTGCTTTTAATGCTTTATGCTTTTTGCGCATCGTAAGAAAAAAAAACCTTCTGTGACAAGGACGGGTCCTAAAACTTACGACATTCGTGTGATTGATGTGATACGATTCTTTTGTGATGTACTCCTGCGTTATTATTAAAGTTTATTTCCGTTTGCACACCATCTATATTATATATATATATACGTAACGGAATACCACGGATCGACTGTTCGACTCGTCACGAAATCTCTGAAACTATAGACTAAAGAATGCCTTAATTACTCTTTTCGGGTCGGCTCACTAGAAACGGATTTTACACAATTCCCATACAAAAAAAAATTCATCTACCATCACATATACTCCCACCCCCTTTCACTCCAATGAACACATAATGCGGGACGGTGAGCAGAGTCGGGAACAAAAGAAATTGACGACGTAAGCAGGGCCAGGGTCTGAATTGAGATGAGCATAACGATCGGAATTTTGATTTCGTAGTGACGCGACGATACAAGATGAAGGAATCCATTTTATGTCTACGCGGGCGGAACCGCGGGCCAAAGCCGGTACATACACTATGGATACGTACGTACTAGAGGGAAAAGTGGGTACGATCATGTCTAGCAGCCTTTCATTTTTGAAAAAAAATCACATATAAATTCGTAGAAAAAATAAAAGTTTTCTTGTTTTAAATTCTTCTCGTATACATGAAATCTTATTTTTGTTAATTAGTTTAAATTTCGTAACGACTCTCACGGCTACGAAACCATTTGTCCATTCAGTGGTGTAGCTAGCCCGAGTGTCACCCGAGGCGGATTTGAAGTGACACCCTAAAAATCAAAACTGTTGACTTAAAGAAAAACTGTAACGATAAACAACGTTTTATATCTCGTTGTGCAATTTTTGTGAAAAAAAATTTGCGTTCAGACGAACTCGGGTGTCACCTCTGAATGGGTGGCACCCGGTGCGGGCCGCCCCCCACCGCCCTCCCCTAGCTACGCCACCGTGTCCTCTTACATCTCTGATTAGACGAGACTGCAAACATCGACACCTAAAAAGTCTTCGAACTGTCCAGCATCATGGCCGCACTACCCGTCGTGATCTCCGCCTTAATGACTGTGTTTTTGCGGCGTGTCATCACCACCCAGACCGGCGTCAAGGTCACGACATCGCGCTACAACTCCAAAACGATATCGAGATCCTCTTTATTCGGCTAATTAAATTCGATTATCATTTAATAAGATGGTATGTGCTAAAGCGGTAGCCTTTTATTGTCTCAAACAACTTAAAAACCGGATAAATTCAAATCGAACTCGTGCAATATCACATCATCATTTATGTATAAAACGAAACCGGCCAAGTGCGAGTGACACACGCGCACCGAGGGTTTCGTGCTACAACACAATATATTCGTGTAAAATCTTAAAAGAAATTGTTTATTTATTTACGGATTCTTAGCACAACCCCAATCATTTTCTGTTTGCACTATGATCACGCCAAATTTGACGCTAGTATATGTTAGTTATTTTTACAATAGAGCAAAAATGAGAAATATAACTACATACTTGTGATTGTCAATTTGTACTGGACATTGAAACCAAAGCGAAACGAAACAATCAATAGACTTCTTTTAGGTTTTCCTGTAATCCATAAATAAACAACTATTTACTGTATTTTTTTCAAAATTTCAGGCGCACTAGCCTTGGAGAAAAGGGGGGAACGGTCAATTTTCATCTATTTTCTTAAATAACTTTGAAATTATCTTCTTTAAAATCAACTTTAGGACCGTCGCAATAATTTTGATATGTCATGTGGTACAGTTTGCAAACCTTTTTTTTTTTAATTTTCTTATTTACTCCTGAAAAGTGATCTTTATGTTTAAAATTCATTTGTTTACTTTTCACGTCCGTGTTTGGAACATAGACGTATATATGTATACCGTATATCAACTCAATCGGTGTAGTAGTTTCGGAGCGAATTAACTGTGAGAAACGGACAGATGACTGACACTTGAATAATTTTATAAGGGTTCCGTTTTTTGGTTTTGAAACAGGGAACCCTAAAAAGTATGTAAAACTATTTTTAGTCGATTTGATATTACATTGTAATGAACGTAATATCGAAATTATTTTAATCGATTAATATCGGCACATCGCTTCTCCATAAAGCATTAAATCTCCTTAGTGTTAATTCCAGGGGCAGGTAAATTATAAGTATTTTTATATTGCACGTTATTTATTTAATAAAATAAATATATAGAATAAATCTAATTGCTGATTCATCCCTGCCAACATTGTCTCACTAAAATAAATTTTTGGCCGTCACGGTGGGCCTGGCAGATGTGAAATATTTAAGTTAATATTAAAATTTATAATTAATTAATATGAGTAAAGCAAATATGTAGTAAGATAAAAGAATAAAGTTTGTCAATAAAATTAATATATTTTCTTATTATTTTACATACAATAATAATTAGATAATGTTTAAATTTGTAAATAGAAAATATATTTCGATTTCATAATATATCACTGATTAGAATTCTTTTAGTAAGTCTGTCAATTAATTAGTAAAATTATCATTTCATCAATCAATCAATTAATAAAAATAAATAATTTCTAGTCAATTTTATTAATTTTAATTGTAATTAATTATAATAGGTTGATGTCACAGTAAATAAAACAATAATAATAAATTTATTTTAGAAAAATATTTCAAATTATATGTCAAATTAATCAATGAAATCAATTAAATAACGAATTAAACTCAAACTTTATTTTGGGGACAACAAAGTCAAAATATAATAATAACACAAAATAATAATAATTTTATTAAAATATTTCCAGTTTTATATGAATAATTTATTATTAGGTTAATTAATTAATGAAAATAGTAAATAATTTAAAGTCAATTTCTTAATTTGAATATTAGCTGAATTTAATGTATAATAAGGTGAAGTTAAAATAAAAGCGGCGATGAAGTGAGGGCATCACGCCATGGCAGCGTAACGCCGTTTGCCGTCCCGGCATTCGAGTCGAATTTACTGCCGAGGCGCGCCAATAAATGTTCACATCAACTTTTCTTCTAGACACACATTCTAGACTTAGTGATTTAGGATGTGCTCCGAACTTATTCATATTTCATGAATTATATGTTATATAACGTAATATGAGTTTAACAAATGTGGATCCTCAATCTCAAGTACAACAAAATAATATGGAACCTTGAAACTTTGACGTTAAAAACGATGGCGATTAGTAAAGTTAAGTGGGCAAAACACCATTTTGTGAGTCCATCCATTGTTTAAATAAATTAGTGGTCGCGTCTGTTTAAACCACAGGTTTTTACTACTTCAGCAGAGACAGAAAAAAATTTTACATTATCCCTTTTACGACACAAAAACCTAAATAATAAATTATTTAAAAAAAATACGAATTTATTTATATTTTTATGCTATGGTATTTGAAGCGTAAACATCTGAATTACAAAATATATGAATAAAATTGCTCATAATAAAAACTTTACAGTGGTAAAACCTCTATTCAAATATTCTTATAGCATTTAAAAATACGGCCAATTTTAGCTAACTGCAATATTGCAATAAAAATTAAAAACTGAATAAATAGCTTTCATTACAATTTTAGTTGAAACCGCAATTTGCCATGTCAAACACGTAAGGATTGTTTTAGTAAAGCGAACTGTTGCCAAAGCAATGAATGTAGGGTAACTAGAGTCAGGACAAGTACATCAATTAAAAATATTTCCAACTGTTCTTGCTACTTACTTAGTCTTCCAAGTTCTAACGGCTCGCTCGCAACGACTTCATAACCTTAATGGCGGATCATTGTGGAAACACTTTGTCGTGTTAGAGCAAATTTTGACACGGCGTAACGTTTGGCCGATGTGGATTTGAACACGCGAACCCGACTACGGCAAAGCCATCAGTTTAAACTGCAAATTTAGTAACACATTCAGAAATGCCGTGACGTTAAAGTTAAAAACGTCATTACGCTACAGCTGAACAATACCCGGCTTCGGTTACATGACTGCGCTATTGCAGAAACTTGGCCGACGCGATTCGCGCATGCGGTTTTGTTTTGACATAAGTGCCTGCCGCCCGGGAAGATGGCCACCGGCTGGCTACTGTTTTCAAAGCGGCCTGCAAAAAAAATCGCTTATCATGGTTTAGCGAATAGCAGTTCAGCAATCGAGCTTTGCTTGCCATCTTTCAGGTTTGTCGTGGAATAACGATAACTTCCCCGTGGAAAATATGCTTATGTTCGTTTTCAAAATTACATATTTAGATTGTTATTATCTACGTGTTCCATCGACATGTAGTGCCATCTGTAGTTCACGTCATATAGTGCTATTTGTTGGTGAGAACCAGTAACTTGGTACAATGTAATCACTTGCAAATTCTACGAAATGGTGCTAAAAAAGGAACGTTTAAAGAAAACTCTCTTTTTTTCAGAGGAGACGCTCATATGGTTGAACATTATCAAAATTCAACGCCACCAAAACCCTTGGGGCCGTTGATTGATTGTTATTATGATGTGATCAGAAAAATTTCAATACCTACCTATGCAGGTGGATATTTATGGAGACCAGAAAATGTCCTTCATCTCTTCATACCTTCAGCAACTCTGGTAACACCAGAAAATTGTTAATTTAAAGCGATTCTACCATTTTCATGACCGCGGTAATATTTATTACCCAATGTACGGGCGATTCGGTCCACTAGCTTAAGAAACTACAAATTGTATACATGTATTTGCAAATGCTACCGATGCCACCTGTAGTTTAACCAATAGTCACACAATCAAATATCACAAAGTGTCGATCAATCAATGCATTCGTTAACGGGCTATTGATTTTCGATGGAAGCGTAATCACACAAGTGAATAAACGATAAAATATGTGTTTAATAAGATTTTTCGGTAACGATATCTAACGAGCAGTCGCACACTGAAGGCTATATGTTCCAAAATAGGGAATATTAGATGTTTAAAATATATAGCGTAAAGAAATGTCACCCTGCGCATTCTAGGCCAATGTTCATATATGTTCATATATGTTGTATCACATAAATAGACATACAATATCTCGATGAGAGGAATGCGGCCACACACCTAATACATTTTTATGGTCCTAACCAAACACGAAGTTCTCATCCATAGTCATGGGAGGATCTTGAATATTTATAATACATTATATTAAATATTTAAAACTGGAACATAAGCTGTCTATGAAATATACAACTGATTACTAAAACGATGATATATCAAAATAAACAATTAATAATCTCAATAAAATAAAAGACGGCCTTATATTATCACACGTGTACACTGGCTAAAGTCCACAGACACTGACAATACTTCAACGTTACCTCATAATACTTCAGTGTGGCTTTCGATTTCGTCGGTACGGTTAGAGACCGAGATCAGAATCGTAACCGAAATGAGGATTCAAATAGAGATAAGAACTAATATTGCATATATCGCTTTCATATCATGTACGAAACTAGCAGGCGTACATTTTCTTTGAGTCCGTTTTGAAAAAAATGTTTAGAAATCCGAGTGTGTAGAGTACCGGATATGTTTAGAATACCGGAGTGCCTCCTCCACCATCCCACTCCATTCTCCATCAGCTACCCAAGAGGCTGGCAACGCACTGGTGACTCCTCTGAGATGGCGGATGTTTATGGACGGCGTTGACCACTTACATTTTAGCGGCTGGCGTGCTCGTTTACTCTTCGATATAGGTATAGAAAATCAACTTCGACGTTTAATGACGTTTTAGTGTTAATAAAAACGGGTGCAAGTTTCGTTCGAAAGACATGAAGGCAACTAAATGGGCATAGTGACATAAAAAACAGACAGACAGACGGTCAAACAGGCAGGCGGCAAAATAACCAAAGAAACTAGCAACGAAACCAGACGAAACAAATATTTAATCTGCACGTAAAGAAAGCAGTTGTACACTAACTAAACTAACTCGTAATTGTCGAATTTTTATACACGTAAATTATAAACAATTAATTTATTCTGATACACACGAACTAATTGCAATCTGAAACTGAATACCTATATAAACATCGTTATAAAAGTGAATTATTTTGTAAATGTACCGCTACACCAAGAATCCAAACAGACTTTAATTATCTGGAATACAGATGCGCGTAGAAAGTATTTTGAAGTTCTCTAAAATGCTAAGCGCGATGATAATGCCGCGTGTACAACGCGTCTTACGGTATATCATTAATAAAATTAAGGAATAACTGTTACAGCTTACTGTTCTGCATTTTTCCAACAGTGAAAGCATTAAGATCTACATTTCGGCTAAAGGATTTTGTACCTAAATTAGACAAATTTTATGATCTAAAATTAGAAAAAGAGGCAATGTCACATCGTGACATTAATCAGGTCAGCCAGATAGGCTTTTGCTGTTGGTTGACATGGTTACAATTTATGATTACTTTAATTATTAAATAGGAAGTTGAATATTTTGCCAAATAGCATCTTCCTTTTGTCTTTCGCCATAGCACATTATTGTATTTCGAAATTGATATTACATTGGAGTACAATAATCAATCGAGAGTCACCTTTCTAATTGAAAGAAAAATTACTGCAAATCTTACAACTTAAAGTAGGAACAAATAAAAACAAATGTCCCGGAAGGGTTTTATTCGATTTTATGGATCCATTTTAATTAGCATTTGTCGCATATTTAGAAATAGTGTGTTTTAACAAAACGATGATGATACATGTATTTGTGTGTGCGTTTCGTAAAACGCAGCAGTTTAATTACGATAAAATTAATTGCAATTTCTGTGCATTTAAATAATTGCTCACTATTTCCTAGCGCATCTAAACACTTAATAATCGCTCGAAAGAACACTATGAGATGTGATCTAAAACTCATTAACATTACATTCAGCCTCCGAATTTCAGTTATAAGACTAACTTTATATCTGTCGTCTATGGTCCACGCTACCATAGCCATGGGCCATAATTTGATGGTCCCCGGTTATGTGCGCACACGCCATGAGAGAAGGCAGCCGCGCGTTAAGCGCAAACCTGTCTAACCGCCTATTACGTCATCGCATACTCCAATCCAGCATAGGTACAGTTGTAAACGATAAAAGATGGACGATGATGTTTTGGAGCTTTAAATTATTGAAAATGTCCGTCGACCGACTATTGATGTCTACACTGAAATAATAATTTATTTGGCACCAGTGGTACAAATATATTCATCTCTTGAAAACAAAAGGTGTACGTAAGCACGACATAAGCTTGCGTATGTAGCCAGAAAAGTGGATAGCATTCATTTTGAAACTTCTATCAAGTTGTGATGTGATCAAAGGTTTTCACTGACGATGTCTTCCTTTTGTGGTTACCAACTGCCCCATTTTAATAGTGTCCATACTAATTATACAATGTAGATTAGTTCCTAATTAGACAAAACAATAGTAACGGGAGTATATCCCCTCTAGAGATAATCGAGTACGAGTTTTTTGCTATGACTAATAAGTATTGTTTAATCTTTGATATTACTACTTCGTTTACTACAATTTATATACACAAAGGCAATGGAGATAGGGACAGTTAAGGATAACACACAACCCTACGAGCTTATCCACAATGGATAATTATCCATTAAAATGTATGGGTCACGAATTAACTGGGCCTGGCCCCCTAATTATAAGTTTGTGTCTGGAAATGGGGGTCGCGACTTACCACTACCCGTAATCGAACCTTGACATAGAAAAAGATATAGAAACCAAACGAGAGGTGTGTATTGAATTAGACTGTGATAAAAAAACCTCACTATTCTTTTATAAAGATATTCACTATAACAACACATAGTCTGTGAAAAAGCCAACCAACTGCCTGTGAATATTTAGAGGACAAATATTCACGGACATAACCAGATCAACTTCTAGCGGGTTTGTTTTTTTTTTTATATTATAAATTTATATATGCTTGAAGATGAATAAAGCTCCCCTCAAATTTCTTGCTCATTCTTCTCGAAAAAAAACTGCCTTCCGAGCGAGTGGTTAAGTGTTAAAGCGAAAGAGTAAAATGTAAATCCTTTAAGTATTGAGATGTATTTCAAGTGTTGTTCGTGACCTATGTAATAAAGATATATTTGAATTTATTAAGATTCAATAGATCAGTCTTTTAATCATAGGATAGACGAAAGCAAGGACAGACAGCGTGTACTTAGCGATATGGTAGAATGCCGTTGGTATCGTGGAGTGTGGTCGGCACCATTTGTTAGCACCCTTTGGGCACGGAATCCTAAAAAATACTTTCTTAGTGTTTTAATGGCTATACTATGGTAATAAATATGGCCGGTGGTGACAAGTGAACTGACCCTTAAGTCTTTAGCATCAGCTAGATTTGCACACTCGCTCTGTGCCAAGACACGTTACCTCGTTTATCCCTTGTCACCGTACAGTAACAATAGCCGACAGTAGCGCCGAACTTAGAAATAATTATGTTTTTTTTATTCGTTTCTTTCATTACCTCAAAAACAACTTAATTTTAAAATGGTCTATTTTTCATGAGACTGATCAGAAAACGTTGTAAAAACGTGTCTTGGTCAGTGGCACGCTAAGAGAATTTGTCGCCTCTATCTGTCTTGTCTTTCGTTCTCTTTATTTAACCATCACGTATTTATATAATGAGAAAATGCCATCAGCGCCAAACTGTTTATTACTTATGTTTCATTTCAATGCTAAGTTCGGATGGGTATTTAAATATTAGGTACCCACTTTGTCTCACATCTCGTGCTCAGAATTCGCTATTATAACCAATCATATTTAGGCATTTAAGCAATAGGAACCGACAAAGTGCAAGCGGCGTGCAGTAATAATTTATAATATTTTCTTTGTACAATACAACCCCCCTAAAATTACTCTTAGAAATATTTAAAACGATGGCGGTGTAATTAAACGAATTTCAATTTTCCCATAAAATGGGTCGAGTGTACTGAGCACAAAAAAGCAACGCACAGAAAAATTCCTAGTTAGATCGATTAAAGCTAGCAAATGCGGCGGTGGAATGTCTTAAGTAATGTACTTGAAGTAACTGCTATACCTAGATTTAATGACAGGTAACAGAGAATGCTGTCCGCTCCACGGTGCGTCCCTATATGATAAATATTTGGACCAAATTTCCATCCTAATCTCGATTTGAATATTATTAGAAAAAACTTAAAACTTATGAGTCGAGTATATACAGACTTAGAAGATAAATGTTACTTTTTTATACAGATATTCAGTAAAGATCTGTTCAACGTTCTGCCATAAAATACAAATCGATACAATACATTCGACTCCGGCGTCTGTCCGTCTAGCGCATGTCATTTTACCCTACCGCAGAAGGCAATAAGGCATTGCTATGTGTGTATGTATGTATGGCTCAATGTTACAGTCTAGCACCTAAACGAGTCACCTGTATGCGGATGTGGTCACACGGCTATATGACTATGTCTCTCATTATCTCAACCGATATATACGTAAGCTCCTACGCCCGCTTGCGACCTGTATTAGGTATTACTAAAATTAATCTTTTATATGTAGGTATATATGATTCGACGAGGTCAATGTTTCGGTATTTAGTCTCAAATAGGGATCACTACAGAGATCAGTATCGAAGTTAGGATCGATATGAAGTTTGGATTACAATTAAAATAATGTATTTAATACGGTAATGACCGGTAGAATACACTTTTCATACCATCTCATTAAGATGTCACTATGTGAGATTTACTGGAGCTGTTCAGTCTGACAAAATGGCGGTTAGTTTACGCCATTTCAAATTAAATGTGCCATAATTATATACCTACAAGGCTAGTAGAATAAAAAGGATTCTCAAGGTGTTTAAGGACTCCAAAACAATTATTTGTTTGGTTCCGTAACGTAGCAGAAAATTAAAGCAATAATATTAATAAATATACAATGAAATAATAACATAACAAATATTTAATGCATACTACTGACAAATAAAACAATAATTTGTGTAGGCAGGTAAAAATGCATCTATGAAAGTTACGTTAAAATCATTCTAACTAGTATTTGTGTGAATATATGAATAATTAAAATAATTAAAAAAAAAAGCCTAAAATAATCAACAGATAGCAACGCACTAAAAAGACCGAAACAAGATTGAGAAACAAACTGCTAAAACCTAATGAACTCTTAGTTTAGTTTAATGACTACTTATGAGCTGAAAGCCTAAGTTAAATAACTTACATAATGTTTGGTAGCGGGCGGGGCCATTTGCAAATTATAAATCGTAACAAAATTAATGGGTCCCAAGTAAAAATTAAAAACGGTGTCCCGCCATTTTTCCATTGTTTTTCTGTCCACCTAAATGAATGAATTTAACCTGGATATTCGATACATTTTAAAGTTTTATTACAAAAAAAAAAAGGAAAAATGCGACACAAACCGTAAAAAAAAATGTAACGTTTATAAATCTAATACAGTGTCGGTGTGAGTACCACAAAACTGGTTCAAGCGTTTCAGTGCAATAATTTTGATATCAAAGATGAACCTCGTTCTGGTCGAGCTGTTACGGATAAAGTCGATGCCGTTTTGGAAGTGCGACAAGATCGGCATATTAATTCTTTCGACGTAACTGAAAAGCTGTGGATTGGCCACAGAACAGTTTTAACCAATTTTAAAAAGCTATATACACAAAAAAGCTCAATACTTGGATGCCACACGAGCTCACTGAAAGAAATTTAATAAATTATGTACTCATTTGCTATTCTCTATTAGAACGTAATGAAACCGAACCGTTTTTAAAAAGATTAATCAGTGGTGATGAAAAATGCATTACCTACGCGAAGAACGTGCGAAAAAGACCACGGTCAAAAGGAAAGCAGGCTCCACAGACTATAGCGAAACCCGGATTAACTCGCAATAAGTTGATGCTATGTGTATGGTAGGAGGATTGGAAGGGCATTATTCATAAGCTTTCAACAGCAGGACAAAACCATTAATTCAATTTCGATTCCCACTGCTTACAGCTGAGAAGACTCAAGCATAAAGTATAGAAGATACAACCGAAATGAACAACAGAGAGGGTGTGGTTTTTCACCATCGTAATGCCAGACCACACACATCCTCAGCCACTTAGCAAATATTAAGAGAGTTTGTTTGGAAAGTGTAAATGCATCCTCCATTTAGCCCCAACCTTGTACCCTCAGATTTTCACCTGTTTCGGCCTCTTAAGAATTCTTTGGACAGTGTTAGGTTAACATTAAGAGAGGATTTGATCAGACGTCCCAAAATTTCTACAGAAAAAGGATTATGTCACTATTTACAAAATGGCAACAAGTTGTTAAACAAAATGGCATATATGAACATATATATTATAATTAAATGTAAATAAAATATGATGAAAAATTATTTTGAATTTGTATATAAAATACGAAAAAACTTTTTCCCCGACCTTATTATATCGAGGCAGATATTTATTTACAACAGAGAATCAACTTCTAATAATCTCTACAAACAAATTGGCGAAGGACAATAAAACGCTCATGAATTATTAAAATAAATAAAATTACCATTGACCACACATTTTGAATTCGATTATCTGTAATATTATGACAGTGATCAAAATTCGTGATCCTTTTATAATTAGGCACCAAAGAACTTGGTCGATGTAAAATTAGCCTCATTCCAATAACTACGCAGGTTATATGTTGTCAAATATCTCCATTACTGCGACACTATATAGCGTTAACTTCACATCGGTAAAGGGATTCGGCGAGGACTGTACGACGTTTAATAAACTCCTGATAAATGCTTTGTACTTCTTAACACACTTCTCTCTTTCAATTGTATTACCATGCGCATTGAAAAATATAGTGTATTACTACATCGGTTTCTATATAGTTTTAATTAAAAGTAGTCTCATATTAGTCTCAAAAGTAGTCTCATTAATATGAGACTACAAATGTTTTAAGAATTATTTACATTTTCATACATATAAAGTTCAATCTTGAAGCCTTGGTCTGCTTGATTGAGCAGGGTGTAACCTGATGATGGCTCGCACAGGAGATGAATGGATGGAAAGATCCAGATACAAATACACCTAAACGACCAGATGGAGCATTTAGAACTGGGACCGTGAGGAATTATAGTGTCAGAATTTGTATACATTTCTATGCCATATTTGGGCTATATTTTCAGTGAAAGTTCTTAGTTCGAACGGGTGATGTGATCCATTGCGTGTCCATAGCGACTGGACCTCCTTTTTCACCCTGTACATGGTTATCATCAGATCACATCCCAAGCAATTCTGAGTGAAGAACATAAGCTTCAAATTTACTTCGAATATATGACAACACTTTTTTTTTAATTAATAATACGTTTGTCTAATTTCATTCTCCAGTGTATTTAATTTTTTTCATATTTACAAAAGCAGCAGCTGTAAGATTAAAGGCTGAAGCACTTCACCGGATACATTAAGATAGAGCCTGTTATGGCAGAAGATTAAATGTGGTAGACTCGTAGACAGTTTTTGGAAAAAATATATACTTCTGTATTGGTGTCACTGATTCTAATCTGTTTATGCGATTACATACCAGTATATATTGATCTATAAAAAAGAGGACAGTCCCGCGCTCAAAATCGGCCGCAGTAGGTGACTGATAAAACAGACGGCTTAGCGCTCACTGCATTTGGTGTAGTTTTGGCGCACCTTCCGTTATGATGTTGAAGTGCTCTGTCAAACATTCATTATAATGAGTATTCGATATAGTATGTTGTAATTGTTAAATTAAAAGTGGCATTAAAAGCTGAGATAGAAGCCGACTTAAAAGAAATAGACCTAAACACCACCGACCTCGTACCTCGTGCGTTGTCACATTATTCGGTCGGTTAACAACAGTCTGTTCTTATACCAAAAGTCGTTTTGTTTGTTTTTTTATTTATTATATTTTTATACAAATCTTAAAATTATATCTAAAAGGGAAATCATACGATGCATTAAACCTACATCAAAAAATATATATTTATTGTTTTTGAATTTGTTTTTTAATAAATTATTTAATATGTGTTATATTCGTGAAAAATATGTTATTGCTTAATGAAATGCACCTTATTTTAATAATATGAATAATAAGAAATATTTATATTACACTTTAGAAATTATTCAGTTCTTTCATGTACATTTTCCTGATATTATGAATAAATTTTCTTATAAACTATAATCTTAGATGATAACTACATTAGGCTTTATTATGCAGAAAAATATCTTATTCTATTTTGATACATTCAACCAAAGAACAATAATACACATATAAAACAACGTTGAACCACACCACCGATGTCTTGCTTTAGAACAGTACATGCAAATTGTAAAAAAAAATATAACTTATTGTGTTCTGGTTGCAAAATGATTGTTATTTGTTCCCTTTGCATTTAAAAATGAGCCTTGTGTTATGATCTTACGGTTGAAACGCCAAATGATAAATAACGTATCTTCCCTTGTTTTTCTTTGACACTGCAAATGGTATTGTGAAATGTGAGACAGAGACATCATGTGCACTTTCAGCCACTTTTCGAAGTCAAAATGGTAAGCGACTGTGTAGGTATGTGTCTTTTATATACCTCAATGCCAATATATAAATAAGTGATAGAATGAACATAAACAATTCAGAAGCGTGAAACATAGACAGAGACACGTATTGTTTAAGGTTATAAGACTTCAAGTTGACCACGTGACTCTAAAACTCTGTGATTATCTGTACGTTATCATTTTAATATATAGAATATCATCTTGAAGTCTAAGTCATATGAATTTTGTAAGTGATTCTGTTATTTCATTTGTGAAATTTGTAAGAACGCTCGCGCCGATAAAACATCGATTTTTCGAGTCTCATAATAATATAAAACTGTCGAGTCATATAAAACTAACACGAACGAAATGTAATACTATTTTAATTCATATATAATGCAAAATATATAAAAAAAATCGATTAAAAATATAAATACTTAAACGTTTTCACAGTCTGCTACCGTCGCACATCTCTGAGAAAAGACATCAACGCGCGCCGGCCGCACACGACCTGCGCCCGCCGCATTGTTGCTCGTGTCAGATCTGTGGCGCGATGCGTTCTCCAGAATGAGAACAATAGAGTTGCGTAACAACGATATCCTGTAGCAGTGTATTGTTTTGCACACAAAATGCGAATAAATAAAAAAACAGCCTCGAATTCAGCTCGTCGAATAGTCAAAAGGCTGTATGAGGATTAAGCACACATCGAATATTGCTTATAGACCGATATTATTAAAATTGCCTCTGAGGAAAATTATAGTTTAGACAACTTGCTCTTTATTCGTAAGATTAATGAATCGGGGGTACCTTCTAATATTAGATTTACAAAATTTTATATGACTACGTTTGACTAAAATACAAATAAAAGAAATTTTATTGTAAGATATATTAAAAAATTTTGTACTGTATTTCGTATGCTCAAGTCGAGACAACGACTTTGAATGGTAAAATCATTTTAATGTAATATGTTTCGTATAGTAGGAAGAAGGATGAAATAATAGTAACAATTTAAAACATTTATTTATACAAAGAATTATATTTAAAACATTAATTTATACAAAGAATCTCGACTGAATTTCATATTAACAAAATTGGATTTTTACCTTTACACATACCTACGTAATTATAACAATTACATACAATAACTTTAATACATTAAAGCTATGCACTAATTTACACTACGCGCGGCATACCGATCATAGTTGACGGGGAGAACGCAACATTACGGGCTCTTCGTCCGGTGACTCATCGTTACGTTACCGAGCGAACACGGAAGACTCACGGCCGAAGCAAAAAGTTCCTGCACTCGCGTCAGCGGTGAGAATTCTCTATTGAATTTCCTAGTTAAGGTGACGCTTACACTACGGAATTACTGAACATATTATTAACACTACGTCCTATAACTTATTGTTCAAACAGATTCAAAGAGAGCATCATTTTTTAAATCACAATTCTAACAAAACATAAGTAACCAAACAAGTTTTCCAAATATCCTGAAAGTTTGCAGTGTACTGAAAATAACCTAATAATATATTTTCATGTATGTAGTAATATAAAGCATTTCATATGGTGAGCCTTTAAGTAGTGTTAACAATACCAATACTACGACACTCACAAATACGCGAACTGGCGTTCGAGCTAGTACTCGATACTGTATATCCTTAACTTAATAAGATATTTTTAACATTGTTAATAGAATATATTACTTAATCTTAACAGAAAAATCAAACCAGAATTGGGTGGACACTCAATTCACGTACAAAATCATGAACAGGTTTACTAAATTCCAACGAAGACCAAATATCGATTCATGTGGGTGTTACGTAGCAGTTACACACGACGACCGTTCTTTGTTACAGAGATTTGTAATATTAATCGATTCATAACCACAGCGAACATGTTTCGATTGATGACCGTGAAACCAAAGATTTCGTTTCGATAAAATCTCATCAGTATTACAGGAAACAAAAAGGAATGTTAAAAGTTATTGTTGATGCCGCCATTTTCTAATGACATCAACGCCGTCTGCGCAGATTTTTAATCGCTCCGTCGACATCATCAAGCACTGGCCGCCACAATTACACATGTTCTTTACACGCGTGAGCTTTCACCTAATACAAGTCGGCGTAGTGTAACATAAATATTTGATTGTTTTAAGAGAGTTTCGTTCCAAAAACACGATTGCTATCAAATAATTAACTTTTCACTTTCTTCACTTCTTCACTTTCATCCGTTTCATCGAGAATCTTCCACCCACAAGCGACAAAATAAGCAGAGACGGAAGTAAATATTACTCAACTACCGCGTCATCATAGAACTTTATTTGGGAACCAAAAATTCCTTTATCACTTTCCTTTATGTGTCAGATTTCCATTCCTGAGGCACGCCCCTACAACAATCAGACTTCTTTCTTTATTTGCTTTCTTAGGATCTATATATATATATATATATATAAAGTATGTCTGTATGTTCCGGGTAGGCTCCGAAACGGCTGGACCGATTTCAATGAAACTTTCAGAAAATCTTCAGATTGACCTGACGAGTAATCCTGTAAAGTTTGGTGACGATCGGAGCACTTTACTTTTTGAACTGTCAAATATAGGTATGAAAAATAAAAAAACACCGGGGGCGAAGCCGCGGGCGGGCCACTAGTAGATTAATAAATGTTATTTTGCAACGAATTACTTGCAAGGCAGAATTGCTCCCGATCCCCCAGCCCGGGGCGCGCACCATCAATAGCTGCGTCTAAAAACTTCCGACTGATACGGGGCTCACTTTTCCTCAAACTTCGAAGTACGAGTCGAAGACCCTCCCAACTATTTTTCGTCAAGAGAAGACGGTCTGGAGTTATGCGTAATGCTGAATACGAGAACACGACGCATGGCTTTGGCTAACGGCCAGTTCGAAACAAAAATTTTCATACGCCAGAAGAAATGAACTCATTCGCCTATGTGTATGCAACTGACGCATAGCACTACGTCAATCTCCAATTATCGCGTCAATTGTACAATAATAAATCCCTTTTAGGGTCCTTCAGACCGAATCATTTCTATTCATTAAACTTTCACATAGCAATTGGAAATCCGAATAGTCAAATAACTACTCTTTATCGTATTTTGAATATACTGAACACCTTGAGGATCTTTGAAGCAGTAATTCGCTTTGTCGGCTGAGTGACCAACAAGTGTCAATCGGAATTAAGCTTTCTTCTTCGTAAGTGTACATTAGTGTCATATATACTACTAAGCTCTTTTGCATTCAATTATTCTTATTTTATATTTTTAACATGACAAAATTCCACAAATATTTTCTTTTAATAAATAATCGATATTTTTGAGGATAATTGAGAGCGAAATTTTGATATAGGAATAAAAGTTAACATTATTTTACAAACAGAAAAATAATAATACGCTTATTGTTAAATTGCATCTGAACAAACACATGTCACGTGAAGGCTGCAGTGTAAGCCGTATTTAACTCTTAACAGCCCTGAGAAAATAAATATTCTCTTCTACTTATCTATTTGTTTCGAATAAGAAATACGTGACTATGTGTGTAACTGCTATTTAACTGAGGTTGAAAAACGTCATGACATATTTTTACATAGGTACTACAGAACCAATGTCCAGGAATTTGGAAAGTTACTTTGACGTAAGTAAAGAATCTAAATTAATAGTGTTACTTGCATACTCAAAATATAGGTATTCCATGTTAACCATAGACATTCATAAAATGTATGCATTCATCAAGGTTAAAGATGTTGTAACACTTCATGAGCAATTTATTCATATCTTTATTTGCCATTTAGCTTGATATCTACGCATAATAATGTGGCGGTAACTGGTTAACAAAATTTTATGCACTTCAAAAGAATATTTCCGAAAACTGACATTTATAGAGAATTTTTCATAAAATTGAAAATTCTGAATTAAATTGGAAATTTGAGAGCAGTAATGGCTCAGTGCCGCCAGAGCGTTTTCTGCACTTGTTTATTTGACAACACGACGAAAGCCAGCATGAAGGAACTCGCACGCCGAGGCCAAGTGACGACCTACACTGAGCCATGCGAGATCTGCGCAGGCGCGCCACCTGCTAGTGGCCACGGATTACTGCGAGACGAAGGCGAACACGACGGTGCCGTCTGTGGCTACACCGCATTGGGTACGTTGCCGTGAGGTTACGAAAAACTAGCAGTAAGTATGAACTCCGTACTTTGAGTTTTATGAATGGAATCGATCCAGAAAATCAGACAAACATTAAAGCTGTATGAGCAGAGGATAGTTTATGAAGAATAAAAAAAATTATTTCAATCAAATCAAAGAATTTGTTCGTATTGCACGCCCTTATATTATGACGTCATAATGTTCTACTGAAGAAGATGGATGCTTGTTAGATTTCTGAAGCGATCGAGCATAGACCAGATAATACGGTGTACGCACTAAATGAGGTAGGTACTGTTTACTAGCGAACTACCAGGGACCTATCAAAACCAAAGACCTATCAGTTACGTATGTCACCCATCTAAATAAACTTGGGAAGCTGTTCTAAATATAGCATATTTCTAAACCAATCGCCATCGATGGAGAATACTTAAATTCAATAATAGGTATACAAATTAATTTATCGTTCTGAATTATGTATTAGAATTCTAACGATTTTGCAATTCCGACGAGCTGATAGCACAGAAAAGACAATTAAAATTTATTTCTAGTGTGCTTTTTAATATTTTAAATGATATTAAAAGATAACCTAATGCAATGGAATCAAAAATAAAAATAAAATCAAAACTATATTCTTTTAAGTTCTAAAATACACTGACCACTTGTTTTTCTGTAAATTTATTGGTTAGATAATAAAGAAAAATACCCGAAAGATGCATTTTAGCACGAATTTGTTTGTTGAAAATTATTAAAAGTGAGTTTAGGTATTAAAGAATTCCATTAAGGAAGTCATATTTTATTCTTCTCGTAGGTGCAATTTAAAGAACTATACAATCCGGAAAAAATAGAGGAAAAACCGATAGAAGATGAACATGTGTACCTGGGTAAACAGTTGTCTTTTGACGCGAATAATTACAAGGAGAAAACGAAAAAGAATTAAGAATTAGACAGACAAATAAGCAGAACATAGAAGAAAATGTTAAAGTCAATTTGATAAAGGAACGATAACCTTAATATAAAAAACTGGTCAAGAGCGTGTCGGACCACGCTCATTATAGGGTTCCGAAGCCATTATTACAAAGAAATGCACTACAGATGAAAAAAGTACGTTGTTACATTTCTTCCACGTTTCTACCAACAGAATAGTTATAAGCACTTCAGTCGCCTGTAACTAGAAAAACAAGTAGGTATATCGACTATTACTATTGAAGTAGTGTAAACTAAAGTGCATCAGCAAAAGAGCGTATCTTCATGGCACTTACATTCTTTCGTTGAAAAGCGCAAACTCAAAAACAGTATATTCGTTCATGTTCAAAATAATTTTTGCTGAAAGTATTCTTTAAGCATTACCCTTGTAATTTTTCTCATATTTTAGACATATGGTTTAGAAAATAGAGCGGGGACACAATTTCTGCAAATTTCGGAGCGATTATTTCCGAAATTATTCACATAATCAGAAAAATTGCTAAGAAACCTTAAATTGTATTTAAAAGAACTGTCGAAATATGTGCCACACGTTGATGTTTGCTAAATTTTTTTTTCAGATTCTGTAACATGTATGGAGTGTTCCTCCTTAAAAATATTTATTTTTGTTATTTAACTACTAAACTAAATAGCGGCTTAGAGAAGATACTATACTATTAACTTCATCAATATGTGTCTTGTAGTTTTTGAATAAAATGCCAAACTATAAGGGTTCCGTTTTTGCCATTTTGGCTCGGAACCCTAAAAAGACTACAAGAGTTTCCTGCATTCTCCCAAGCTTAACCTCCGCTAGCCAGACTTGGATCTTCACTGAAAAAATAAAAAGCAAAAAGCTCCGCTGTTTATCCGTTCGCACGTCACAGGCTCGTGAACATGTATCTTTTGAACCCTAACAGGTAAACACTTTAAATTTCCACAGAATGTGTATTACCATAGCCGCTATAAAAAAATAGCAAAAACAAAATAAAGTTAAAATTAAAAAGGATTGCCATACAAGAAACGTATTTTTTGTCGGCTCTTAATAATGACAGGATATACCCGACCAAGTGCGAGTTCAACTCAACTTAATTTTTATTAAGCTATTAAAAAAAATAAATGTAGTGTTATATATTGTACATTGGTACAAAACACTGTGTGAAATTAAGACACGCACTTGGCCGTTTTTCCCCCTTAATAAACAGATTACTATTTCCATACACACACTGCTTGATACGCACTTATAACATAAATTTAGTACTAATAAAATTGTATTTGAAGATTATTCAGGAATGCTTTTATGTGGTATTCATCAAAATGGTTTCTAATCCGCAGTTAATTTCTGTTCCGCCACTTGCGCATGCGTCGACATTGCCAAAAAATACTTTCCCGGGCTCCCGCCAATATTTCACGTGTTTCTTGTGAGATGAAACAACTTTCACTTACACGTCGGGTTATACGAAAAATGCCCATTACCGGCCACTCCTTCGCCTGATGCTATCTTTGCGAATTCATTAAAAAAAAAATGATACATTTTTTGCCTAGGCATCTAATATTTTCATAGACTACACAACACACAGTAAAATGATACAGTGACAATTGAAGCGTTGTTTTCATTCTTGTACCAGGATAGGGACATTGCATTTTTGAGATAAAGAAATGTCAACATTTAACTACTTCACCGACATGATATTTTATCTATAGCATTATTATTCGTGGCTATATGTATAATTTATAAGTATTTATGAGATTTGTAAATAATCAAACTAAATTCACACTAAGAAAACGTATTGATTTCATAAAATTTCAATAAATGAACAATGTCTAGCTAGGACTAAAATGTGCGGGTTTCTTCAATAATACTTGGCTTCCAGAATAGCGTGCAAGCCTTTCGAATATAAATATAGTTCTCTATTATTATTTATTGAATTTCCAAGACCTATTTGTAAATAAGACTATACTTTGTACCTACAACATACCTAAGCAGGTTACCTACTTATTTTTTTTTAACTTGTTTAGTTCATTAGTTTTAATAATTTTTAATTTCTCTATTTCTTATTCCTAGACATTTCCCTACATTCAACAAAGGAGAGCACATACTTCGTCAGCTCTGTTGAGGGTACCAACACAATATTCAAAAAAATATGGAAAACGATTAGCAGTCAAGGTCGACCCCGAAACTTCTCGCTATGTTTCAACTCAAAAAGTTCAAAATTACACGTATCTACCTCGTAATGTGCGTATACACTTTCGAGCGCGAAAGGGGACAAACGTGAGCAAAACCCTTTACAACGAGTTAAGTAGAAGCAAACGATCAGTTTAGAACTAATTAAAAATATATTTTTTTCCACCGATAAGATCTGGATTAAACAAACCGATTTTGAACAGATTCACAGAATAAGACGAATCGAAGAGTTGGATTTGAACAATTATCGAATTGATAGTTTCAAAAAGAATAAAAGGAAAACAAAAAATGTACTTTGAGGTCACTTCTCAAAATTTAATCATTTATTTTTCATTAAATCTGAGGCGAATGATGCTTTTTTAAAGGTCCCTAACCCGATATCAGTCAGTTCACTCGTTTAGAAGCCATCTCTAACTCCTGAACAAGTTTGAACAGCTCTCCCAGCTCTCGATCTATTAATACCCATATGCAATGACATGCCCAATCTTGGACTCCAGCTGTCTCCCGACCGCATCAATGGGGCATTCGAGATATTTTTCTGGTACAGAGTTGATTAGTTTTTCAAATTGATCGATTTCCTAGTTTAAATCATGCAATTTTTTTAACAATTATTATGTTCGAATCAACATAGTTCGATTTATAAGTTTTATTATGAAAAATATTAAATCGAATGAGCCGTTTCTATTGCCACTAATCAGATCAAAATTAGGTAATCCTTTAGCTTATGAACATAAGATGAAATCTTGATTTTCTTAGTACGAAATGAAATGAAACCTTCCAAATTATATACGAAAATTTCAATTTTCTTAGAGGGAAATTAAAAATGATCAATCTACTGTGCAGCGACTGCTACTATGTCAATATTAAAGTCTATACCTACATTGTTTTTTGATTCAGTAAAGACAGACGCAGGTCCCTTTAGTGACATATGAATATCAATTTCGCACGACGACTGCACGACGCCTCGCAAGTCACTATACGCTCTATGCCGTACGCTCAAAGATATACCCATTTGACCTCCCTTCGCCTGAGAAAAAAAATCCTTATCCAAGAGCGAAACATAAAACAATATCCTTGACGGAGCAGGGCGAAGCACTTCCGCGGCATTATGCAGCCAGATACGTTCCCGAGAAAACCTATAATTTCATCGACGGTCGTTCGCTTTCTATCAACAGTCCGATCTGACGCCGAAGTTTCTCTCGAACAAAACAAAGAGAAGTTCAAACAGTGGACCCGTTCACTTAGAAATACAAGGTGAAAAAAAAACTGTTAACACAACAAGAGTCTACGTTTCCTTACCCGCAGCGCCAATTAAATTGCATCCAAGAATCCGTTGCGAATTGTTTTTCGGTCGGTCGTCGAGAGGAATATTACACACGATATAAGAGCACCATCGATATGTTTAGGAGTTACAAAACAGTCAGACGCTGCTCGTTTTTATAGTCTTAGCTTTCATTAGTATCACACGACTTCGACTTCAACTCGACATTGAGACACTCCGTCCGAGTCACAAGTAACCAGATACAGTAAATAACGACTTTTATCAACGTTTTGTTCACAAAATGAACTCGTTATCGAAACAAAACTTCGAGAACACACTACCCTCTGCCTCGTCGGACGTCGGGTAAACTACTGCGCCAGCTTACTGCACTCGCCGCCGGCGGCGGTTCTTGACGTCTGCTCTTCGCTTGATTCCGCTCTAAGTTATTTGGACCAATAAGATGCCGGCATTCGCGCCGAGAACGATTGTTACGCGGTCGAATTAAAAAAACCCCTTTACGCGAACTCCGCTGCGACGTTGGTGATGTATTCTAATTGGTAGTATTATACGTTAAAATGAAATCGACACTTTTTTATCGCTTCTGTGCTCACCGGTACGTGTGAAAATATGTAGTTTATTATTATAATTAAAAAATTAAAATAATTGTATGTGATTTAATTGATTTTATATTTTACGTCGATACCGTTATTATAAGAACGCTTCTCCACTTTTTAAATCACCCATGCGTACTTCAATCCAATGACATAACGGTGATTGTTCCAAAACCAGTTTCTAAAATATTTAATAGAACCTTTACGTGATACTAATGTGTGAACGCTGTTTGATAATGTTATGAAGTTACTGTCACATATTCTGTGAATATTGAATATTGATCTTTTCATGAAAACAGTGAATAAAATTTTTCAATATTTTTAAAACCTTTATTAGCCGTCTTCCGCCCATTTCGCCGAGCGCAAATTAAAATTTAGTTATATTGTTTTATATCACGTTTATAGCTCGTATTTTTGATCATCATTTTTTGGATTTGTATTTGTTTTTTGCATTTATTTTTATTTTATTAAAATATCCTACGTAGGTACTACACGTGGACATCTAACCCTATACATAATCTGGCAACAAGCCATCAACGGCCCGAACGCCCCGAAAACAAACCGGCAAACGAACATGCTTTCGTATTGGTAATACGTAGTACAAACTAGTAAACAACATTATTTGTTCTATATTGTTTTAGACCTAGTTCCAGCTCTCGATCCTTATCCTAGCTTTATGATACATGTGTAACATATTTTTATTGGTTCCGTAGTTTCGTGGAAATGAAAAACGAACAGATAAATGGACATCTTTTTACTTTTACACATTAACAAAGTTGCTTTTATTTAAAAGTTTATGTGGTATATAAATATTCAAATGTTTGCCTTTTGAAAATTGTGTATTTAAAAGCAGGAAATCGATTAGGGATAAAAATCAAGAGGCGGTTGCATAAGAAGTAACAAATCATGGATTTAATGCAGCATATTGTAACAAACATTGATTTTATTATAACTCATGGAGTCTGCTCGGATATATTCCATTTTTTTTTGACGAAATTGGAAATAGACAAACAACTTATCGAATTATTTGATAATTTCAAATATTCTTAGCGAATAAATAAAAATAGGGCAGGTGCGAATAAGATATGCAATTCATTTTTCGTACTATAATTTTTTCATGCAGTTTTCACGTGTTTCTATACGAATTTTCTTATATACTCGACAAAGCGTACTCATAGAGACTATTTGATTTGATTAATTATGATTTAAACAATGTCCCTCTGTAACGAAATACAACCAAACAGTGGGGCTGTATGCACTGCATGAATAATATTTTATTATTTAGAAAAAACTTTCCGATGCTCATATTTCTCCAATATATATATATATATATATCTTATTAACTATTTAGAATCTTTTTCGGGTTCCACTGAACGGTAATATTATCCCGTCGACATGGGGTATAATCTATTTTGTCTTCAAATAGCAAAGAAAATTTAGCATACACAAAAAAAAGTTCACGTTAGAAGTAACGTGACAACTTCAACGTTTTTAATTGCCCATTAATTTTTTCAAAACATCGAGGCCTCCCTTAAAGTGTTCGTCTTGGAATGCGGACACAAAATCTCTAGTAATTGTATTGCAGATAAAGCAATACAACTACCTGTAAGTATTTACAACTCTGTCAGACAGCCGCAACGACGGGTGTTACTTTTGTAAATAAATAAATAAATTTCTAGTAATAATTTCGGTACGACCAGAGACAAACGGACGAAATAGATTCTCGGCGGAGTTAAAAATTCATTGTTCGATAATAGAGGCATTAAATCAATCCAGTCGAGAAGTATTTTACCTCCTAATTAATTTTGTTCTCCGTTTTGTTCTTAGTGTACGTAAGATCTTTGAATACAGTTAACCATAGACCGTCACGTTCGTCGTGTGCAAGTTATTTCCGGACGCGTCACTTTGCGTGACTTCCGGGCAGGTAGGTTGATGTCTGGGGTAGCCGCGTACGTGTCATCAAGGGCATATGGTGGATTTAGTGTTCAGTTACAAAAAAAAAATATCTTTTTTGGGGAACCGTGGTTTGTACACTAACATCTGTGTCACATGAATACGTCTATAATGAATTTTATTCACAACATCTGACAAAAATTGAGAAAATACAAAAACCCTGCCAAAAATCAACAGACAAGCAACACACTAAAAAAGACTGAAGTAAGATTGAGTAAACAAACTACTATAACCTAATAAACTTTACTGTGGTTTAACAGACGACGTTATGAGCTGAAAGCCTAAGTTAAATAATTTACGTTGAGTTTGGTAGCAGGTGAGACTCATTAATTTTTTTACGATTTATAATTTGCAAATCGATCCCGCCAACAATATAAATCTTTTAACTTAGTCTTTCAATTCATAATGTCGTCTGTTAAAGCAGAGTAGAGTTTATTAGGTCATCATGAAATTATCTATTTCTTATAGATGCGTCACAAGCCGAACGCTTAGGCCGATCGTGCCTCTCTATCGCTCGTCCCGCGCTCTCGCTCGCGCGCTCGGCTCCGACGTAACGCGACAATGAGTCATGCTTTTTCGTGCGTGCAGCCGGCGTTCATCGATTTATAAGACGTTATAACGTCAAAAAGTAAGTTCTTACTTTCTTTTAGTATCTTCTAAAAAAAATAAATGTTTAAGCGAGATTCTTGTCCAAAATATGTGTGGCAACATTTCGTTGTTTTTGCTCTATTGAATAAATAGCAATACAAACGTCAAACTTGATATAATAATAGTGCAAATTTTAAAGTTGAGTAACAAATAACAAAAATCGGTTTCAAAAGACCGTCGGTTCACTAGTACGACTCGCACTTTGCCGGTTTTTTACATTCATGGCATCCAAAATATTTTTAAAATTTCGTAATTAAATGTATGTTTAGGGTAGTATCATCAATTTTTAAACGAATGAATAATAGTATTATAATATTAATTGGTAATTATGAAGGTTTTAAACAATTAAGCAATTATAATTAAAGTGTCACTTATGAACAGAAATAACACTAATAATCTATGAATGTAATGTAACTCATACAGCCATCTAACAATAAAATAGGTATCAACAATAACAATCGGTTACGAGTAGACACCGCTAGATGTCACTTTTTTGTGAATGAATTATTAAATCCTAGTAGAATATTTTTCAATGAGTGTCCTAGTACTAAATCATTATGTTTTTACAAGTTTCTATATCATTAATTATACCTATCAATATATTTATTAAAAAAAAATATTATTTTATATCATTAAAATATATCTTGAAAGTAAACAACAATTTTGACATAGTTTGCAACTGTCAGGATGGCCGAGCGGTCTAAGGCGCCAGACTCAAGGTTCCAACCTTACCTATCACGATAGGTCAATGAGCTGTTCTGGTCCTCCTCTGAGGGCGTGGGTTCGAATCCCACTTCTGACAAAATCTTTTGATAAATTTTGATACTATAGTATCTAGAAATTGACGTCGTATATGTAATAAAGTTGAAGACGAAATAAATTTTTATTTTACTAGAAATGAAAAGCTTTAAATAAATAATGTTATTAATGGTGAGGCAATAATTTAAATAATTATTGCTCAATAAAAATAAACTAAACTGGACATAGACACAAAATTATTACGATAGCATTTAATAATTGAAGTATATATATATATATATATATATATATATATATATATATATATATATTATTATGATGAAAATTATTTAATCTTTGCCTACGTACAAATCTAACTTTCCGGTGTGAAACTACATTAGACGCGCAGAACGGTTTGACTACATATTATTTTGTATTCCATACATATAGCCAATAATATTACGAATTGTTAAAAGTTATATTTTTGTATTTAGATAAAATAGAAAAGTAACAAAGCGGTTT
This sequence comes from Eumeta japonica, assembly GCA_005406025.1. Taxonomy (NCBI): domain Eukaryota; kingdom Metazoa; phylum Arthropoda; class Insecta; order Lepidoptera; family Psychidae; genus Eumeta; species Eumeta japonica. The sequence continues at coordinate 126,923 of BGZK01001209.1, forward strand.
CCCGTACCGGAATCGAACCCGAGCCTCCTGGGTGAAAGCCAGGTATCCTAGCCACTAGACCATACGGGATATGGTGTTGTGTATGAAATATCTGTAAATAATTAAATAGTGAACAAGGTTATTATTATTTTTTTGAATTTCAATGCCTTAATTTTTTTTATGTATAAAATGAAATGGCTACATAATATATTATTTCATAGCAATAATGCATCACTTTAAAAAATAAACCTGAAAAATATTCACCGAAAGCAGAAATTGCAAAGTGACTTAGGGGCCATCCATAAATTACGTGACAAAATTATAAGGTTTTTTACAAAAGGCACAGGTGGTGATATGTAAATGAAAACAGCAGTTTTTACACATTTTTTTATTTTTTTTTTTTGTTCAAAATTCTTTAAATATTAGCCAAAACAAAAGACATATACCTTTTTTCATCTTCTTATTTCGGATTTGACGTCACAAAGCTCTTGACCTGCTCCGTTTGGCGCATTGTAACATTTCGTTAACCAACAACGTGTGACATAATTTATGGATGACGTAAGATTAGGGGACATTAAAGTATTACATAAGCAAAATTTGTATAATTTCTGATCCCCCCTCTACCTTGTCAGCAAAAGTACGCAAAGCTCTTACTCTCCCCCGTATGCTTACATGAACATTGGTATATATTTTTAGTTTTTCATGAGCAACAGTTATCAAGTCTTGAAATAAAGAATTCTGAGACTATAAAGGAATTTATAACCCATTACATATAAATATTGTATTCTTAACACAATACCGTTATTTGTTTAATTTCTTTAATTAAAAATTTTGAGACAATATTAACAGTGACAAAATGGAATCATGGTAAAACAACATAAATGCAAAAGGGAAGATGCACAATTGTTTACTATTTTATTATCGAAATGCAGCTCAAAGTCACAATAGAAGTATGTATTCTGTCAAAGTATGAGTATATTAATATCTGTGGATTACATTTTACAATACCATATTACTGTACCAAAGAAAAACAAGGGCTAAAAAGAAAGACTATTTATTATATGACGTTTCAATCGAAAGATCATAAGAAAAAACCGGCCAAGTGCGAGTCGGACTAGCGCACCGACGGTTCCGCACAAACCTGTAAGTATATGAGTAAAAGTTCACCCATCACAACAATCGAGTCATAGTTATGGTATTTTTATTGCAAAATGAAATCTATATAAATATTGATAAAAAAAAAATGTAAGTGTGTCAGCTCCGACGCACGACTGGAGTTTACTGCTTTAAGATGATATCGTACATATAGATTAGTATAATGGTAAACGAAAGCATCTATTATATTATTCAAAGCATAATACACAATTCATTTATTTATGTTAATAGTAAAACAATTAATTCGTCATTTAAGAAAATATTGAAAATAATTATGTTATACAATAAAATTTTTAGTAAGATTGATTTTCTCTATCATTGACGTTATCTTGTGTAATGTTTATCACAGGAACAATAGCGGTATCATTAAACACTGAAACAATTGGTTTATGGTAACTAAAATATGATACATGAATCTGTGTGATAAATCGTGAAAACATCGCATCAATAGTTGTACCATATCTAGTTGTCCCTAGTGTTCTGTCAGAAATTAAATCTAAGTTCAGTTCATCTTTCAGAAATTGTACTAAACGGAAACCATCTTCTTTATTAAAATCAATATTAAAATCTCTACTAAGTATTTCTGATTGATTGAAATGTAAACATTAACCATGACGATTAATTTATTTCAGTATCATGATGGTAGCGTAACGTCATTTATCTAACTCTTGATTTTACTCCCATAAAATTCCATACCCCGGGCTTAAATATGATATCAATTCTTAAGGAGTAAACTCCAAAATATATTGATTTAAAAAATTGGATACAAAACAATGAATAATAGATTATATACATAAAGACATTAAATAATAAATTTCATAGTCGCATCGCATTTTCGTAATGTTGCAGACTTGCAGTACAACTCACGAATCTTTGCCGCTCCGAACTGGCTGCGAATGATATACAGCGCAGTATTACGCTCCCCGACCCTTCCTTCTCCGCCGCGTTCGGAAAACGACGAACTTCATAGCGGCGTTGTACTGTACGATCTCTGCTAGTGAACTCCCACCACAAGCCGCGAACTTCATTCCAAAAGTTGATATTCCGTGAGAACAACCACAAAAAATACATACGTTTTAAAGAGTTGAATGTAACGGCGTCTTGTTTTAACGCACACTTCGCACCGTTTCTTTGCCACGGCATTGCGTGATCGGCACACCATTGGTTAGCGCGCAACTGGCCAACAGCATCAATTCTAAAACGGTATATAACGAAGCTTAGGTTGTTATAAACTATTTACGGTCCTCACCCACAGCCTCCGTGGCGCAATCGGCTAGCGCGTTCGGCTGTTAACCGAAAGGTTGGTGGTTCGAGCCCACCCGGGGGCGAAATCTTTTTTATTTTACTTTATTTTTATTTGATATAATTAAAATAGCAATATTGATAAAGTACACCTCGTGTCTGTAATGACTGCGATGTTGCCGGCCTCAATAAGCCATTCCCTTATTTTATGACTGCTGTCTTGGAATAAATAAGTACCTGGTGCTCTTTAGCACTGCATCAGTACAAACAGTAAATGCTTGCTAGATCAAAAACCAGAGATGTAAGAGATGTAACATTGAAACTTCTATTCCAGTTAGCACACTGAACCCTTTGAACCCACTGAATTCTTTTTTATCACGAGCCTTATCGCAATTAGCAACATTCAGAGAAGTTGGTTTACTTAAATCTACTTACACCATATTAATCTCTGATTTACGTTCAGTGTCACTTTCATCTGTCATTGATCAGTTTAAAACGGTAAAAGTAGAGCACTAAGATATACAGATGTAAATTAATGCCATTCATTGTCAGACAGGGATGTGTAGCTTCACTGTGGCTATTCAACCTATTCATGGACAGCTGTCTGTGTGATTTGAAAGAGTAGGAGTGTGGACTAAAGATGGATGAGCTGTCTGCCAAATGCCTCCTGTACGCCGACGACCAAGTACTCCTTGTGCCGTCGGCGTGCGAGTTGCAGGCGATGGTAACTAAAATGAATGATTTTGTTAAGAAAATAAGTATGAAAGTAAATGTCAGCAAGATTAAGGCAATGAATGCTATATATTTTGAGAAGATGAGAGAGTCGAACAAGTGAAAGATTGTATACTTGGGTAGTCTGTTTACAACTGACTGTAAACATGATAGAAATATAGAAAGGAGATGAATGCGGGAAAGAAAGTGAATGGGACCTTGCTTGCTATTATGAACAGCAAAAGCGTCTCACAACAAGCGCACTTGGCTATCCATGATAGGATCCTAAACCATACGCTTAAGAATGGTAATGAAAGCTGGATATGGCAGAAGAAAAATGAAATTGGAATCAATGCAGTGGAGATGCCATGGCTGCGCAGTATGTGTGGAGTGTCTCGGAAAGACAGATGTAGAAACAGTGATGTCAGAGAGCGGTGTGGTTCGAAGGAAGATGTAGTGACTAGAGTGGAGAGAGGTATGTTTGGTCATCTGGACATGTAGAATGAAAGTGGACTGACAAAATAAATCTATAGAGTGAATGTGCGTGATGGAAAGGTCGACAAGGGTCATCCTAGAAAATACTATGCAGACCATATTGGTGGCATAATAAAAAAGGGCCAAATTTTAAGCACCTGAAACCGACGAGCTTGCATGAAAAGATTGATGAACGTCACTGAAGCAAGACAAATAAGCAAAGAACATACAATATAGAAATCTATAGTCTCTGCCTACTCTTTTGGGATATAGGAGTAAGTTTATATTATATTATTATTATTCAATGAGATTTAATATTTGTTTGCAATTTAACACGGCGGAATGCGACATTTTAAAAAAATATTTATAGTTTTTGTATTATATTGAGAAAATGTACACTATTTTAAGAAATAAAATTGATTATACATATTTGCATTGCAATGTTTTATTTAAATTTTAATTTATTGACAATTGTTCGACCTTTGGATATGTTTTAAATTATCGATTTCTTCCTATAAAAAGAAGCTGTGCCATTTTTAACGAGTTGACCACAGATGTATAAAGAAGAGAAGAATCATCAAAATAGGTTGGTTCACCTAGTCTAAAGTATTGAGGTAAGAAACAAAAACAACAGTAGAACTGAGAACCTCCTCCATTTCCGAAGTCGGCTAAACAAAATGCCATTTATAGTTGACTATCGTACACGCACACGAATTTTCGACCCTTACGATTGGTTTTTAACCGACTTCAAAAAAAAGGAGGAGTTTCTCAATTTGACTGTATTTTTTTATGTCTGTTACCTCAGAACCTTCGACTGGGTGAACCGATTTTGTTGATTCTCTTTCTATTTGAAATCTGGTGCTTCCCGTGCGGTCCCATTTCAATTTGGTCCAGTTCTGACAATAGCATCCACGAGAACACCATATAAGTCTTAAATTTGCATTCAAAATTTGCGCGACAAATGGACGAATAACTCAATATCACGCCAACCGATTTCGATGATGTTTTTTTATTAGAAAGGGTGTACTTCAAGAGTAGTTTGACGAGAGTTTGGTTAGGTTCTGATTATGGGATCCATGACAAACTAACGGAACTCTTTAATTCTTAGAAGCAAATTAACAGTACTTGGCCGAATCTTATATAGGCTGTCCGGATATTTGAATCTCCTACCGTGACGTCGTTATAGTCAAGTAATTGTCGTAGTCAAATATAATGATCAATGGAACTCCTTAACGGCTTACAGTAAGGGTGTGATCTACATATGAATTTGTTTTAGAATAGTTTTTGTTTTGAAGTCGGTTTTTTTTTTATGTTAATATTCTTGTTTATTGTACTATTAATAAGGAATAAGCCTGTCGATGGTCGCCATTTATTGTCGATCGAGTTCTCGGTTCATGTCACTGCAGCAACTATTAATCTATGGTAATTAATAATAGCTATAGTGACATGAATGTGTCTGTTCCTTTGTACCTCCCAGCTACTGCTGTCGTTTCGTTCATATAAAGGATTACGATCTAATGCGTTTTAAATTTATTATGTTCTTTGTTGTTATTGGTTTCTGAGTGTAATTATTGAAGGTAGATAATTATGAAGTGTGTTGAATTCGGGAGTGCATGAAAATGTGGGAAATAAAGTTATTTGATTTATTTACTCCCAAAATAAAAAAAATATTTAGAGTAAATAATTAAAAAGTATTATTATACTTAATTTAAACATGGCTCTGTACAGGGGATATAGCTCAGTGGTAGAGCATTCGACTGCAGATCGAGAGGTCCCCGGTTCAAACCCGGGTGTCCCCTGAGGAATCTCTTTTTATCATTTATTTTTTGATTCAGCAATGTGTATATTATTATGTACAAAAATATGATGAACACCATTTTTTATTGTCTTATTCTCGAAATTATTCGCACCATCTAGTGAAATTTTCTGAATATAACACAAATATTAAATTTTCGATAGAATCACAACAAAATTACATAATTCACAATTAAAAGTAAATATTTCAGAATTTATATTCATGAGTACATGTGTTGTTATTGGCGCAAGAATATTTAGATTGCTTTGAATTTATTTCTTTCTTACGATATGTTTATCGTAAGCGCCATCTGACAGTAGATTTAAAATGAAATCGTTATTACTTTTAACATGACTGTAGTTACAAAGAAATATTGGAATTAATAATTACACAATTACTGTATATAATTACATACTATAAATAATTATATAATTGCTAATCAAACGTAATACAGGCTGTATGATATTAGTATTAATGAACACTTGTATGCATATTACCTAGATACAAGAAACTGTCTATTTCGCCAAGTATTTTTCGTCACTACCTTAAGTTTCTTTTAATATTCATAGTATTCTAAGGCCTCAAGCCACATGCCCAGTGGCAGATCCATGGCGGGGGAGAGTTATGGGGGTCATGACCCCGGGCTGGATCTTTTTCTAACTATTGTAAGTGAATTAGATGCTAGTCCTGACTGAGACTGAACCTCGTATTGCGACACTCCCTTCATCCGAAGGCTGGATCCTTACTCACACACACTTACCTACCTACCTAAATATACTGAAGCCTTCATGTTATCAAAATTAATTACTTATCATAAACTATACAACATTGTACTTATCTCTGATTATTATTTGAATACGTTGAAGCGTAATGTCATTCAAGAATATACAAATATAATACCTAAATATTAGATATCTACTTAATTCGCAAATAATGTTCAATGAGTTTTAGCTTATTAAATATAATAATATTGAGCACAAATAGCCATTACTCCTAGTTAACTGTGTATTTGCTTTACGACATTATACTGTATGTAGTTTTTTTTTCAGAGATCTTTACCTACCTATTTATTTGTGATGTTTTAATTACACCAAGGTTAGAATGAAAATTATTTTTTGTAATTAAAAATATATTTTAAAAAATCAAAAATAATTACCAAATTGATAATAATCTACAGAATGACTTTAAGAAAGCGATTGCTATAGCAGTCGTGGCCGAGTGGTTAAGGCGTCTGACTCGAAATCAGATTCCCTCTGGGAGCGTAGGTTCGAATCCTACCGGCTGCGAAATTTTTTTTTCGAACCGCATTTTTTGAATGAAATTACTTAACGCGTCTAGCATTAGCAATCGTTTGATAGAAATCGTAATGAATATTTTGCTTAAAATATTAAATGAACCTCACCTCTTTGATTTTATTACTTACTTTGCATTTCGATGTTGAAAAAACTTCGTCCCTGACGTTAGTCCGAAGCCGCACATTTTTTTTCAAGTGAAACAAACTTCAGGCTCAATTTATTATAATTTTTATATAAATGTTCTGCTCTGACAATAGTTCACATGTGGTCGCTTATGTATTATAGCTCAACAATTAATTGTAAATCACTCAATATAATTATATGATACATTTTTTCGCCGTAGATACTTTTAAAGTTCTTCATTTAACGGGTAAATGTTTCGAAAGACCCGTTGTGACGATTTAAATGGTTTCGATTATAGATGTAATTATATTAGCTTCGAATTATGCATACAACTAGCTTTTGTCTGAGGCTGTGCTCGCGTGAACATATATCGCTGTCATCGACAACGATCCGATCCCGTTTTCGATTTAAGTTCCAACTTTACAGTTAGTTCCGATTTGGTCTTGTTCCCTATTCCAGTCTTTTCTAATCGCGTTATCGCTCTCGATTCAGGTATCGATCCATCTTTCGATATCGATTACTGTTTCTTACAAATTATTGCACAGAAACATATTATGCTATGTATATAATTCAAAAATTATTCTTTGTGCTAAATTTCACGTAATTCCGTCCTGCTGTTTATGCGTTATTTTTCGCACAAACAACCGAACATCGTCACGAAGTATCAATATTTTGTAACATTGTAATAATAGCATATGGTACTGACAAAAGACGAAATTTAAAAACTTTGTCACTAATTTTAATTGTCTATGACTTTCTTATTATTAAACCATTATTATTAGTCATGTAGTTACAATCGATTGGTGACACTCTCTCTTGCTTTCGCTTTCTCTTTCCCTCCCCCTCCCCCGCCGTATTTTCTCTCCACTCTCTCACCTTATCTCTCTCCTCGCCCCCTTCGTCGCGATCCGCATTACACCGTTATGTTACATTATATCGCTTTACGCCGTTCCTTTGTAAACAAACAAACATTGAGTATAGTCGACACAACTGAATGATTATTATATGTTCTAATTATAAGGAGGCATCGAGATAAAGGTACAAAAAATACTACTAAACTTATATCTTTATGTGACAATAAGCTTTAATTGCACGCCTCACAAGCGGAGCGTTGAGATGGTGTTTGTATATCTATATTTATATACAAATGAAGATTAGCCTTAAGCCATATCTGAAAAGTTGAGATCAGCGCATGCGCCATTGTAAATATCTCATGAAATGGCGCGAAATTTGAATTTGATAAATCTTTTTTTGAAATTTCATTATCGAAAACTCTATTGAATTTTTTTATTTTAGAATTTAATGACCGCGGTGAGGCGTGCCCTTTTGGAATTACCAATTTTTTTTTTCTAAATATTGTCAAAATTAGTCAAATCATTGTTGATTTATAAGTAGACGTACAGACAAACAAACAGAAAGATAAACAACCAATAGCTTATTTAGACAAAATGGCGTGCTCTGTTAGTATATTAAAGTTCATTAAAATCAGTTTAACTACTGTTGAAATATATAAAAATATACAAACAAGCAAAACAGACAAACAATAAAAAAGAAGCCTATTTCAGTATCGAATTTCATCAAAATGGTTTTATACGCCTAGTTTTTCCACGCCTAAACAGCTGTTTAGGCGTGGAAAACTAACTGCCTTAACTAAACACTGTTTACTTCTTAAACAGCTGTTTTGGCATTAAGCAATTCAGAATGTCACTTAGACTGCAGTCTAACTAAAACAGTGTTTAAGCGTTATAATGGCAACATTCTAATCAAAAAATGTTTTAAAAACTCGAAAATATTTAGTATCTGGCATCCAAGTAATAAAAAGTATGTATTCATATAATTACATATATATATATTTATTGAAACATTTGTGAAATTCTTTAATTTCAGATAATTCTTCCATTATGAATTCGCTTCGAATTAATAATTCGCAATTTATAGAAATCAATCTATACCTTGATGACAAAACATGATAATCACATGTCACTTTGACAATCTACGTCAAATATTCAGTAAAACAATCCTTAGACCACTGTTAAACATCCTTTGCCTATGTTTATTGTATGACGCCTAAACAACGCGTAAACAGTGTTTATACCCGGGCGGTTTGATAAGTCAGTGACTTTTGAATTTCCCGCGCAGTTACTTCAAATGCAACAGTGCTGCCGTCAACTGTAGTCTATTAGTGGGCAACTGTCACATTTTGAGCAAGCTACGTCAAGCAGTTGGTGTTTGATAGCCATTCAAAGCAGACAACCTCGTGAATTTTTACGAAAATGGAAAAAAGTGAATTTCGTGTGCTGATTAAGCATTACTTTTTACGTAAAAAAACCATCACTGAAACTAAGGAAAAGCTTGATAAATACTACGGGGACTCGGCACCATCAATTTCAATGGTAAAGAAGTGGTTTACAGAGTTCCGTTGTGGTCATACCTGCACTAGTGACGCCGAACGTTAGGTCGCCCAAAAGAAGTGATCACGCCGGAAATCGTCGATAAAATCCATGAAATGATATTGGATGATCGGAGAATGAAAGTGCGTGAGTTAGCTCATGCTGTAGGTATCTCAACTGAACGGGTACATCATATTTTACACGAATATTTGGACATGAGAAAACTCTCCGCGAGATGGGTGCCGCGATTGCTCACACTCGACCATAAGCGCAATCGTGTGACAACTTCAAAAGAGTGTTTAGCGATGTTCAGCCGTAATCCGGACGAATTTTTGCGCCGTTTTGTTACTGTGGACTAGGTGAACATGGATCCATCACAACACGCCAGAGACCAAGGAACAATCGAAACAGTGGGTTTCTCGGGGTGAACGTGGACCAAAGAAGGCCAAACAGAGTCTGTCAGCCAACAAGGTCATGGCCACAGTTTTGGGATGCACGCGGTGTCATTCACATTGATTACCTCGAGAAAGGTAAAACAATCACCGGTGAATATTATTCAAAGCTTTTGACAGATTCGACGTTGACTTGAAGCAAAAACGGCCGCATTTGGCGAAGAAAGTGCTGTTCCATCAAGACAATGCACGTGTACACTTGTTTAGTCACGATGGCCAAAATCCACGAATTGAGATACGAACTGCTACCCCATCGAGCATATTCTCCAGATTTAGCCCCTGCGACTATTATCTGTTTCCAAACCTAAAGAAATGGCTGGGTGGTAAGAGATTTGAGTCTAATGAAGAAGTCATTAACGAAACAAACGCGTATTTTGAGAGCCTTGAGAAAACCTATTATTTGGAGGGAATAAAAAAATTAGAAAAACGCTGGACGAAATGTATCGAGCTAAAAGGTGATTATGTAGAAAAATAAAATGTTTATTTGCCGCAAAAAAAAAGTTTTATTCAAAAAGTCACGGACTTATCAAACCGCCCCCGTAATTTAAACAAGATTTCTGAATAGATTTTTTGTAAACTCGCGTTAAGCAGTTGTTCAAGCACGTTTTAAAGCTAGACTAGCGACTCTGAATAAAACGGTATGTGAATTATCGTTTATATAGAATTTGCATTGATACGCTCTTGAGCTATTCATTCCTTGGATAATTCTTAAATATGTACTTACCGGTCAGATATTCCCTAACTTTTCATTTACAGCACTTTTGCATTCTCATATCACCGGTTTTCATAATACACATCATATTACATTATAAAAAAAACCAGCCAAGAGCGTGTCGGACCACGCTCATTATAGGGTTCCAAGCCATTATTACAAAGAAATGCACTACAGATGAAAAGTACGTTGCTACACTTTTTTTATGTTTACCGCACTGAACAGTTATAAGCATTTTAGTCGTCTGTAACTAGAAAAACAAGTAGGTATGTCGACTACTACTATTAAACTAGTGTAAACTAGATTGTATCAGCAAAAGAGCATATCTTCATAGCACTTACGTCCTTTTGTTGAGAAACATAGGTTTTCGGTAATAACTCAAAAACAGTATATCTGACCATATTTTTCTTGTTATTTTACCACATTATTGTTTTCTTTACTCAGAGTTCTTTGAATTTTAAATTAATTTTCTTTCTTTAAGAAGTATCAATTGAATCTGTTGAAAGTGAGGGGATTCGATTTTGAGCCCTTTACGCCGCCAACGGGGCGGATTGGAGCTTATTAAAAACCCTTAGCCGTGTCCTCGGAGGAAAGGGTGCGTTTAGCATACGCGACCCTCGATCAGGTCGAGGTGCCCCCGTCCAACGTGTTCGTTGACCCTCATAGCGTCACCAGCGCGGTCTCGGCGTACGCCGCTTACACTTCGCAGTTGCGTGTAGCGCGTCATGAATTAGCGATAACGTGCGATCCTAATAATTGATATTTAATACGCGTTCGTTTCAGAAGCGTGTTTAACCAGCAATCAAAAAATACAAAGTGATTGTATTGATCTGTAAGGTCGGTGTTACATTTTTGCTTAAAAATATGTAGCAAACACTATACTTGTTTAAATAGCTATATTCCCAACTCCATCGATTGAAAAACCATGAAGCATGCTATAGACATGTAGCAAGTAAATTTTTTTTTAGTTATTAAGTCTTGCCGATTACTAATTTTACGGTGTACGGTAACAGTCTAGTTAAAATGCTAAAGTCTAATGCATTCTTTCAAATGGCTGGAACACTTCCATTCTGTGGCCGGTATTTGATTATTAAATAATAATTAATAATATAGTTTTTTTTTTCATTTTATATCTACCCTTAAATATCCACCGATTAATGACGAGGTTCATTCTTTCCTTCCGTTACAATTGGCTTATCAGATTGTTAAATCAGACTTATTGAGAATCGGTTATATGACTTCGTTGACATACGGTTGTCTATAGCAGACGCCTGTCCTGAGCGAGCTTAAGCTAAGAACTTAAAATATTGACATTGATATTATTCGAGTGGACCGTATGTTTATGCGCTGCAGGAATTAAAACTCACTCATGACTGCTAACAAAGTTTACTGCAGAAAGATCAATTTGCGATCGGCGATTGGCAGTAAGGTTTTTTACGTAAGAGCTAAGCAAAGACAAACGAGAGAAAGCGTTGACAAGTAGTAACTTTAAAACATAGACAATGTATGTCTAATTTGTTTCCAACATAGTTGTGGTTTCGGAAAATGTTGAAAGATATAACTTTCATTCTAAAATTTAAACACAATGACCATCTTCCATATGCCTCGATTTTATGATTCACAATCAAAATTACATTAAAAGATTAAAGAAAGGTATGCAATAACATATTTTCAAGGCATTTTAAAACGTTATTATTGAATATGTATAGATATTCCAAAATAACATCTATACAAATGATATCTAATAAAGCACAAAAGTTGCAATATGAAAATAAATTTAAATGATGTATATTAGACTGTTCAAACTTAATGTTAACCTTGTTGGTATAATCGAAGAATCCATCTTCAATTGTATTCATAGAATTGTATTCAAGAACATAAATTTTTATTAGGGTTTTCTTTTAGGGTTCTGAGCTAAAATTGCAAAAATGGAACCCTTATAATTTCGTCGTATCCCTCCGTCCGTCCATATGTCACAGGCATTTTATTTGCGGACAAGATGTAATTACATTTTGAAACGTACCATCCACTCTCAAAATGCCATAAACATATCATAAATGGATATAAACCATCGAAATAGAAAAGCATAAAAGTACAACGTCGAACAAATTTATGTACATTCGTGGCAAACAACTCACACAAATGTAAATGAGGATACACAACATATTTTTTAACCAAAACATCTCTTACAAAGGACCTTATTAATATCATTTTTAGAGGTAATTTCGAATGACACTGTTATTTATTAACCGAAGACAAAGAAAGAGAAAGAATGAAGACACTCGTTGACGACAGAAAGAGATAGAATAAGGACACGTAGTGAACATCTGTACTAGAGAGCAGAGCATAGTGGCGCATTCGTTTGCAAAATTGTTTTAATTCGTATTTTTTTTTAAATGTCCGGAAGGTCTTTGTGATTATAAAAATGTAAGATGATATTTAATATCTTTTAACGTTATTTTTTGAACAACAAAAAACTATATAGCCTAGAAAAAATGCATTTATTGCAATCAATTAATTTTTTTATATTCTTCATAATATTTCAAACGAAAAAAGGCCTCACACCCATCATCGTATCTCCAATTCATTAATTGTTATGAATTAAAAAAAGAAAATCGCTGAAAATCCTAATTTTCTTGAATTAATTAATATAAAATTGAAATGCTCTTATTTTTAATTTTTTATCAAATATTTCAACTACATTAAACAAAATAGCCTAAATAAATTTTAAATATTCTGTTTGTATTGCCAATTGTTCCTCAGATGATACGTAAGATAATTGAACAAGATTTAAATACACTTTATTGCGTACAAAGTGATATTGAATACCCACATGTTTCGAGCATTTGTGACGTTCTGAATTTTTGCAATGTAAAAATAGCGGAATGGTTGTCCAGTAACGCTGGCATCTTATCACATCTTATGGCTCATTACCATGACAAAGATCTAATTGAACAACTTTCTGATATTTTTCTGATACTTTTCCTAAAGCAATATATTTTGCTTCAGTACTAGTCGATGAAACGCATTGCCGTTTGATCGAACGTAGACTTTAAGTCACTTCTATCACCAGCCCAATTCTCATCTGTATATCCTATTAATGGTTTATCGCCCTTCATTTATAAATTAACTTTTTATTTAAAGTTCTCTTTATATAACGTAAAATTCTTATCAAAGCCTTCCAAGCGCCTTCATTTGCACGCACTTGGCATCTACTTAAAAGACTTGTCGCAAAGCTGGTGTCGGGGCGTGTTTCAAAAATCGTGTACATTAAACAAGCGAGGAACTAGCTCCTTCTTTTCTGATAGCTTTTTTGTCAATAGCAGTACCGGCTCCACTGGTGTTTTGACCGGTTTACATTTTATCATATTGTATTTTCCTAATATACGAGTAACTTCCAAATATTCCCTTCGATTTAACTCCATCGTATCTTACTATTGTTTTATGTTTATAACAAGATAATTGGTTACGTTTCCCATGTATTTCAAAATTCTCTATTAAGGGATCTAATTTTTTTTTATTTCTTCTTGACTTTCTCCCACTATTAATGAACCATCTACATATAGTAATGCATAAAACTTCTTCCCCTGTTTGTTGTATTAACTAAAGTCAGGATTACATCTTGTTAGCACTTAATCATAAAATTATTGAATTTTTTATTCCACCTTTGTGATTTCCTCAAAACTATAGTAATTTATTTTCCGTTATTTTTTAATTACGGTTTCTTTAAACATAGTTCTTCATCTATGCTCCATACAAAAATGTATTTTTGATGTCATTTTGATTTAAGAGTAACTTACATTTATTTAGTTTGGATTTTGCATAGAACTTGGCACTCACTTAGATCTCCATTCTTTTTGCGGCTAAGCCCACAGCCAAGAATAATTTTTGTATTGAACTTGGCTCTCCTTTTTTACATTTATGTTTTTGGTGATGTATTTTTTCAACTTACACTGGGTAAGTCTTATTTATTTTGAACTGGGTTAGTTTTTCTTCGTACGCCTTCGACTGTGACCTACGATCAAAGCACCTCATTTATCTATGCTTTCTATAGTGTTTTCGTACCTTTCTTCCTCCGTAACAAAATGCAATGTTGTCTCCTTTAAATTTTGATGTTTAATTGGCTCAGACTTCCACGCAGAAACTAAGTATATATATACTTTTGAAAGTTTTATTGATATATTCGTTGTAACCATATTTTGTGATAAGTCTTTATCCATTCCTTTTAATTTATTGCTAATATCTTCGATTTTTTACGAGAAAATTTGGCATAGATTCGTATACAAAGCTGTTATTATCCAAAACGGACGCCTACTTTCGAGGATAAGCAATGTTTCTCACTTGTTCCACAAAGTTCACTACCGCTGGCACACGGTAACATGTGTATTAAAACATTTTCTACCTCTTAAACTACAACAAAATATAAACGTATTTACACGGTGTAACAAGGTTTCTTTGTTATTTCATCGAAATTCAATAGATAAACAAAATAATTCATCACATCTATACCACTATATAAATCTATTGGCTCTGTCTGCACAATTATTTTTTTCAACTAATTTTGTGATAGATAATCATTTTATGATGCAGTGATTCACGTTCTACTATTTTTTTTATTTTTGTCTGTCTGTCTGTTTGTCTGTCTGTCTGTCTGTGTGTCTGTATGTCTTCTTATAACACCAGAACGTCTCGGACGATCGAAATGAAAATTGGTATACAATAATAAAATGTAGCTGCGCACATGATAGGCCACTTTCTGTTGTTTTACTGTGTGTCTATCTGTCTGTGTGTGTTTTATAACGTAAGAACGGTTTGACCGATCATGATTAAAATTGGTATATAGTAAGAACATTTGATTTCGTAAATGGTAGGCTATTGTTTTCCGGTTTTTCTGTTTGTCTGTTTGTCAGTCTGTACGATTTTCTATAACTAAAAAAAGGTTTCACTGACCTTGATGAAAATTTGTGTACTGACAGTAAGAACATGTGATTGCGTAAATAATAGGTTACTGTGTGTCTATTTGTTTTTTGGTACGTGTGTATGTGTTTTATATAACTTATGTGTAGCTGTATTTTTTATTAGTTAGTTTGTCAATATTAGTAACTAAAAGCATAAACATACAATATAGAATATTTAATTTGTGTTCAATGAGACATGAGGTTCAGGGCGTATGGTTGTTTTTTATGTGACCTCTGACATATAATAGGGCTCAACTTAGGTCTAAATAACCTGTTTTATCAATTGAGACATATGATAAACATTGTACATGATTACAATGTAATTAATGGGCGCCAACCGACAGCAAGTGCCGAAAAAAGATATATAATCAAACTAATGATGTTCAGAATCAAATGTTGTACAAAGAGATTAAGGTAGGTAAGTTTTTAATATTGAATTGAGATCATTTCCCACATTTATTTGTTCTTGGTCTCTCATCTGTGATGAAACCTTGATAGTAGGCAGTGCAGGCAAATATGTTTGAAGAAATATTGCGGGCTGAGGCGTTTTTTTGATAGTAGCTCCGTTGAAATCAGAACCGTGAGCGGCAGCGGGATTAATATTGCAAACAAGACGAAGAGCAGAATCGAAAGTGGAGACCGGACGAGGACGGAATCGAGAACGGAACCATGGTTGGAATCAAGTATGGAATTAAAATTAGAACCAAGAGCATGTTCGGAATCGGAATAAGGAACAGTGCCGAGGTCAGAAATCAGAGCAGGGCTTCTTAACCCTAATCTACTTAGTCCGAGACCGGATTCTGAATTAAAAGCGAGACTGCGATCAAAGTCAAAAGTGAGACAAATCGGTATCGAAATTAGGATTGGGATTGAGATCGTAAACGGTCGATACATCAGATAAAGGAATGTGTTCAAAGTCCACGCGGGCGAAGCCGCAGGCAGAAGCTAGTACAGTAATATACGTTCTATTAGTGTTTATACTCCGTGCGAGCTCCACGCGTAGTCCAGTGCACCTTCCTAATAATTTAAGAACGAGGAACATGTATTATAGTGAATATAAAATTAATTACGATTTATTTAACAAAACTCCCAATAACCTTCACTCCTACTCGTGTGACGTCAACATTTGAGCATAAGCGTTGTCTCCTTCCAATTTGGCATTACTTTCACAGATTTTTTTGGTTTTAAACTTTCTTTAGTGACTATTTTAAAGAGTTTCTATGATTTGTATACGACTGTCATTTGAAACTTCCACTTTGTAATTTTTTTTCATTTAACTCACTGATCATTTTATACTAAGAGACGTCGGTTTTATTTGAAAACGGTGCGATCACGCGACGGTTAGTTAAATCTATTCCATTTATTTCCAACTTGCCATCCTGGATATTCATTCAAAATGACCTACTAATAATTGTCTGGGCCCTCGATCTGTTAAAGGTATTTATAATAATAATCTTAGAGAGACAGACATTTTATTAAGCCAACTCAGCACATAAAAAAGAGGTCGTTTATTGTTTCTTTGTTTTTAACTATATAGTTTTCACTTCTACCGGCAGTTCCTAATGATTGCCTGTTAGGGTTTTTTTTTTGCGATCTGTATAGGACATACGCGTGCGACATCGATCCTAGGGCTGTTATCTGTCTTCGAATATTAGAAATCAAAAAATGTATAAGACACCTTGTTCCGATGCTTACAGTCGGATAATAAGTACTTTCAAAAGGTACAGTTTTTTTATTTATTATAAAACAGCTTACTAAAAATCGTGTTAGCACACAGACAGATATCAAAATGACCCCTCAGTGTTCATGCCGTTTCGACGTGAAGTTATTTTATATGGGGATAGACATGTGTTTTATCATCATATGAATGCCATTTGCGAGTACAGCGAAGCATTTAAAAATAACTACTTATATTATATATTCAGCAACAATAAACATAAATATTTTGTTATCGTCCTTCAGCATATGTTGTTAATGCCTTTAAACACTGTAAATTCATAAACACGATAACGGTGAATACCGCCGCTACGCGCGACTTCTCTTGGTAGGTACTTCCCCTAATACAAGATATGTACACTGAGGGCTTCCCCGTGAGTCCCCGTGAGTCCCCGATCGCAATACAAACAAACACACAACGCTTCACAATACAACGTTGAAAATAGAAAACAATCTGGAAATAAATAATTTAATTGTTCTATAATATCGTTGTAGTTACCCGAAGGAGTCTAAAACCATTAGACGGACGGACCATGTGGTTCATGATCTAATTATATTTAATTAATCATCAAGAGTATTAATATATATTAGTCTAGAAGACTATCTTTAAATAATAAGCCTATTTTGAGGATACTCTTCTGGCAAAACATTTTGCGTACTCTTCCGATAAATTTCCACAACCAAGAAAACCCTAACACAAAGATTGTGAAATGAAAATAGGTGCGAAGCGAATACATCCAAATAAAACCGGCTAAGCGCGTGTTGACAACAGACGTAGAGGGTTCTGCAGCAGTGCCTGCAAACGTTAAATGTTGCTGTAATGATATCTTGTGCGTAATAAATTAAACGTGAATTCGTTTTACCTTTCAATTAGACTATGCAATGCCTAATACGAATAAAATATTTTAACGATAACATTTTTTTAAAATCTTTTTTCATTTTAATGCTGCGACATTGAAACAAAAGGACCTGACTGGCCAAAACTATTTTGGCATTGACGAATTCTATTAGATTTGACGGGCGTCCCATGGAGTTTAGGCATGACGAAGTAAAACAAGTACGAGACGTCTGTGGTCAGACTGTGAAATGCCTTATCGAAACAAACAAAAAATTCTGAGCAATGGCCAGGCCGGGCCCGAAAGCTCCGGGTTTGAGCTCACCGAATTCAAAAAGTCTTGGGCAGTTTTAAGCTTGTCGGGCTGAAAATTATCAGCTCTCTCTTTCAAAATCACAAGATATAAGAAAGGGCCTCAGAAACCTTTCAAAATAAGTACTAGTTTTGGAGTCGTCTTCACACCATGAGGTGCCTACGTCGAGTGGTCCAGTTCACGGATGACACAGTTACGACTACACGCAAAGCAAACGGAGATGAATCATGCGCTATCGGCGACTATGCGAGTCTCGTGCTTCGCTCTGAGTCATTCTCTAATCTGGCTAAAGAGATTTTCGACTTCGTAAACTTTATAAAATAACTGCATAAAGTTTAAATTTGTAAATATCGAGTAACCAAATTCTAATTCTAATTGTAAGGAATCTCTCACAGGAATTTCCACCATTTGCCACTCCGCAGCAGTGCAGGCCATAGATAATGCACTATTGTCAGAAAACAAAGAGGTCTATTGGTGCAGTTTTAGAATGCATTCTCCCCAATGACGATCTTACTTGTAGACCCCGTACGTAAAACAGAATAGAAATACGTATTACGTAGTCTAGTGAAGGCATTGCTCTGTATCTTGAAGTGGAGTAAAATTAACCCTCTTAGCCCAATCCAGGAATACATCGGCTTAGTGATTGATTAACACATTTTTATGAAACAGGCCGTTCGCAATTTACAAGCTCAGAATTGGTATATCTTAGAAGTGAGCTTAAGGAACATTTTATTTGTTTTGTCATAATCAGTATTACGATTTTGAATGTCTCAGGTGGCTTTAAAACGGTCATTTATAGGACTTAGAGTCAAAATGGCGAAACGGAACCCTCATAGTTTCACTCTGTACCTTTGTCTGTCCATCCGTCCAGTATTTTACTCAAAAACTGCAAGATATATGTGGTTAAAAGTTAGAGTATAGGTGTCTTATTTAATCAGCTACTTAGTTTGGTAGTCAAGTAATAAAAATAAATCTTTGTTAGGGGGCGAGGGAGTTGGGAGGTATTTCATACATGCAATAGAAGTTAAAAAAAATTTTTTTCAACAAACATCAACGTGTGGTACATATTTCAAATATAAAACACTTCAAGGTTACTACGCATTTTTTAAAATCGATTATTTTTGGAAATAATTGCTCCGAAATTAGCAGAAATTATGTGTCCCTTTATTAACTAAATTATATATCCAAAGAATATGAAAAAAATGTAAAGGTAGTGCTTAATAATATATTCAACAAAAATTATTTTCTACATGATCGATTATACCGTTAGATGTAAATGCTATGAAGATACGCTCTTCTGCACGTGCTTTTCAGTTTAAACTAGTTTAATAGCGACAACAACATACCTACTTGTATCTCTGGTTACAGGCGGCTAAAGTGCTTATACCTATTATGTGCGGGAAACGTGGTAAAAAGTGGAACAACGTATTTCTTTCGCCTATAGTGTATTTCTTCGCAGTAACAGGTTCGCAACCTTACAGTGAGCATGTCGGACTGTGAAAAGAGTGACTTCTTTTTTTATTTAAATTTATAAATTGATTTATTTTAATAGTGTCTTTTTTATTAGCAGCAATTTTTGTATAAGTACAGTTGTTTTAGGTTGAATGGTTTTATTTTTAACCGATTACAAAAACAGGAGCAGGTTCTATGTTCGTCTGCATGTATTTTTTATGTATGTTCTACAATAATTTCGTCTATTGTGAACAGATTACAATTTTTTTTCAATATGTTTGAAAGAATATATTTTCGAATGACGTCGTACTGAACAAGTCAGTATACAAAGATGGGATCCCAGGCAAACAGTGGAATTACCACAAACGTTATTGGCATATATGTAGTATGCTTAAGCTCCCTTTTTGTAGTCATTCAAGTTTGAGACTATATAATTTCATGCTGTTGAATTGATATCGGAAACCATACCACTTTTTCACTGTTATGAGTCAGAGGATAATTCTACGATTTGTCGCCAGAAACTACTCTTAAATGGCTATTAATAAAACCAAGTTTACACAGAGACGAATATATGTAATAATTTAGATGTATTTTCATTTATTTACTTCAAGATGACGACATTAACACAAATACATAAACTGTTTAGTGATAACAGTAGAGATAGGGTGAATTAATTTAGTGCAGAAATGAGTAAAAATGTGATCTGTATGAATTGTAGAACATTTGTACTATATAAAATAAGAATAACTTATATAGTTTGCACGAGAGTGGTCTGGTTTTTGCACTCCAACTAAGAATGTTAAGACCCTAGAATAATTACCAACGGACAAAAATAGGTTAACCCTGTAGGCCAACCCTGAAACTTCGCCCTATTTTCGAGTTCAAAACACTCGAAAATATACGGGATTTGACATGATTTTTTGAGTAAAAAAACGGTTTGTTTCGATTTCTTTCGACAACGATTTCTCGCAAACAAATCAATCGATTTTGACCCGGTTTGCGGCAATCAACGTGTTTTTAATAGGTTAAGAGCTGATTAGATTTTGTAATTGATACGTCAAGCCATTTTAAAGTTATTTTGAAAAAACCACTTTTAAAATTTTTTTTTTCTTAGTTTTTTGAAAATTTCTTAAAATCTACCGTTCCAAATCGACCAAACTTTCAGGAAATCTAAGTTTGGTGAAACTCTTTGGAACGCCGTTTAGTGGGCTCGATTTGGTCAAGCCGTTTAAAAGTTATAAGAGGTTTACATACATCCACACATTAACACACACACACACACACACACACACACACACATCCACACAGGCATACGGACATCATCTCAGAGATGATCAGGAAAGCTTCCTAGACGCTCAGAACGTCGAGATCTGATGAGAACTCGATTTTTGCAAAATGGGGTGAAACCAATAACTTCCCGAAAATTTTAGAAAATTTTCAATTTCTTAGCGGGAAGTTAATAAATTGATATCGGAATACGGCACAATCCACATGCAAAGTAGTTAAATGGAGTATAACGTTATAATTACTTGATAACTAAAAAATGTGAAAGAAAATATATTTCATAAAAATAAATAACTGCAGAATATTATTTAAATAATTGCTTAAACCGACCGCAAAAACAACTAGTTAGTTAAATATTAAGTCAAGAAAGGACCTTCTTTATAGAAGAGACGCAAATGTCTAATTTTTCTTTAGTTGAAATTAGTTGTTTTTTGAGTTTGTTTAAACAATTATTTAATAATGTTTCTTAAAGCGGTTTTTTTTTCATATGTTATCTTCGTGTTTAACAGATAATCGTATTTAAATACGGTCTTAATAATCTTGTTTTTATAATAGTATTTAAAAACCAGTCAAATGCGAGTCCAACTCGTATATGAAGGGTTCCGTACCTCCAGGCAATGTTTTGAAAATAGCTCAGTAAAAAAAGCACGTTTTTTTGTATGGCGATCCCCTTTAATTTTTAAGTTTTTTTTTAATTTTTATTATTTGTTGTTATAGCGACCACAGTAATATATAAGCGGTAAAAATTTCAAGCGGCTAGTTCAACAGATAGAGCCCTGTGACAGACAAACGGACGGACAGTGGAGTCTCAGTAATAGGGGCCCTATTACTGAGACTCCACTGTCCGTCCGTTGGCACCCTTGGGTGCGGAACCCTAAAAAGTATATCAATATTACCCTTATAGATATATATTTTGTCGAATTTCTTTTTGTTGCATCACAGCCATTGTTTTTGCAATATGTGAAGATCTCGACGCGTGACTTCAATTAACGCTTATCTAATTGTATATGTTTGAAATACAATAAATTTTGAGATATGGTGAATTACTTATTACTCCACTTATCATGAAGTTAAGCTTGTCGTAAATTATTAAGATTTATGATTAATTTCGCGGAAAGTACAGCTATTGGTTATATAGTTAAATTTTTTTTAAATGATATATGTTCAACTTTCCATTGATAAATAAAAAATAAGATTTATTGACAAATAGTTTTGTTTATTGGACAGATTAACTTATATACACTAAAAGAGATGTTTCACGAATGTATGGAGCTATGGCCTGTACCTTGTACGTAACTAATTTAAAAACGCCATTAATAAACTTATTAATAAATTATTTTGACTATAATTTTGGCGTATTTTAGCTTAGTTTTTTTTTGTATAAAACTATTGAACACATAATTATAGGAAATACTTAACAAAAAAAAAAATGTCAATGACATAATAAATATTCACGGACGAGTATAGACAATGTTGATTGAAGGATATTGAAGTTCCAAGGAACTTTAATATCCCTAAAACTACAATTATAAAAACCAATACACTCAACCAAACAAAGAAAAATATATATAAATAACTGTGTTTATAAGTACTTTTATATTTTTAGCGCATAAACTAATCTGAGATAATAGGGTTTTTCCATTAATATTTTGTTATTAAGTTATCTCTTATGGTACATTTAATTTGTAGTCTACAGTCAACAACTGTCGCAACGAACATATTATTTAATAATGCCATTATACAAAAAAAAATAATACTTAATAAATTGCAATTTTATTATTTTTCCAATGATCTTTAGATTTTATTCGATTTCGTAGGATACGATTATGTATAAAGTGCAGGCCAGATGAAAAACATCTTTATTAATTATTTGTGGGTGCATACACAATTAAATACATTGCTATAAATCTAAGGTTGAATGTTAGGAGAATTTTATGTCTTAATGTTTCGTTTGTGCTCTTCTCAAATTTATTTGTTGTCTCGGTACTTTATCACTCCACTGCAGAAGCATATTCCCACCGACATTTAATTTATTTTGATTTCAGTCTGATACAAAATAAAAACTGAGTCAGTCTGCATCGATTCAATTTTAACAAGCACATTTAACTTAGGGATACTAACATGCTCTTGTAAATGAACACTGCACAACTGTATTTACTCTTTTTTAAAGTTCAACAAGTCAATAAAATTTAAGGCACTACGTGGGAAAATCCTTGATATTATTTCAGTTGGAGTTGTAAGTGAGATGAATCTGTTTTTCATTTAATTATATTTCAAATTCATTAAAATAAAACAAACATATTTTCAGAAAGCATTTATTTATTTATTTCTAACCTTAATTTAAGTACAAAAGTATAAACACTTTTAGTCTATATCATATTCAGATATAACAATATTTTAGGTCTTAATTTGCCATAAAATTGACATAACCAATTTTAATACTTCATGTCATTCTCAAATCTTTACATTCTCCTTCTAAGAACAATTGTCTACAAAGCCTAAGGGCTCAACAAGAACCCAGTATTATTATTGCTGAGCGAATATCCAATAATACAAAAAGGCCCTGCCTTTGAAATGAATAATCATTTTCAATTATAGTCAAAACTATATCTATACAATTTGGCAAGCTCACTGCCCCAAAAATTTAATTTCACTTTTTTGCTTCAATCGCATTCTGGACACCATTTCTTTTTCTAAGTACATCATTTCAATCAAAGTTTGAGCGTGCAAACATTGAAACAAAATTTTTGACATACAAAACAAATGGCTGGACAAGCCTAAATCCAAAATGGCGCGGACGGCCGACCTGCGGCGATTTTTTTTTCAAATTTCCAAAGTTTTCTTCGACTTCTTGCATTTGAAAATTGATTCACTTTTCGGGCAACTTGATCACTGGAGTCTGAGTGTAGCCCCAATTGTCTTCGCAATGGTCGACCAGGTCCTTTTCGGCGTCAGATAGAATCGAGAAATCTATCTCTTGGCTGTCAGTAAACGGATCAGTGTAAGGGTAATGAACCAGGACGCAGCTAAAGTCCGTTGAAGCGTTGGTGCAGCCGAGTACCCTTCGTATTTTCTCTGGTGAGTCCACCTGTTGACAAGAAAATGGGTGATTAAGTAACTTCAGATGCATGGAAATTCAACAAAATGGGCAAAGAAAAAATCAAGTTTACAGTCTTCAACAAAAGATGCCTCTAATATTTTTGTAATTTGGCAATAGATGTCGCTACTTTAAGTTGTAAAAATTACATTCTTGTTTTATAATTAGTAATTTTAAATTGCAAATAATAAATTAGATAAAATTACCTTAATGACATAAATGCCATTTTCCACGCAGAAGGCTTGCAGTAAGACCTCCTGCATGTGCGTTGCACTGTCTCCAGGTGGCGCTTCTGCTGTGAAGCAGAAGAGAGCGCCATTGCAGTTTGTTGAAAGGTATTGGATGGCAGGAAGTAGTCCAATTGTTAGCCTCTTCTCTAAGCAGGCTCGCCGCAACACAGATTTTATGCATTGGCCGATTGGGCTGTAAAGAAAATAAAATTATTAGTAACGTTGAAAAGAAAAAAAATCCTCCCCGGCGGGGAATCGAACCCCGGTCTCCCGCGTGACAGGCGGGGATACTGACCACTATACTACCGAGGACTTGTAAAGTTGGGTCAAAATATTGAAGTATTTGATACAATAAGTCATACTTATTAAAAAATATTTTATTTTTTATTGCTTTTTAAACTCATTCATAAAGTTTCAATAGTTATTTACCTTTGTAGTTTCTTAAGGAAAATCATTGCAATTTTAACTGAATATTAAACTGATATTAAATATAAAATTAGCTTTCCTTTAAGTTTATTACTATTTTATATTTTTCTTCATGACTAAAACAAGCGACTGAACTGAACTAGATCCAGGTCGATATTGAACTTACGATTCGAATTTTTAGCAACCAACAATACAACCTATCGAATATTTCACAATCTCTCTAAATATTATAAAATTTGTATTTCATAATAGCAACATTTACCTTTTGGCGGCCACGCCGCTGAACGTCTCCGTCTTCATCGCGATCACAGAGTCGTTGTACATGTTGATGCTCGATGAAATACTTTTGTAATTATTGTCACAAATTTTGGAAACTTTGAACACTGTGCTGCGAATTTTCACAAACACGAAAGTCACTCCACACGAACTTTGAACACGATCAGTACAGTCCTTGAAAATTATGTCACAATGATTTCGCAATCCAAATCCGAGAGCTGTAATCAACAAGCGTGCTATCACTCGGAGCTTCAGCGTCGGAATGTGGTAGGGCGGTGACGCGTCGCGTTTTATACCGTCTGGGGCACGCGCCTGACGCGCGTGTCTGAGTGACCGACGCGCGCCGTCGAGGGAATTCCTCGAAATTCTTGGGATATCTCAGTTGTGTGCGTTAACGGATTTTTATCTCTGCAAAAGGGGGCGGGGGAGGGTCGTCTCGGTTGTTGTCGTTCGTTCGTTTCGCCGAGCCCCCTCGTCAGGTTCGGTGACTGGGGTGGTCGTCGCAAGCGAGCAGGTGCAGACCTGTCGCCGTGGGTCTGTGTGGTGGCGCTGTGTGCGCCGTCGAGTTCTCGCGCGTGTGCGTGCGTCCATTCATTATCGGTAGCGGTCTCGGTTTATCCGACGGAATTTCCAGTGGTAAGTTCGAAGGAAGTTTGTTCTCGATAGGCAATACGTACGTACGGATGCCGACTTTGTGAATTCGTTTGTTTACGGTTTTACAATTTTATACGGTAGTTTGTAATTTTATTGGGAATTTCTAATTAAGTAAATAAAGACGAATTTATACTTTTTACACTTATCTACTTAACGTATACATCAATATGTTGAATAGAACTACAAATAAATACAATTATTCATTTGTTCTTATCTATAGATAATTTGAATTAATTACTTATATCGTATTAAGGCGTCTTTCAATTAATGCACTGAAAAAAATAGAAATCAGTTAGTAATTAGTTAATGGGATAAAAAGTTATACTTATCATGATTTTATCATATCATAATATATTTCGAAATACTTGTTATTGAAAACAATTGTTGTGTAAAGTTTGTTATTGGCAACTGTATTCGGTCTCGGGTTTTCCGTTCGTCTGTTATTACACAAACATAAAGAAACATTGACAAACTAGACTTGCGAATCTCGTACGTAATTAACATACATTTAGGTTTAATTATATATAACGGTTAAACCATTCGCTTTCTATTAATTTGGTATGGTTAAGTACTTTTTTTGAATTAGAAAAAATACTTATAGCTTAATTTAGATATGGGCAAGTACCTATTAAGTTTGCATTAGCTTAAATACTCCAATTACTGAACACTCACAAAAGTGATACACTAATTGCCCTTGTGTAGGCAGGGTGGACTGGGTATATTTTAATAATTTTCCTTTGATAGCTCGGAGTTCTGCCAGTATACCGGGGGCGGCTGTGAAAGCGATGGGGGGCAGTTATAGCAGTCCAAAAAAACACGAAATTTAATAATTCTAATCAGTTTTATTACTTTTTATAACTAGAATTTAGTTTTCACTAATATCACAATTTAGGCACATTTTAGGTAGTCTCTCAGTGAAATAAATTAACTCATGTATAATACATTTGACGTTCCCGGTCTCCTGTGTATACTTTGTTATGAGTTATGCATCAATTTGCAATATTTTCTACGTCATGGTTATCTCCGTTTGCTGCATCCCTCTTCCTCGTGACGGTATTTTTCTGCTGCTCGCCTCAAGGAAGTACTTAATTTTACCTCATTATAAACGTTCTTATATAAAACCCTATGCAAATTTTGCGTCTTGAAATCTTGGCACACATTTCCTAGGCTTCTGTAAGCAAAAAAATATGATACAAATTATAACCGTATCCGTATTCCATTTTGATACTCAAACGGTCACGAATTTATAACTGATAATGATTTTTTGACTACAATAATTCCTTTTATAAATACTGAATTACGATAATTATAATAAAAACAATTTATATAATAAAAAAATCTATTAAAAATGGTTTTGATTTACAAAAACCCGCCAAGTTTTGTAAATCACCAAAGCGAATTGCCACCCCACGCCGAAACACGTTGAGACTTGAACTCCGCGTGTTTTTCTCCTAACTCTCCTGTTGTTGGTGCAGTTTCCGTAGTATCAGAGTTGTTACAACCGTACCCAGTCTACCCACACATATTGTTTATTAGGCACTGATAACGTACTTTTGCATTTGTTATATACGGGAATTGTTTGAAACTCACGTTACATTTCTCATATTATTGAGCAAAGTATTTGCATTAAATTTTAACCTCTCGTTTTAGTTATTATTATTATGACAATAATATAACATTCAATAACGCCCACACTGCGTAAATATACCTCAAATGCGGCTAAACTTAGAAGTGTCTTTGAAGGCAATTAATAAATGTTAACAAGTGCCGGACAACCGATTGGAAAGAGTTCCCGTACAGCAAATATCTATAATTTCCCAAAGAGGTGTGTGTGTTCGGGCCGCCACACAATACCGGCTGAGGCATTCAGCACCATCAGCCTCATTCAGCAGTACCACGACACCGCTACCGGCTGACTTATAGTTCTTCGCGCGTGCCGTCCCACCCGCACAGCTTCTAAGTACGCCGTCACGACAAAACTGATATAGGTCGGAAGTTTATCGACCCGCCGATGAGCTGCTCGGCCGGCGCGTGCTGCTATCGTGTTACGTCACACCGCGGGCTTTGTTTACGCCGTGCGCCGTGTGTCACTCTGTCGGCCTTTACACTGACCGATAATCGCAGGGAGTAGCGACGGCTTTTCCGCCGTATAAAGCTCGTGCGGGCGACGAATGAAAGCTCACGCTGCATTTCGCGTGCGTTTTGTAGCCGTTACGTAATGAACTCATCTGAAGGACATCGATATGACTATAGGAACCGGTATCGTACTGCACTAGGTGCATATACTACCGATGACTTCGGTTCATTTTGTATGATTTGTCACTCTTTCTATTCTTGTATCGTAATTTTTAATTACGAGTCTTATACAAGGACATGTTTCTATTTTATGAAATACCGCGTTTATTTTATGAAAGGAGGAAAATGCATTCGTCTCCATAAATAAACGAATAATCAACAAATCTGTTTTGAATTTCCGATTAGATAAATACAGCGTTACATATTTATGGAGAGAATATTTGATGACTCACAATTTCTTTTTTTTTTATTCGATTTTTATTATGTTCCAATTTTGAATATTTAGTATTTATCGAGAACGTCGGCTAAAAGCTTACTCCTGACCTTCACAAAAAGGGGGAAAACCCGCGATCGTCCGATCATATGATAAACTGTTGTTCGTTCGTGTCAACTTCGATATGAAGGGATACACCTACCTTCCATAATATTTTTCTTCCAGTCAAAGGTTTCGTCCTTCCGCGGCCCGGTGCGAGTCGCGAGCCCTTACCGACATCACAACGACGGAATAGACGGCTTAAGGCGAGTAGTAAACCGTTTAAATTGACTTTAGTTAAAGACCGATTGTTCGATTCGCCCACGGTAAGGATCCGTTACGTCCTGCTCGCGACAGTTCAGTTCAGCAGGAAACACCACACTTTGAACTTGGCTACATGATTACTCGTGACATGGTTTCCCCTATACCATCGGACATAGACGCAATCAAAAATCTTGTCTATTAACTTACATCATGAAGGTTCCGTGAGATTTTTTTTGACTTTATTTGAAAAATATAAAAAAAAAATAACATAAACAGAGCCCAATAATAGTATTAATGAATCCAAACTCGGCGGGCCTAGTACCTACCATTCGTCACTAAGAAGTTCCAGTGCTCATCTTCCATCCACCATCATCGGATCAACTTATCGACACTACGACCATCTAGTGTCACTCGAAGAAAATGTATTTGTAAAGTTGCAGCTCGATTGAAAATTGGGAGGTTGTCGTAAAATCAATTACAGATTTTGAATCGTAGAGATGACAGATGTATCGTCGTTCCAGTTTAAATGAAGCATTGTAATTGAAAATGCTGGTCAGATACTTTTATAGAATTTAAATGCGAGCAACCAGAGGATAAATAATCACCGCGACCCATTAACACCCGCAATCTTAGAAGAATCAGCGTTACGTCGTCGGTCTATTAGAAAGCAATAGGTTCTCTTCCTGAAAACCCACTCATCATAGTCGACGTAGACCGCCAATGGTTGATCATTCCGAAGTTACCTTTTCGTGTTTTGCTTCCTTTGGCCTGCATCAGGTGTGGGCGACCTTGGACATGTTGCGGGCCAAACTTTAATGTGAAAATACACTCGCGGGCCGCGTTCAAAAAAGTAGCGCATTTGAAAGTAGTGTTCATAATTTTTAATGATAGATATCAGACATGAAACTTTTCATAATGTCTCGCGGGCCGGATCAAATCTTACAGCGGGCCGGATGCAGCCCGCGGGCCGGTGGTTGCCCACATATGGTCTACATTGTTATTGTAAGAAACTAGTAAATTGCCAAGACAATAAAAACCGATAAAAAAAATAAATAGTAGACACGGCGCCGACGCATGCATCGGATAACGAGTTCGGCGAGTGACGCCCGCGACTGTGCCGTCGAACCGTTCTTAATTTTTTGTGTTTATAACGCTTACATATTCGCCAGATTTCGTCGCCGCGTGCGCACGGGCGTCTGCGACCGCTGCTGTATCCTGCTGTTGACGCATAGATTACTGTGCCTACTGTTTGCAAGCAACGCCTACTATCAGGGTCGGATCTACCATATGGGTTTTTGGGCTTCAGCCCAGGGCCCCGTGGATTCAAGGGGCCCCCGGCTAAGTCAAGTCAGTCAAAAATAGATGACATGCGAAAAAATAGGTGGGCCCCTAAGTAGTATTAGCCCAGGGCCTCCTTAACTCACGGTCCGGCCCTACCTACTATGATACAATCTGTATGCAAAAACGATACGTACCTGCATGTGCTACATATTACAATATACGTGCAGTTTCCCTCACATGGCCTTTGATTACATTTTTTATTTTATGATTTAAATTTACTCGCGATTTCTAATCACTATTTGTTAAAAAACATCCGAAAATATTGTATTCCAGGACAGAATCTAATTCTACGCAAAATTTGAATACAGATCGTTCAGCGATTTGAGCTTGATTGAAGAATAAATATTAATATAAATATGTTTTCATATTCGTTCATAATAATATATATAAGCATAAATATTTTGTGTCATCCATTTTGGAAAAAAATTGAATTTCTAAGAAAGATAGAAACTGCTGAAACCGGTTCTTTTTGATTGTCTAGTGATAATGAAGTATCTACCGATCACTATGATCTTAAATATTAAATTAATGTCAAACCTTTGCCTTAAAATAAAAAAAAAATGTGGCTTTGGCCTATATATGTTCTCAGAAAGTAAGGGTTTTAAACCGTAATATTGCAATTCTTTCAATAAGTCAATCCACCATATAGTTGCAGTTGTCAGAAGATAGAGTACAATAAAACTGTACCTTTTATATAGAAGTAATTATATATAACACAAGTATTTTAAATACATGCCATTCAAATCGAGCGCTTCAGAGAAATGAACGGGCAAAATCCGTATCGATTTTGAATAATGTTAAGCTGCGCGCGCGCATGTCCACGCCGGTTTTTACTCTGGGTTTCTTAAGACTCGTCGCATATCCAGTTTCCTCGCTCCGTACTATCATGAGGAAAACGACTCGACGGCGCGCGGTGACTTCGATAAACGTTAAATCGATATCAACATAAACGACAGTCACAATGTAAGTACAGATATACCCACGAATGTGATTTTGCACTGAGAGCGGTATTATTTGAGACCGACATTACCGGCAGAATTATCGAGTTCTCATACATCATCCGGTAAACACCGGCACGTGTGGTACCGTGTGCTTTATACATGTATGTGTGTATAGTCGTATAGCGGCCGTGTAGTGGCTGCGGCTTCGAACCTGCTTCAAATAAAGTTTTATCGATGGATAAACCTAATCTCATAGCAAATTTTCTGATTTTTACTTCAACAAAGAATCGCTGTTACAAAATCGTGTGTAATTTTTTTTTCTCCATCACAGCGTTCGTGTCTTTCTATTAAGTTAATGTAAACAAAGTAAAGTGTAATTCTACATCACGCCATTGCATTATTAGATTTATCATCACGCCAACGACAGACGTTGGAGTTGGCCAGGCGAGCCTCCGCAGATAAGATATATAAACACCGTGCCGGCGTTGATAACGGACGGTGCCAGATTAAAATAGCACCCGTGAATCACAAGGTAACCGGCCAGCGGCCTTGTGGCCTTGTTTATTTAAAAAAAAATGTGAATTGTCAATGGGTTTGTGCTGTTTGAGTATTCGCGGCGGCTTTTCCGTGAGCCGCGACCGCGTCAAACAGCGGTCTTTATTTGTTTTGAATTAAAATAAAATCCGTCGACTATGCATGAGTTGTCATTGCGTGATAGATACTATTTATGATTGTACACAGAAATCGGCTTAAACTGTAACAAATTTAAATACAATTTCATTGTTCTTTTACAGTACGCACGTGCCCTTACAAAAATTCAGCTGCACATTCGATATGAATAAACAATTCACAAATTATTGCAAGTGATATGGAAATCATGTGGAGTTTCTGATAATTACAAAACCGCAATCAGTGCCTGTTTTTTAGGAGGAAAATAGTAGTTGCTTCGGAAATTATTAGAAACAACTTTGGGAATCTCTTGACGGTGAAAGTATAAATGAGTTCTTTGAAAAACGGTGACTACCAAATATTAATTTAAAATCAATGTTAAAAATTTTACTATGCTTTTAACTATCCATTCAACAATTACACATTCTTTTCTGACAACCGTTTAGTAAAATAACCAGTAATCAATGTGTAGTATATAATTTCTTCATAAGCTTCTGCAATTAGTCAAACAATAACCATCAAGCACCATTCATGTGTCGTTTTTAAAGAAAAAACTATTTTAAATTTATATTTAGTATATTATTTTGGGAATGGTATAATGTGAATGATTAAAAATTGTTTAAAAAGTCACCTAATATGAAACTAAAATTAATTCAAAAATCTGGCCAAGAACATGTCGGACCATGCTTATTATAGGGTTCCGAAGTCATTATTACAAACAAATGCACTACAGATGAAAAAGTACATTGTTACACTTTTTCTGTTTCCCGAATAGAATAGACACTTTAGTCGCCCATAACTAGAGAAACAAGTAGGTGTGTCGACTGTTACTCTGAAACTAGTGTAAACTAAAGTGCATCAGCAAAAGAGCGTATCTTCATGGGACTTATGTCCTTTTGTTGTTAAGCGCAGTTTTTCGGTAATGACTTAAAAACAGTATCTCCAATGTTCTTCAAAATAATTTACATTGAAAGTGTTTTTAAGCGTTACCTTCGCCATTTTTTTCATAGTTTTTGGACATACGGCTTAAAAAATAAAGGGAAGGGGCCCAATTTCTGCTACTTTCGAAGCGATTATTTCCGAAATTATTCACGTAATCAGAAAAATTGCTTAAGTCTTTAAACTGTTTTTACCCGGGCGGTTTGATAAGTCAGTGACTTTTTGAAGTTCCCGCGCAGTTACTTCAAATGCAACAGTGCTGCCGTCAACTGTAGTCTATTAGTGGGCAACTGTCAAATTTTGAGCAAGCTACGTCATGCAGTTGGTGTCTGATAGCCATTCAAAGCACACAACCTCGTGAATTTTTACGAAAATGGAAAAAAGTGAATTTCGTGTGCTGATTAAGCATTACTTTTTACGTAAAAAAACCATCACTGAAACTACGGGGACTCGGCACCATCAATTTCAATGGTGAAGAAGTGGTTTACAGAGTTCCGTTGTGGTCCTACCAGCACTAGTGACGCCGAACGTTCAGGTCGCCCAAAAGAAGTGATCACGCCGCAAATCGTCGATAAAACCCATGAAATTATATTGGATGGTCGGAGAATGAAAGTGCGTGAGTTGGCTCATGCTGTAGGTATCTCAACTGAACGGGTACATCATATTTTACACGAATATTTGGACAAGAGAAAACTCTCCGCGAGATGGGTGCCGCGATTGCTCACACTCGACCAGAAGCGCAATCGTGTGACAACTTCAAAAGAGTGTTTAGCGATGTTCAGCCGTTATCCGGACGAATTTTGCGCCGTTTTGTTACTGTGGACGAAACATGGATCCATCACAACACGCCAGAGACCAAGGAACAATCGAAACAGTGGGTTTCGGGTGAACGTGGACCAAAGAAGGCCAAACAGAGTCTGTCAGTCAACAAGGTCATGGCCACAGTTTTTGGGATGCACGCGGTGTCATTTACATTGATTACCTTGAGAAAGGTAAAACAATCACCGGCGAATATTATTCAAAGCTTTGGACAGATTCGACGTTGACTTGAAGCAAAACGGCCGCATTTGGCGGAGAAGAAAGTGCTGTTCCATCAAGACAATGCACGCATGCACACTTGTTTAGTCACGACGGCCAAAATCCACGAATTGAGATACGAACTGCTACCCCATCCAGCATATTCTCCAGATTTAGCCCCTGCGACTATTATCTGTTTCCAAACCTAAAGAAATGGCTGGGTGGTAAGAGATTTGAGTCTAATGAAGAAGTCATTACCGAAAAAAACGCGTATTTTGAGAGCCTTGAGAAAACCTATTATTTGGAGGGAATAAAAAATTAGAAAAACGCTGGACTGAATGTATCGAGCTAAAAGGTGATTATGTAGAAAAATAAAATGTTTATTTGCCGCAAAAAAAATGTTTTATTCAAAAAGTCACGGATTTATCAAACCGCCCTCGTGAAAGACCTCTCAAAATATATGCCACATGTTGATGTTCGCTAAAAAAATTTTATTTCAGCTTCTGTTGCATATATATTTATTTTTTTATTTAACTACCAAACTAAGTAGCGGCTTATACAAGACATCTACCCTATAAATTTTATCAATATACGTTTTGTAGTTTTTGAATAAAATGCCTGTGACACACGGACGGACGAACGGACATGATAAAACTATAAAGGCTCCGTTTTTGCCATTTTGGATGGGAATTCTAAAAATGGGACTTGCACAGTATCATATTAATTATTTGACTAAAAAAATATTTAATTTCAAATTGAAATTGCATTAACAAGTATTTTCATTTAAGACCTTAATCGCTTAGATCAGAAATAACATTTCTAATTTTAACTTGCGCATACAGGACTTCAGACCACCTAATTTTAGAAAATATCTACCAAAACTGTAACATTGTACACATATTGTATGGTTATACAAGTTTATTTCAAGAATTTATTTCATCATTTTTGAAAAAAAAAGAGTAATTTTTACGGCTAACCCCTTTTTAGAACAAACAATAATAACTAAATTAGTCGAGGTCATGATTGTCTGCCCTACATCGACCAAGATCAAATTAAAATCTTCCCATACATTATTACGAGAAATAAAAATATAGTGTAACCGTATGGGACTGTGCTTTCTTTCATCGTGATCGGTTTAAACCCTGAGCAAGGTCCGGTACATACATATTTGACCGATATCGACGAGTTCATATCGTATTAACCTCTGGTAATAAATTTGTTGACGAAATAACTAAATCTGCGCAAGAGTTCACATCCGATTCGCTGGACTGCGTCGAACGAGAAACAACCGGATTCGAAATGTAAAAACTGCCGTGTTTTGCGTAATTATTGTAAACAGTGATAAACAAACGCGAGATAACAAAGTGTCGGGTTGTTGCTGTGTGTGCTGGGGCTATATATATCTTGCGCACCCGCACTCTATCGTTTCAGAGAAAAGTTTTGGCAACTTTACAGTACTGAAAGTTTTCTTTTAGCACTGTTCGTAGTAATTCTGGCGTCCCGTGTCCGGTCGCGAGCTTTCCTTCCGAACGTATTTCTTTGAATGAAAGAGTTCTCGCCAGTTCTTGTAGTTTATTCTATTTGTAGTTCTCATGACGCTGGTCCGAGAACGCCTTTAATCGCGGTCGTTTTCCTCTTCCTCTTCATAAAACTTTTTCATTCCCTTTCCCGTGCATATCACATCACTGTGACGTTTTCTTCGGCAGACGAAGGAAAACTGGTTATTTGACAGTTCGTTCGCGCATTGGCGACATTGTTTTGAGATATCTACGTGAAGTTTTGATGTTACCGTTTAAAAGTTAAAACTTTTGACGGTTTCCATATTCCGATTTCGGTACAAATGTTTTTTAAAGAAAAATTATATTTATAGAAAAATATTCTATTGTTTACTATATTGTATACTGTACTTGTACTGTTGTTATGGGTGTATATGTAAATGAACATAAGGTAAATATAAATAATATTTATTTTTATTCTAAAAAGATATTAAAAACTTAAATAATTTAACTTAATACAATAGATTCACAATATGTTTCTTAAAGCTGATTTCATTTGAACACTCGACACCCGTTTTAATATTTTTTACCTGCTACTATCTGGCATTTCGCGACACGATAAACGTAGATATTTGCGCGCCGATAAAGCAGATAAATATTAACAATAAACACAGATATACTAAATCATTACGAAACATATGCAATTTGCAAGAAATTATTACGAAACAAGTGGTCATCGTGAATCGGCAGTACTCGTATCTAGTCGGTCCACGCCGGCGGCTTATGAAACGATGGGAAAATGTTGCACGTCCACTTTTTGCGCCCAAAACGTGCTGTATCCACAGTCGAAACAACGATTCATCATTAGTCAAGTGGAAATCCGAGTCCAAAGAATTAAGGTTCTGTAGGGCGAATTACAGCACACAAGGAAATCAAAGTAGCGTTAGATTTGAGAAGCATTGTACGTTATATATAAAGATTACATATAATTATATAGTTCTTTAGATTTGGGACAGTCTCAGTAACACTTATCTGTTGCACTATCTGCAGGAAAATTAAAGTCAGACCTTTAATTGTTAACTGCCTAAATTGTTGAAGTTTGAAGTGGCTTTTGATGTACCCGCTAATGAATCTGTTTCAAACTTGCATTACTTTACAGAAAAATATTCTTGGAATCATGCAACAGAAGTAAATACTATAATTAACGTAAGGATTTATTAGTGTACCTACTTAAAATAAACTATTTACATGCATTTATTAAGAATGAAACTATGAGTCAATTTCTTTAAAAATAAATCCGATATTGATACGAAAGCAAAGTTCAAAGTATAATTGATGTAAACATTAGCAAACGGCATGCGTCACGCGGCGGGTGGTTGCGAGGCGCGTGCGCATGTTATGTTTTGTATGTTGCGCGAGTTCTCGTGATTTTTTATTGCGCTGACAATTTTGCGTCATTGTGATCTTGATATTTAGTAATTAATGAAAAGGGAGCGTCCGCCAAGTCGGACTTGACTCTATGCACTAACTTCGTAACCAGTACTCATATATCAGCGACAAGTATCGCGAAGCTGATAGAAAAATTGACTCCATAGATCAATCCTGCCACAGATGATAGCACATGTAGTGCTTGAAGTCTTCTTTCTTCCTTTTATATGTCATGGCGATTCTAGCGACTGCTGTTTTGTTGATGAGAGTCAAGAACTGATGTCAAAACTTACAACTCATTTTCCATATAAATCAACTTGGATCAATTGAAAAAGTTTCCTAACTGAACCGTTGAACTTTCCATGGTATTGCAAAGATCTTAGCTGAAGCATCGAGTAAAATTCGTAAAACTGTTGTATTCGTTTTTCACAATGCTAGTGATATCTCTCAGTGACAGTTAATAAATTAAAGTGGTGTGCTTTTGTTTATGTTTTTTGCAGTTTAAGTATCTCAATGGCTTCTTTTATTCAGTTGTAGTAAAGAAATGACAATACAATTTATCTAAAAACCGTGTACGATGAAAAATTTGAATAAACAAATTATCTATTTTGCGGTTATAAAAGTTATTAAGCAATTATTATTGGCACAATGTCCACCCTTTCCACAATATATATTAATTTTTGAGTTTCTTAATATTAACATGTATGTTTGTATTTTTTATAATAAATGTAATACAAATCAACGTCTCAGATATTTTAAGTGATATATAAGTAATCATTTAAATAATACATATATGTGTAGACGGTTATATGCTTTTGTCGTTTATTTGCGCAAATGCGTGCTTGTGTTGTGCGCAGATAAACCTTGCTGTTATTTGTATGCAATAAAGCGAGATGTTGATTTATGATGTGAATTATGGTTAATTCTTCCATAGGTAAATTTTGACCAATAATTGTGATTTCATAGCACCCCTTATTGAGCCTTCTCAATCCATAGTATAACTATGAAGTGCTACAATCCTTATAACAATATAGTAAATGGGCAAGTGTGTTTGTCTTTCAATCACGCTCCATCGGCGGAACGGATTCTAATCAATTTTGCATAAAGGTAGAATGTGTCTTGGAAAAGATTTTATATTTATATAGAAGGTAAAATGGTTTTACTAACAGTAGTGTTTAAAGTAGAAGTAAAGTTAACATCAAAATGAGCTTGGCACTTGGGAAGTGAAACCAAAATTGCGGTCATAGACGAGAACAGCATCGGGACACAGGTTCTGTGTGCCTAGCATGACTGCTCTAGACAAGAGTCTCTTTATGGAGTCATCCTTGTCGCGCGAATTAGATGAGCGTAAGGGACAGTCCTATAGAGAGACTCTTGTCTAGGGCGTCATGCTAGGCCCGATGATGATAAAATCGGTATTGAAGTTGAAGGCAGGACCGAAGTGGGACTTAGAATCAATGGCGAGATGGATCGGTATTAGTAATTAAAAAAAATATTTTAAAAGTTTTACCGAATCGTTTGTCCAACCAAGGGGCAAAAGTTTACTTTAAAAATATATATTTTGTATCTTGCGCTAAATTTTATTTTTGTTTAATCACCTCTCATTTTTTAAGATGTTGTATCTAAAAGAATTAATATATATATATATATATATATATATATATAGGTGCCATCTGAATGAAAATTTTAGAAGCGGTTCACGCTTATTCAAATAAGGTGAACTGTACAATTAAAATAGTTCCTTTTCGATCAAATTTCGACATAAATCTAAATAATTATGTTTTATATATGTATATCTTTTTTTATAGAGTATTTTCATCAGAGTATATTAATTAATGTAAACATTGTAGTACTCAACCAAGGACAGATCCAGGGGGGGCGGGGGTCACATATAAGAAATTCACACAGGACCGGCTCTACTTCGAGTACAATAGGACAAACACCCAGCCCAGGGGTTATGACCCCCCCATGACCCCCAAATACGCCCGCATACTGAACATCAGTGTAAGGTTTTTTTCCGTGAATTATTGCTTGCTTCGTATGCTTGTAGAATTAATCGTCGTTCAAGCATAAAGACATGGACCTAGAAAATGGACGCGTGGAGTACACGAAGGCCCCGTGTAAGTGGACTCGCTGTAGTTAAATTCGACGAGTACAACCTTCAGATACACGTTCACACCTGAGTAAATTTACATAACGACTGTCAATTTTGTAAAACTCGTGCCCGCTACCAGTTGCCTAGCAATGCTCCGTCCGCCTATTTTCAATATTATAATATAACAGTTTTGTAATTACAGTTATTTCAAAGTTTCCATTAATTACATTACAATTGCCAAACGAATAATAACGATCACAATACACTAGGTCACACGACCGGGTCTGTGTGCGATATTGGCCATTTGATCGGTGTTTGTTCATTCTCGTTGTCTCCATCGAAATATTTAGTCCGCTAGGCTGCCGACGTCTCGACGACGTCGATAATAAAGTCGTGGCGTACGCGTCGTCGACGACATGCAGGTCGAAGGCACTACGGGGGGCGCGGTCGCGGCGCGCCGTCAATTAACAGCCGCGCCGTTCAAAATAGGCCAGTCGTTGTCGTGGCTTCGATCACGTGTGCGAGAGCCGCTGTCGTGGTAATTGTTGTCATATAACTAGCTGGCCCATCGGACGTCGTTCGGCCCTTTCTTGTGGGCGACTCACTCATACGGTTAACGTCTGCAGCTCCATCAGCGTGGACGTAAGATGAACTCCTCCATCTTCGGTATCGATCGATGTCGATCTCGGTCCCGTCTTTCGTTCGATTCTAATCCCGTCTAGACATTCGTCTTCGACCTCAGTCCCGTTCCTCATTTCGGTCCCACTCCCGCTTTCAATTCTTATATATCCTGATCCCGATTCAGGTTTTGCTTTTCCTCCCAGTTTCAATTCCGATTCCGTCACCAGCTACAATTCCGATTTGGACGAAGCCATTACGCGGTGATAGTGTAGCTTCCCTTTCTTACTGGAAGCTACACTATATCCGCATGATGGTTCTTTAACTTTAAAGTGTTATTAAAATCGTCTTATGTTCATATGGTCATTAAACGAAGCCGGGGACAAATGTTGGCAGATTAACTTACAAGAATAGTACAGCTATATATTAGCAAAAGAATTTATAGAATCAGTTCCGTAGTTTAGTTTAACAGTACATACGACCCGAATGAAATCGAGACACATGCTAGTTTATTTTTAGAATTTTTTCCGGGCGTGTGTACAACATGTGAACAAAGTTTCAAATTTTCCAAGCAGTTTTTCCAATTTTTCTCTTCATAAGAACCTTTTTGAAACTTCAGTGAATATTTAAAAAAAAAAATAGCCGTATTGGTCCAGCTGTTCTCGAGTTTCGCGCTCAGCAACACATTTAACGGTTTATTTTTATTTATATAGATACATTTAACCATTAATTACCAATGTTCAATGTGGACATTATTGGAATGGAATTGAATACCTAATGATTACTTATGTTTTTTTTGTCGGAGTCGATTTGACTATTTGGGGAGTGACGTGAGCAGGCCTAGACAAGCTGTCAATAGAAGGGCCCGATAAGCCTATGGGATTGGTATTTAGATGAATATCAGCAAAGTCGAAGCGTTTACGTTTATAAAAATAGGAACGAATCCAGGCGTTTTGATTTAACAGATCTTCCATATAACAAAAATTACGGTTTTCTTTTACGAATTAAGTTTCTACTTTTGATGCAACCCGCCGTATGCAAACTCTTGATGGAGTCCAACTAAACGGAACCACAATTTTGGAAACATCACGTTTTTCTCAATTTTCTGCGAGTCGTTTCTGAAATAACTCATACGTCTCGCGTGGCTTTTATACGCAATTGACGATAGAATCCGGGTTCGGTTGCGACAACTTAAAATAATGAAAAATATGTTATGTTTATTTTATACTAGCGTCCCGCCCGCGGCTTCGCCCCCGTTGTTTTTTATTTTTATACAAACCTTGACAAATTATATACCTAAACCTTTCTCATAACTGTATTTGACAGTTCAAAAAGAAAAGTGCTCCGATTGTCACCAAACTTTACAGGATTACTCGTCAGGTCAATCTAAAGATTTTCTGAAAGTTTTATTGAAATCGGTCGAGCCGTTTCGGAGCCTACCCGTAACATACAGGCACACTTTCCTTTTTATATATATAGATTATTAATCCTCGAAGTTGGCGTTTCTCCAAACACTATCAACGTGTTCTCATCTTACGCTATAAGAAATTTGATAAGAAATTGAAATAACATTAAAATCGATACGATGAAATCATAAACCATCAAAGATTTTGTTCGCCTCGTTGTTGAAAAATTTGCAATACATGGTTTGGCACCTGTTTTCCTTCTGCAGTTCTACACTCAGCACTTTATAGTACTTTCTGCGTATTACAAGGGTTAAAAGATCTATTATAAATCCACCTATAAACTATCAAAATGCTTTCTTTCATTCACCATTGATACCCAATAATTTGACACCTAAATATCTGGTAGCTTCGAATTGAAGAGCCCGCGACCACCGAAAGCGCCCTCAGCCTGCTGTACCGACTTCATTGAATTGGATTTGAATCACGCGTTGTATTATTTCTTAAATCACGTCCTGTTACATCCCATGCTACAATTGTTATTCAAACAATCACGTGATGTTATGCGTATGTACCAATAGGAAATGTGCATGATAGAAGCCAAGAACTGACGTTTACGTTAAATTAAATAGCCTGTATACGTATGTGATAACGGCTGGACCATATTGGATGCAGGTTGCTAGAGTTAGGGAAAACTGGCATTCCTTGGAGGAGGCCTTCACCGGGGAAGGGTTCTTGCAAACCAATTTTTTTAAAATTTAATCCTTAATTATTATTTACTTATTTACATTACTCACTTTTTTCTCTTAAACTATATTAGAACTAAGATTAGTATAAGTATCCTATGCTATCCCTTTTTTGCAAGAAATAAAAAGGCTATTTTATTTTATTATACGTATATGAAACATTTTAAAAAGAAACATTCAAATTTACCCGACTCCGATAAATTTAACGATCGCGAGCTAATGATGAATATTTAACGGCAGTTCGTGAACTATCGTCTATTACACAAGTTAACACATCCGGATCGCCCGCTTTCCATTGTAGAAGATCCGCGATGTCAATTGCCCGCACACTCCGTTAATAATTCCGACGAATTATGTAATGATAATAATTATTAATTTCTTTAAACATACAAACTTACAAGAGTACAAAATACGGCATCACCAGGCACCGCCTGTCCTGTGGCTGCCGTACATCAAAAGTTTCATTTTGTCTGGAATTTTTACAGTCGTGTTTATATTCTATCGTATTTACGTTTGCATAAAATGAAATTATATAAAAAACGTCAATAAGTTATGTGCATAAAGCATAAAATAAAACGGAAATATTATGAGGTGCTTCAAATTATGTGACTTAACGGCGGGTTGCACCAAAAGTAAACGCGTGTTTTGTAAAAGTAATCCGTAGAATTTGACGGGCACGGGCAACGTATGGGCAATTTATCAAATCCTACGTTACGTTTACGAAATACGTGTTCTGTTTTGGTGCAACTACTGTAAATATTTTTATTCAGTGGCGTGTAAGATTATGACGATACAATTTTTAGAAATAGGTACTACAGTAGGTGACAACACATAACGTAACGTAAATAATATACGTAACGATTTTTTTTAATCTCGTTTTGATTTTATTTCATATTAAACCCATTTCTAACGTTACACCGTACAGATTATGGTAAGTAGTATGTAAATTTTATTGACGCAAAGATAAATGAAGTTTCCAATTTGTCATTTTTCTTCGTGTTGTTTTTTTTTTGTAAGGGTCAACAGTATCAAAGAAATATATTACTTTAGACTAAAGTTTAACAAAACAGCTTTTTTTTATTCGACTTGTGAACTTGTGGAATTCCCTAATGCGTTCAAATGTTCAACACCCACTCTATTGTCATTACCGTGCCATTAATTTAGTTTTGTAATATCACATAGGAATCGGTTTACGAATATTTATAATGTCTTTAATAAATCCTAGAATGGTTAAAATTTTTCAACATCGTTTTGTAAATGGATTTTACCAGTGGCATAGTAAAGCAATGAAAACGGATGTGAAAAATGCAATCAGAAATCCCCGCGGCCGAACGTGCGCGCGCGCCGGTAAAAGTGTGACGGCCGTGACGTACAATAAACCGGTCGAGGACGTTATACTTGGAGAAACGATTACGTATCGGAGTTCATACAAAAAGGAAACCTGTTGTGTGCGTCTGCGCAGATAATGCAAAAGTATAACGACGAAAGGTGTCCTTTTTTTATTTGAGGATCTATATAAAAAAAAACCTGTATCCTCGACATAGTCTGTAATATAATATAAAAAAGTTAATTAACGATTAACTTCTATGTTAATGTTAACATTTATTCGAAATCGTCCCCTAACAGGTGTCGAAAAACGGTCAAATTCTTAGTTTTAAATAAAAAAGGTGGCTTTTTTTTCACGAAAATGACCGATCGGGATCGACACAGAAACCAGCATCAAGATCGAAAACGTGATCAATATTTATTACGAGATCAGGGTTGGGACTGGACTTCCGGCCGATATCGGTAATTTAGAATTGAAGTGAGACAAAGTGCTTCACAGAGATTTGGACTGGAGACTGCTTTTCGTTCTAGGTTTTATCTGTCCCTAACCCAACGCGACGTTGTTGCTGATATAATGGAGGCTTTTGGACTAGATCATACCCAGAGCGTAATTGGTA
Organism: Eumeta japonica; assembly: GCA_005406025.1. Taxonomy (NCBI): domain Eukaryota; kingdom Metazoa; phylum Arthropoda; class Insecta; order Lepidoptera; family Psychidae; genus Eumeta; species Eumeta japonica. The sequence goes on from BGZK01001209.1 coordinate 169,940, forward strand.
TACAAATTTATTGGATTTTATTTTATTCCTTAGATAATGTCCTTATATTTTTCAGCTAAGTCGCTTAATCAGACAAAATAATTACATTAAGTACTAAGATTGATTAGTGTTTTACACTACTTTCCTTTCTATTTGTTGGTATTGAAATTGTCCTTTATTAAATTTACAATTATAAGGCACAAGAAAAAGAACTTTAAATTCCAGCTCACAATTCTATCCCCCTTTTAATGCGTAATATGCTGATTCATCATCATCAAACAAACAAATTGAGTAAAAATTAGAAATATTGTATAAAGAATTTGTGAAAATGTGTGAATTCGGAAAACGTTATTATAAGACTGATATTTTACATTGTACATATAAATTAATGAATATAAATACTAAACATGTATTTATTTTATTCCAACTCGATATCTGTTTACGATGTTAGTTCTCAACACAAAACATGTGTATTGACGTCTAACTGAAATAGAATACACGCATGCGCGTCGGGGTTCTAAACTCTCATTCGAAATTTAAATTCACGGTGTTTTACATCGGTGTGCGCGCACTTCTGTAACTTACTAAAACGTATTCCGATTTTTAACCCTAACGCGCTCAAAGAAGTATGAATTCAAAATGAGTACTTAATATGAAGAAAATGTAAATGTTATAATTAAAATGACATGTCGCGGGATATAAAAAATTGTTCTCGTGCACGACTCTCTGCCAAGTTCTTTGATCTGTTAAAGGTATTTAAAAAAAGAGTTTTATAGCACAGTTAATAAACAACAAATCAGCACTCACAAGTCTGTTACCAAAAATAGCTAAAGTAGCCGATATCCTTATGCTTAAATAATAATTAGCAATAAAGTGTTACCAGCACTATCTCGGTTCGTGATTTCCCGCACTCTTTGAACTGCGTCCCGCGTGCTCCGACGCAATAAAGGTTTCCCTAAGATAAGAATTATCTTTGTGGCTCTCCAGTGTTCTGCGTACGTCCATAGGCAATTGGAATATTGTTTGGTTATCATGTATTCTGGTTAAAACAGCCATAAATTGTTGTGATACAAATATTTTGATGTTTTTTTTCTTGTTGTTGTTTAAGTGGTATATAATATCTTTTTCGTGTAATTATTTGTCCATTATTTACGTTTTATTTCTGCATTAGCCATTAACCGTATAAATAAAAACTTGCCAATATGCCTTTGGTCGTGTCCTCGTGGACGTAGGATGAATTTCTTTATCTTTTGTATCAATCGGTCTCGCTGTCAATCCTAATTTCATTTCCGGTTCCGCCGGAATCCAAATCCACGTCCCGCTCTTCATTCGAATGCCTGTCCCGACGCCGATCTCTACCCTCTCTTGGACTTACCTTTGTATAACGAATTACCATTTGTGCTGATTTCTTGGTTTAAAAGGGATCCTATGACTTTTTCCATTATAAAGATTACAATCCGTCTATCAGTTCGACCGTGATTGAAGGACAACGTATAACTTAAACAACGATTAAGGTACTGTAATTTCTGATAGAGTAATTAGTAAAGTCGGACCTAATAAAAAGTTTCCATTTTAACATTGTGTTTATTACAGCTTATTAGAGGAACACACGAACAGGCGAGATATCAGAGAGTGCTAAGTCATCGCTACCCACGGACATCGCAACCCTAGAGGAGTCATCAGTGCGTTGCCGACCTCTGGGATGGGAATAAGAAATCTGATGGAGGAGGGAATAGGCCACCGGGATTTTTGCTCACTGGACGAAACAGCAACAGCTGTTACTTCACGTCTGTATTCTGTGAAAGCGTGACTGTTCACTGGTCGCTCCGCCCATCTTTGCCCTGCTGCTGGGTTGGCCACAACGTGGTTCTAAGTATTTTCAAAAGAACACTAATATTTTTTTCTGTCACAACTATGATTTTAACTCAAAAAGATTTAAATAGATAATACAGTTCTAGAGCAGATATTGACAATGTTTCCGTACAAAAACTTTAATCTCGCCCGTAGCCATAATCAGTGCCTAGTACAGGTTATACGTTACCTATAAATAAGAAGTAGTATCTAAATTAAGATTTTCGTCGTATTGTCTGCTCTAATACAGTACTAAGTTTCAAATCTCTTTTTTTAATTAAATAATTGTAAGTTTATTTATGTATTCAAAAATTATTAATTTAATTACAAAAAAAAAGAATAATTTTATCTGCACACATTACTTTTTATCATATTAAATCTGATGAAATACAATACTCATAAAATTGTTTTTGTATCGCAATATTCGATTCCATTGTTTACAAGTATCCACTACAATGAAATGTAGAGATAATAATTTATCAACAACGCATTTTTCTTAAAATAAAAATACTATCAATTGCTGCTTCAGGTAGTTATTCATCTGTCAAACAATCAGGTGAAATGGCTTATATACAATATGATAACAAACAGACAGGAAAATGTCACAGGTATTTGTGTTTCTAGATCGTAATAAGCGTCTGTTTTGGTACCCTCTTATCGACACTTTATTTTGCATTATCGGTGTAAACAATAACAACGAACTCGGTTGTAACTAGTATTTAATTTTGTAAATTCACTGAATTGATTTTCTGCGAGCTAGATGTTTGTCGTGCGTCAAGCGATGAAATGTAATTTCAACAATAACAGTTATGATCAGTGAAGTGCGTATGAGGCTGCATGTAATACGGGTTCCGTGGTCGGATGTCTCTCTGTGAATGTACTCTTATTGGCTCACAGTGAAGAGATGCAGAATGCTGGTGTATACCAATTTTACATGGAGACCCTGAAAAAATACAGTTGACTACAGGAACATTAATCGACTATACCTTGAAACTAATAGTCTATTATGTTTGGCGATAATTTTTTTTTTTCCTTGTAATTTCATTATATACAGAGTAAAATGATTTATTTTTACATTGTCAGAAATAGTAGTTACTGAATAGCCTTAAGGCAGGGCAGTAAATAATTAGCATAAACATGTCAATTTTGACAATCCTTAAATAGTAGATAAGTAATTGGATCTCACAGAAAATAAAAGTAATGATTTGAAAAATTTGTGAAATGTTTATTTTAAACACACTTTACATGGTTATGGGTTCACGGAAGAGACTTAATTAACTGTAGCAGGCATTAAAATATACCAACATAACATCGTTTTTAAATGTAATGCTTCGACGGTATTATTTACAATATTTTTAATGTTTATACAGATTGTTAGCGCATTTGTTTATATTTATGACCCCATTTCCTTCGATGTTCCGACTAGCCCGCGTCCTACAAAAGCTGTTCATGATTATTCTGTGGAAATTATTGTACGTAATACATTGTAAACGCGATCGCAGGCCGTCTGTAGCGCACACCGGCCGACATGAGAGCGAATGGCTTCCGGCTGTTCCTTTGTCCGATTTTGCTCCTATTGCCTCGTCAATAAACGTTTCATAAGTCAATTTTAGTCACAGCAGGGCCAGAGACAGAGGCCGAGATCGAGCGACCATGAACATCCCTTTCGCTTATTATATTATTTGCATAGGCCCTTCTAAGTTAAATAAAACAACGGCTGAGGACCATAAATCGATTGTTTGTGAAGCCATACAACACGTTGCAATTCATTTATCACGACATTTTAATTGATTTGTAAATTTTCAATGAATTTTTTACTTAATCGTGTATTTATTTTTAATAAATCTCTATTTTATTTATTTCCAGACTTTTCAATTGTACAATGCCGGTAAGGGAGACCGTGATGGATTATTGCGTGCATGGCATGTCGAGATTTAAGTTTCTGACAATTGCAAAATTTATAGGTACATTAGCTCGGTCTTGCCGACTAAAGTATTCCGATAATTTACTTGCAGTTACCTTATTGTTGCATACATAAGGACTACATTAATCTGTAACACGTATATAGAAGAATTTGTCCAAGCGTAGACCGTTGGTTACCGGAGGTTAGTCGTCCGGAATATATAAAAATATCTATTTCACAAATGGTCGAATGTATAATAGTCTAAAATCCGGCATTAGAAAAATGCACTCTCATCTGTTTATTAAATCAAATAATGTTTTAAAGGCAGATAACAATATTATTTTATGAGAACAACTTCTGCCTGCTACTAATATTAATTAATTATTAATTTTTTGCTTTTTATGTTAATTGCACACCAGTACAAGTACAAAACTTTCAAATACGATGTTTTAAGTACACCTTGTTACAATAGACAGCGACCTTTGGCATCGTACTTACGGAGCGCTGGTTAAATAAATATGTAAATATTTTCATTATTGTTATTAAATTAAACGTTGAAAAACAAGTTAGTTCCAGAATATAATCGGCCGTGTTTTTATGTGTTACTCCGGTTTTAACAAACAAAAACACAAAAATTATTGGAGGGGCGGTCAGTGTAACAATCTATCGTGAATTCACTAGAAAAGACGCACTCGAATTACGCACTAACTAGGCACAAATAAGGGGTCGATTCTCATGTCCAAAACGTCATTGTGCAATCTAATTTGCGTCAGTAAATTTTATATTATTAGCGCGTACGTCTACATTTGTGGTCATTCAGAATTTTCCTTTTAATACAGTAGTTATTCTTTGTCTAATATTATTTATTGTAATAATAAAATTAGCTCTCTGTTACAAATTTCGAGCTTAAATTAGCCCATATGATTAAGTCACGTCGCCCATTTGTCTAATATAAAAAACGTGGGCACCGGGAGATATTGCAGGTCAACTTTCCGCGTTGTTCCGAGCAGTAATGTTTTTCCGCTCGGAAAGAACAAAATAATTATTGCTTACATTGTCGTACAAAATTATTAAAGGTATAAAAAATGACCTACTTGTATTTTTTAAAATATTTTGTAAAAAATAATATGAAGTAAGTTTTGAACGAAGTTTGCGATACGCGATGCAATTTTTTGAGCTTAAAAATTGTTTAGATTTTAATAAAAATTTAATTGGTTAACAAATCGAAGTTATTATGAAAAACATTTTTCGTCAACTATATTCTTAACTAATTCAGTGGATTTTCACGAGACGAGTATCTAAAGCAAATTCTTAAAATTTAAAAATAAAAATTCAAAATTTCGACTTTTTTTGGAAATTATTACCTAAATTTAATTTATTTTCCATTTTTTCAAAATTGTTAAATTTTATAATTTATTAAGTAACAATTTTTTTTATCTAATTTTCAATTTCAAATGTTACTAAATTTCAGAATTATAAATTCTTTTAAAATTTAATTTTTTTAAATATTGTCATTGTATTGTCATCGGTCCTTGATAAACCTACAAAGTTGAAATGAAATCTATCCGTTTAAAATGGATCAAAATCGAGTTCAAAGGAGTCGGTTACAAACATCTAGTCAGTTACAAACACATACAAAAATGGATACGATTTCAATTTTATACTTTTGACAATTTTTAGATATTTAAAATTAGGTATTTTAAAAAAACCAAAGTTAAAAAAAAAAGCGTTGTCGAAAAGAATTCGCACTCAATATCTCTCAAACAAATTATTCGATTTCTGTCAATTTTACAGCACCCAACAAAGTATCACCAGGAACAGAACTGATTGAATTTCAAAATCATATGTTTCAATAGCTTAAATATTATTTGAAATAGCTCAGACGTACCAATGGAGTTGATTCCTTACCAACGATTGTTGTGATATTATACCATAGAATAGAAAATAGGAAAAATGACAGTACGTATCTTCATTTATTCTATTTATTTATATGTATTAATTTCATCGTTAAAGAGTTCATTGCAGATGGTAAGTCTTACGGTTGTGTCGTCCTCTGGTGTACGAGGACACGAATTATTTTAATTCAATCTACACATTCGTGCTTTTTGTCGTTAAGGGGTGCTGTTGTATGTCTTTACACTCCATGTCCAGTTCAGCTCAGGTCGTCCTTGACCATAATTAGGTGCCACTACAACATATGTAATGTTTTGGTTTGCTTTCGATTTAGTATAGTTCCATTTTAAAACACCATGACACTCCTCATAATTAACTAAGAAATCTAAGACGTTTGAAGTATTGGCACCTAATTATGGTTATGGACGACATGAGTTGAACTGGACATGGAATATGAATTGAGAATCTCTTACTTTTTTTGAATAAGTTTTTTAGCATTTCTTAAAATATACAAAAAGTTTCCGGGAATTTAAGTGCAGTCAAGCCCTTTCTAGAGCCTCAAGCGCGACTCCATGTACGCCCGCACACACAAGCATACATACACTCTGAAAATGGATCCCCATAGAAAGCTTCCTATACATGACTTCAAGACGTTGAATTCTGATGAAACCTCCATTTTTTCATAATTGGCTCGAGAATAGTTTCTTAACTTAGGAATTTATTTGCATTTTTCGGGCGAGAAACATCACCTAGTTACGCCCTGATTCTGACGGTATCTTTATTATTTTATATTAAACAAGTGGATTCCAATTTTAATCGTTATTTTATTTTGATTATTAATTTATTTTCTGCTATATCAAAGTCGACTCATGGCGTCCGGCGATAAAAAATATCTTCGATAAAAAAAACCTCTACAGTGTTAGCCCTAAGTACCCGCCCTTGGCAGTATATTGGGACCAAAGCCAACACCAGAATCGGGTCCCGACCTCCCGACTGCGCGCGCGTTATCGGCCCGTGCCAAGTGCGCGCGCGCACGCCGACCGCCGCCACCGGCACCGACTGGTATTCCGCAGATAAGTTGTAACCAGATAACTGGGAGGCGTCTGATTATCTTATTGCGCGTGTTGTCGGGTCGCGATATCGACAAAAAAAAAGCAAAACTAGCTCTGTCTGTGGTGATACTCCTCGTGATCTATAATTTAGATTAGATATACATAGATATTATTATATATTTTTATTTGTCGACATTAAAAGGTGATAAACAGTTTATGGATCACGCATCGGAGAGCCGTTCTAATATATTTGAATGCCGTAATAAATAAAAATCCACGCAAGGTCGTCTGTCTTTCTGAGCGTGACCTTGTCGATCTACCAAGTATGTAGGCTGACCGGCGAAATTTAGTAAAAGCCTGCCACAACGGTTTACCTCAGTGACGTTATACCCATATTCAAAGTTTGTGACTTCAGACCCATACGATCCCGTTTGGGTCTGAAGTCACTAACTACCCACTGTAAAATTAAAAATACAACTACGTTTTAGCCCCCAGTCCTCAAACTGGTTCGGCGAGTATTGAGGGATTTCAGAACTTGATACGTCTTAGAAGGTGCCGGCTAACCGAGTTTTCGGTGAATCGCGGGCTTCGTCATAATATTTTCCTTCACTACTTCAGTGGGTGATAATTAATGTCTCAATCTGCGCATGAGTCTATATGAAGACGCTATATACAGACGGTAGGAGCTCAGCTCGAATCTGAGCATTCTGTGACTTTACCAGACTATTCCTTGAGGTCTCATTTCGGTTGAATCAATTTTTAACACGCTTTTATAAGCTTGGGTTGTATCTAACTAACTAACTATGTAACGGAATCTTTGAGCTTAATTTTCATCGGTTTCTAGAAGTCTGATCAACTTGAAACTTTGCACACATCTCAAGGACCGATGACAATACAATAATTTGATAACAGTTTCCCATTATCCTTATTAGGACCGCTAGGATTAATATAATCTTGGGTTGTATGTATCTATGTATGTAACGGAATTTTTGAGCTTAATTTTCATCAATTTTAAGAAGTCTGATTAATTTGAAACTTTGCGTACGTATCAAGGAGCAATGACAATACAATAATTTGATAAGTTTATCCTCTTATCCTGATCAGGATCGCCAGGATCGAATAATTTCGTCACGTATCGTCTGCGTGAGAGCAAGTGGCTTATTACTGTTACTAAATTCTATTACTGTTTTGTAATAGAATTTAGTAACATCATAAACATTAATAATTCAAATATTGTTGTATTGTTAAAAATTACAAATTTTACCAATCAACCGAACTAAAAAATGAAAAATAAATATAGTTTAAAAAAAACTAAAAAACACGCTTTTAAAATACATTAAACTAAAAAGTGAAAAATAATCCTTAATATGAATTCAAAAAAATAATGAACAATGACGAAAAATACTAGTATTATTGTGGAAAAAGCGTGGGGCGCTTTGTGCCACATTTTCGTATAAAGAGCAACCCACGCTTTTTCCACAATAATACTAGTATTTTTCGTCATTGTTCATTATTTTTTTGAATTCATATTAAATTATTTCACTAGTTAATATTTAAAACGTGTTCTGAGTTTTTCAATATCAGCGCTTATGTCTTTTATCTTAAAGTATTTATATCTTTATTCAGTGTTCACTGTTCTGATACTTGAACACTTAAAATTATGTTATTTGACATATACACACACACACATTTTATTTTATAAAAGTCTTACGTCTGTTATAATTATTATAATTATAACAGACAATTTTATAATTGAAACTGACATATTATATATATATATATATATATATATATATATATATATATATATATATATATATATATATATAATATGTCAGTTCAAAACACTATCAATCGGTGAATAAATATATTATAACTTGTAAATAAATTATTAATCGATAGAAAGAAATAAATATACGTATTTTCAATACTGTAAATACTGTACATTGCGATTAAAAAAATTATTATCAAATTAATATAATATTTAACATATCATTGAATTTTGCCAACAGCAGTTCTTCGCGACACCGTCTTCGCGACTGATTATTTAGCCCCAAGAACTACAATAACGCGATAAACACAATTAAAATTCAGTATTTTCCTGTGCTGTGATTTAAATAACTACTTCTTAAAACCGCGCGGCGCCGGCCGCGTGACGCAAGGAGCAGTCGTCTTGCGGAAAATACTGGTCTCCAAACGATCACTGTTTTGGGTTTTATGGCCGGTGTGCAAAACCTTTAGCTACGCTCGTTGTTCACTCGTAAAAACCCTCAAAAAACTGGTACATTCAAGACGTAGTAAGTGTCGAGTGATTTTATAATTAATTTAAAATTAAATGAAGACCATTTTCACATTTTATACACATCATTAATATTAAAAACGGGATGCTGATAAGAATTGCTAGGCATAAAACTAATGTGGGAATTAAAGTGATTTCCTGTATAGTTTATAACTAACTGTACGTATTCATGATTGAATTTATCGCCAAAGGTTTATTGTTTTAAAAATATTATTAGACAATAATAATGTTCAATTTACGGAGTCGTTAATTAACGGAACCATTGTGAGCGCCTTCAAGTGTTTGAATGTAAGTGGTGCGTAGAGACGAACCACAACAACACTAGGTCTTAAACGTGTTACTAAGAAATTTGAACACTACACACGCTTCTTTATCATGGACAACAAGATAAACTTAAGTGGAGTAGTTTCAGTAATTTCAAAACAATTTCCAATACCGTAAATGAAATATATGTACATCATTTATTAACATTTTACAAAAGATAAAACCAAATTACTTTCACAAAAAAAAGTAACATCAATATAATTTATAAATTGTCCCTTTTACTTTCATGCGAAGAAATTGAGAAACCGATTCCAATTCATAATACTGTGACGATTTTGAACCCTACAATGATTTGTAATAGTTCTAGGGTTTTTACGTTTTTGTTTGTAACCACCCACGGACTCGCTGTTCTATCGGGCCGGTGGTTAGTCCCGGTCGGTTGACCAAACCTCTAAGTTGTCCCCAATCGAACAGAAAGTGGGAACACGTAAATGAGTAACAACGCGATCTACATCGCTTTACAACTTAGAAATTGCTGATGAAATTCCTATAAAAAAATACGTCATTCCATCCAAATTTCATCCAAAAATTCCATCCAAAGTAAGTGACCTACTTCAACTGTCAGTTTGAGGTCCGTAAAAAGCATACGCCGATGCAGCTCTTGTAAACATCGTTTTTTTTTCCTACTTTCTCTACAACGGCAAGTCTCACATCATAAAAAGACGCATGGAATCATCTCGGGGCTGACCGTAACAGAATACAGTTTAAACGATTCAAATCGGTTGTTGCCGTTTCTGACATAGCACTTCTATTCCTTGAAGTCGATTAAAGACTGCTACCATCTTAATGATATCGATGTATTATGCGCATATATTTACATAGCATTAACCGCTTTGGCCGCAATCAAATTAGCCCATACTGTGGATCATTTACGAGCATCTTGAAAACTTAGAAAAGTATATTAATATTAAAAGCGATAATGCACGGCGTTAACTGCAGGACTGATGGCTCGTTAGCTCTAGAATTGGGCGTAGTTTTCCGATCGACGTGCGCGATACGCAACATCATAGGTTACGCGATGTCTGCTGACGTGGATCGTACAACGTCAAAATGAGTGTCGCGGGCGTACGCGCGCCGACCGCACTATTAAACCTCTGCATAGGTGATAGCCTTCAAAGTCACTCTACATTTGGCTTGTAGTTCGTGACGTGATTTTTCAACTGACAGAAATTTCAAAGTATACTAGCATTGTAAAGTGAATTTAGATTTGTAGCTGCGTATTCGTTTAAACGCATCGATACTTCGAACACAATGAACTTATTTTATGAAGTGTAACGTGGAACATACCGATCTATGTGCGAAAACATAGAATATTTTTGTATTTTTGCAGAAAATGATTTAGCTATTTTTGATTCGCAGAAAAAAAAATGTTAAATTTTTATTGTAATTATTTATCCATTTAATTATCACCGATCAGTCACATTTTACAAATCATCATTTGAAAATATTGCTTTTTAACGTCACGGGATTTGTTATTGTTAAAATAATAATAAACAGGCGAATTTATAGTCCATTTGTAAACAAATACATGGTAATTACGCTCACGCTACATTCAAATTTTACGGGCTAAAACGAAAATAACAAACTTTAAGAAATCTCATTATGAATGCAAATTTGTTTGCTCGGTTTTTACCGAACACCCGATTAGTATTTTGAACTAACATAATGTATTCTATGGGATGGAGAAACAGAACTGTACGATGATTATGTGGTCGGAATAAGAATGTGAGAGGGTATGGAATTGCGAAATCAAAAGTGGATCGATATCGGACACGAGAGAGGGACCAAAAACGAGAACGAGTAGAGGCGGGGGCAGGATCGATACGAAATATGAAGGAATCTATGCTGTGCGCATGCGGGCGAAAGCTAGCTAGAAGAATGCAACCACCATCGTTCATTTATCTTCTTGTAGACAAATAAATGATGGTCGGGTCCGTTGTTGTGCGCGCATCACGCAAATTTATTGGATGCACTGCTTCGATGAATGTTTTTCAGTTTTTTTTTGGGCGTTTGGTTCTTAATCTATACCTAATTTAGATGAAATTTGTTTGAGAGGTAATTTATATCCAGTAAACGGACGTGTATAAAGAAAAAGGTGAGGGAAGAAATTGTATATACGGTCAACACACTATTTTTTTATCCAAATGTACTATTTAAACTGTATACACTTGTCGATGATCAAAATGGGCTCTCATCATCATCAGTTGCAGCACGGAGTTCAGAGTGGGCGGCGGTGTGGCCTGTAGCGATAATTAATTAATTAAATATCGGTAAATTAACATAACGATAACTATTAATTGTAATTACGATTAAATGGCCCAAACGATCTTTGTACTAATGGTATTATTATATATAATTTTGATAATTAAAACTATTATAATCATTACAAAAAGTATTTATGTAAGTGGTAGATTTTTCTAATGAAAGCGGGTTTCTTTTCATTGCATGGAATGATCTGGAACAAACAAGTTAAAAACAAACAAAAAGAAATTCACACCTATAAAATTATCGTAATAAACGAGAGACTAAATACAATGTCTACTTAAATAGGATGTGAATGATATCCATTAAGCAATAGATGGGTTTTTGTTCATTAATAATGGAAATTCCTGAACTAATAGACTGATATTTTTATAACATAAATACTCAACTTGCGATTTGCTAACGGAAATATAATAAATAAAATTCCGTTTAAACTCTTGATGCTATCAGTCGCGCTGATAAAGTACTCTGAAGACGATGAAAATTATGGCGAAACGGGGGCCAAAACGAGTGCGGTGACTCGATTGAGGCGATTGCCCGCGACGGCGCCGCCCGCCCGGCGTTTTCACCTTCGGAGTCTGCGCCGCTGCGTACTACGTAGTAGTCGGAACGGTTTTCGATTTTTAGATACCGCTATCGCACATCTGGCGAGATAAGATAATGTGCATTAATTGTGCTGATGCACTGTCCGAGGTGTGCGTGTTGAGTAACGCAACAATTAGTTAGTATATTATCTATTACATTTACTTTTACTAATAATAGATATTTAGATAGTAATAGAGAACAAAATTAGGGCAATATTTTAAGTTTAAATCTAATTATACAATTCGTCTAATAGCCAACTGCAGTACACGGATCTAAATTGATAGATTGAAACTTATACCACAAGTATCTTAAAGATTAAAAAAGTAAAGGGCAAATTTTTATTGAGATTTTAAAAATGGTATATCGCCATAAAATCTACTAGAAACATAATGTCAACAGTTTTCTTTCAAGACGAGGCTTGAAATTTTAATGATGTTTCGCAGTTCACTAAAGACGAAGTTATAGCCCCTTACGAGTTTCACACAGATAATTCAGTCTAACCCAGTTGCGTAGAAAACAGCGACAACGCCTACTTCAGGTCTGATCGTGAACTATAAAGATAGCATGGGGCAGAGATAAACATTGACAATCTCTTAGTGCTATTTGCCCGCTTGCAACACAATAGATGCGTTTATACTTGTTTTTGTATCTTGTAACAACAACAGCAGTGGGAGTTTCGCGGAAAACAATCGTTCACGACAGATACACACGTCGTTATAATCTCGAAGCTAATCGCCCGAAACTTGTCAGTGTATGACATTCTCAAACAATGAAAACAAAATCTGAAGATATGACTTGATTATACACAAACTACGTCGGTCCACATCGGTCCTCACCGCAGATGGGTTCTCTGATAAGTTGGTTATCCATAAATCTTAATGCACATCGATAGGTCAATCTTCGACGACATGTGAAGTTCCCAATACGTAGTCGGTGATGCAGCATGAGGCGCGTTTCGTAACGACTTCTTATAGGCAGGGCCAGATTTAAACTTGTGCCGCAACTGGGCTTTGTAGTAAATGCCTCCCTTGAACATTGAAATTTTACTTGAAGTTATGGTTTAGATATTATTAAAAAATTAAAATAACTAATTTATTGCAGAAAATTTATTATGTATTATATACGTTAATAACACAAAAAAAAATTTTTTGTTGTAAGCATTATAAATTTTGCACTATGGGCGACTCATAATTGTATTAAGTTAATTTTCGTCACAGGCAAACACGCCTTATTGAAATATTCAATTTTTAAAAAACACATAGATTTATTAAAGTTTAATTTTGAAAAATGCACGAATTGCACTAAACTATTTTTTATTTTTCGAAAAAACTGCAAATTATTTTTTTTAATTTCAGATAATAAAAAACTCAAATAATATTCACATAAATCAAGAAAATATATTAATTAAATTATTTTCATTATTAATTTTAACTAAAAATGCCAAAATCATAATTTACAAAATTTCGTTTTTACAAAGAATTCATGAATTGAATTTCTGGAATTGTCCATTAAAGAAAAAATGATAAGATAATTATTTAATAATATTGCGCAATTTTGATACCACAAAAAAAATTTTTTTCTTTCACTTTTCAAATTTTGCCGCCAAAGAAAATTTGCCACCCTGGGCACTAGCCCCGACTTCCCCTAGTGTAAATCCAGCCAGCGCTGCTTATAGGACTGACACAGGCCAAATACAAACCTAAAGAAGAGTCTCTTTATATGACTATCGTTTTCGTGCCAATATGATGAAAAAAGAGACTTCTCTGAGACCTCATTCTAGGTCCGCAGGATTATCTAGAATAGTATTATACGTGGGTTACAGAAATAACTATATGTAAGAGGTACGACGGGTAATCTCCACTGTAAATTGTTCAGTGTAGATTAACGTATAATCAATAAGTAACCCATTTTGGTCGGATATTACGGATGTAAGAGAATGTAATCGGTACTTAGTCTTAAATTTATGTAATGCTGAGTTAAGTTTGTAAGGTTTTGTAGCTTGTATATATACTTATACTTAAAAAAATATTGCACGAGACGACTGACCGGTAACCGTTACCGAGGCGGCGGGCGCTCGTGGACGGCCTTCGCTGATGACCGCTCCAGTGTAGTGACCTCAGAGTCGCCGCGCGCACTCCCGCATGCCAATACCCGCGTCTGCGGCGTGGGATGGCCCGTCTATATGCAGTTAATGCACTACAAAACAGTTAGCACCCTCACTGAACGAGCTAGGAGCGCTCATGGCTTCGTTCAGGTAGGCGTAGGTTGGTAGGTTGTTGTTTTGATTAATGACGTGTGCAGATTTACATCGAGTGTCCGTCCACGGGAACGGCTCCTCATATTCATTTACTGCAATAAATATATGTATGAACGAAGCTTACAAAACTTAAAAAAAAACAATCTCATTATTTCAGGAGAAACATTTATTGATATAGAATTGTAAAATAAAACGTTATCAAAATACAAAATATCAAAATCGTTACAGTCGCTTTCGAGGTGAACATGACATTTTATTTCTGTAGTGCCAATTGTCGTTGATAAGACAATGACATATCATCAATGACTGATGAGATTTCATCAATGACTAATGAATCTCGCTTTTTCCGAGAACACCTGCACAGGTAATCTCGAAAAGTAAGCCTTAATAAAATAAAATTTTTAATCACAATCGCTAAGTGCCCAAATATATGCAAATTTTCCCATTTTCTTGCACCGAAGGGGGTACAGTTTCTGACAAGAGGCAGAAAAAAATTTCGATCTTGAAGTACTCTGAAATGCTTTGCATTATGAGCCTTGTAATATAGTTCAATTACTTGTAAGCTATTCTACAGTATCGCGTAAACTGCACTGACAGCATTCCATAAGCGAAAGTACATATTCCCGTTATGTCCCTCTTTTCAGAAAATGCACAAAGATCTGGCAACCTTAATACTGCAATACACGAGGGTGAGCGTGCAGCACCTGACTCCAGAAATACCGCTGCGCCTGATAACGCCAAGCAGTGACCTGTGGAGGGCTAGACTTGAAGATATACCTTTTCCGAACGATCCGTTTTGGGGCTTCTACTGGCCTGGAGGGCAAGCCGTCGCCAGGTAAAATGTTTCAAAGGTTTACTCTTTTGTTATGACTCACCACAGTATATATAATGTTGATAAATATTATAGAAATTTTGACATATTATAGAAATTCGTGGTACTTTCGCGAAGATTAATTTTGGATAATAATAGGGCTATGACATTTTATCATATTATTATATATTGGTTTATGAAAATTTTAGAATGCTTCGATTACAATCTGGTGTAAGGGTTATATAGGACGACGAACTACTTTGTTGTGTATCCTTCTGTATTCAGTAAGGCGCATTTCTGAAGTACGAA
The DNA here is from genome assembly GCA_005406025.1 of Eumeta japonica. Taxonomy (NCBI): domain Eukaryota; kingdom Metazoa; phylum Arthropoda; class Insecta; order Lepidoptera; family Psychidae; genus Eumeta; species Eumeta japonica. Next base: position 185,465 of record BGZK01001209.1, read on the forward strand.
ATGAGCAAATTATAAGTATGTCACGTCTATCTCGAAAAATAAAACATATCTCGAAACACCACCAAATTATCAGGATCATTTAATATCGTCCATAGGACCACAGACAATGAGTACATTTGACCAAAACATGTAATATTATGGAGGTAGTCATCTGTACTAGGATTAGAAATAAGCAACGTATGAGAAAGCAAGAACTAAAATGTTTCAAATTCCACAAACAGAGAGCAAATGGCTAATGGAGATGTGATGGCGTGATGCAGTTTATTCTCCTCATAACGTATATTCAAACTGTAGAATAACTATTTGCCAGGAGCGGCAAATAGTTATTCTACAGTTTAAATATCTTTCTTTCCTAGTTACAGGTTGTATATAAACCGGTCGGTATATAATCGTGTCGTCCCCCTTTCTAGCTGTGTAGGTGCTATCACCAGCCTACCTTCGGGATTTTTTCAGTTGCATGATTGGACAAAGGTCGTCGATAATGGTAATTAATTATTCTATCTTCTGTCGTTACACCGTATTTTTTAGAGTTCTGAATCTGTTGTTAAGAAATCACTGTCGATTTTTAAGGAATATTTGTCGAATATGTGTTGAAGTAGCGAACGTTCATCGAGGAGATAGTGTATTTATTTATAAAAATGTTTCTGTATCAAAAAACTCATCATGAGTGTAAAATGACTCTACTGCCTTGGCTGGACTCTTTCGTTTACCAGGACACTGAAAATTATTTTTCACCCAATTATCAAAAGTAATAAAATAAATAAAAGACATGTTGCACAATTTATCCAAACAACGGCTGACATAAACATCACTAAAATTCGTACAAAGGTACAAATGTAATTACATAAAACATTCCAGGAGGTTTCGTCTGTTTTTCTATAGAAAAAAGAGACATATACATGTATAATAAGATTTGACAATAGATATTCCTAATAATTAACTAATATAATGGATATTAAGGAAGAGCGCGGTCTTCCGGCACAGTATTTTTCACTTATAAGGAGACCACCACAATGCTTTTAGTTAAAACATGTTTTTTACCAAATAAATATTTTTCTATTTCGTATTTGTACGTATTTTATCATGATATCGCCGTTGAGTGCTTGGTTAAGAGGGTCATTTGTTTGGCCGTAGCTATGTTTAGATTTCTACTGAAAACAATTCCTGCTGAGGCTTTAACACTGCCGCATCATATGAGGGTATCATATGTGACGTGATCTAAGGGAGCACTGTGCCCAAACATAGACTTTCTTCTCGTCAGTGGCCAGCAGGTCACACGTTCCTACTGATCAGAACTAATCGGTCGAACTTTATCCTTTGAAGCGTTCTTTTCACAGGTTTTTAAGGAGCATAAACCATGCAACCACGTCTTAAAATGAGAAAAAGAAGAAATAGAGAAAAAAACGAAGTAGAGTTCTCTATAAACATTTTCTTATTTATTATACATATATATATATATATATTTTTACAAAAAAAAGGATTTGTGTATTATATCAACTATCTGGTACTCATAGTGCAAGCCTCGTCGCTTAAGTTGGGACCAGACGGTGATGTATCTGTATCCCCTCTTGTGAGCCGGCAGGGGGTAGGTGATTACTGCCGCCCACGGATACTCGTCTTTGGGTAGGAATTCGATATCTGGTAAAGAGGGAATGACTTGATGGATAGGTCAGTGGCGTAGTGGAAGGGAGAGTGGGCTAATTTAGGTAATTAACCATTTAACCTGATTTTAAAGTTTTTTTATGTAAGCATAACTATCACGTAATCTTATACTCATGGGTTTCAAGTGCCAACACGGGCTTCGGCGATCGTACACAATTAAATTAGGTCGGGGCAAAGGTTCTTCCGTATTTTGTTAGTAAAAAGTAATAGTAAAATTTCTTTAGTTATGCTATTTGTATCTGGCTAGTATTGATACCATTAAATAGATGATATTTAAAACTGGCCAAGAGCATGTTCGATCATGCTTATTATAGGGTTCTCGATGCCATTATTACAAAAAAATGCACTACAGATGAAAAAAGTACGTTGTTACACTTTTTCCACGTTTGCCGCAGAGAATAGTTATAAGCACCTCAGTCGCCTATAACTAGAACAACAAGTAGGTGTGTAGACTATTACTATTAAACTAGTGTGATCTAAAGTGCATCAACAAAAGGGGGTATCTTCACGGCATTTTGTCCCTTCGTTAAAAAGCGCAGTTTTTCGACAATAACTCAAAAATGGTATATTTGTTCGTATTCAAAATAATTTTCGTTTGAAAGTACTTATTAATCGCTACCTTTGTTATTCTTTTTCATATTTTTTAGACATACGGTTTAGAAAATACAGATGGGGACATAATTTTTGCAAATTACGAAGCTATTATTTCCGAAATTATTCACGTGATCGCAAAAACTACTTAGAAACTTAAAATGTTATAAAAGAATTGTTGGCGTATGTATCACACGTTGATGTTTGCTGAAAAAATTTTTTCGGCTTCTGTTATTTGTATGGAGTGCCCCTCTAGAAATATTTACTTTTTGTTATTTAACCATCAAACTATGCAGCGGCTTATACAAGACCCCAACACTATAAATTTCATCAATATGTATCTTGTAGTTTTTAAATAAAATGCCTGTGACATATTATTTAAAAACTACGGACGGACGGATGGACATGACATGAAACTATAAAGGTTCCGTTTTTGCCGTTTTGCCTTGGAACCTAAAATGGCCCGACACTGTTTTTGCTTTTTAGTAGCGCTTGTCTCAATTTTTTTGATCAGAAGTCCCAAAGTTTCTACAGTAATGAGATTATGTCACTAGCTACTAAATGGCAACAAGATGTTGAAAAACAATGGTATCCATATATTACAATTGAATGTAAATAAAATATGATGAAAAATTACCTTGAATTTGTTTACGAACATTAAAAACACTTTTTCCTCAACCTAATAAATCAATACTTATATATAATAATTCATAATTATGAAAAACGGTCTAGCTAGGACCACGTTCAGTCGTCTTATGTGTCATATGGCAATTTGCATAAGTAAATTCGTCCGGTAAACCATAATATAGCATTTCACCGGCTGGTTTTTGTTTTACCCAAAAGATATTTTATTGTGTACGCGGAAAACACGCTTTTGGAATTCAAAATGTTTTAACGCCGTGGGGTTTTCACTGGGCTGTTATTTCTTCGTGTATGTAAATACTGACAGTATCCTTGTATGGGATTGTCGAAATTCCGTAACCTTCAATTGAAACGCAACTATTATATATTAATTATAAACAAAGTTTGTGGCGTCCAATTATCCTGTTTTGATTGTACAATTCCTGTTTTTGCCAGCGGATTCTGTATAAACCGAACGTGATCCTTTTGCTTCACGAACCAGTATTGACGTCTGTCTGTAGCAGGAAAGCCATTAAAAGCCGATATCGTTATTATCATCCTGTTAACTAAACTGGTTTGATCCCATTTTTAACCGACGACGAAAAGAAGGAAGGGGTTCTTAAACAGACGCGTATATATATTGTATTTGTTTACTTCATGATCCGGATATACAGCAAAAATGTTCCCATTTAATATTATTTTAAATATGGAGAATTTTATTTAAGAGATTTACTGTTCAAGAGCCACACTGCGGCCGACGCGGCTGGTGAAATACGGAGAACACGTCTTGTGAGTGAGAGTCCCGGCGGTTCACTTGCCCTCTTCCCCTTACATGAATCCGATCACTCTTTATTAGATATCCTATTCCTTTTCAAGAGTCGGGCATCGAACTGGTGACTCCTCGAGGATTGCCAGTGTCTACGGGCGGCGGTGACTATCTACTTTCCTATAGCTCGCCTGCTTGTTTACTCCTCGACAATGCTATAAAAAAGCCAACAATGTGTTGGTATTTAGATAACAAGAATACAAGATTATTATCGCACATAATTTATGCTAATAGGGAATCGAATTCATATATTTCGCTAAAAAAGGAACCTGTTCGTTTGGTCTTCATATACCAATTCACTAGTGAATTTAAGAAGTATAAAAGGTCATAAAAATAGGTATCTATACAAAATAAATCTTAAAAAAAAATAGTAAAATCAGCAGAAAAATAAAATAGAAGACTGTTCGTTATTCAATAATAAAAAAAGAACATGAATCAACATTCATAACTTCATCACATCATCGACAATCTATTCATTTAACAGATAACTAATTAATTATACGAAATTCTATTCACTCATAACGAGTGCAAAAAAAAACCATCTGATCGATAACAATTTTCATGATCCTAGTGTTTATCGGCTCTTTATCGTTTTGATCACATTC